>JZKD02S1797635.1:175700-199980 GCA_000966675.3 Picea glauca
ACTCTTATACTATTGTTCATTTCTCATTGGATATAGTTGAATGGTTTAATTATAAGTTGAAAAATGTTTTAAATTGTACTTGATACTGATTCACCCCCCTCTCAGTATCAACAATAACATATGTTCACTTCTGGTTACCAGATTCCCGTTGGAGGGAAATCTCACACTGGGGGGAAACCTCAATTTGGGGGTCAACCTCAAATTGGGGCACCACCACACATTGGGGGGAAACCTCCGCTTGGAGGAAAACCTCAGGTTGGACTATATAACCCACTGTATGGACAAAACAAACCAATATCACTATCCCAACTTTGGAACCTCCTTGCCCAAGGAAATCCACAATCATCTGGGGGGGAATAGCCTCAAATCAACTCTTTTGTAGCCCCTCACTCGGGCCAGCCATATCCAGGTTCTTTGAATCCCTCTTGGGGTCGGCAACTTCAATATAGTGTACCTTTTCAATCGAACATTTCCAACCAATACAACCCTATGGGCTATATGCCTCCAAATCCTCCATGGAAGAATTTGTCAGGACTCTCTACTTACATGCATACTGCTTACGGTCCTACTAGTATACCAACGGGACTTCCTCCCCAAAGTCACTAGTATCCTCACGTGAATAGACAATTACCTTTTCTAGCCACTTTGTATTTACCCAACTCGTCTATAATCTTGAATGATCCTATCTTACATTCTCCCGATTGGCCCGTTATACCATCCAAATTACCGTATGACATTCCCAAGTTTGACAGTCGACCGGGAGAAGACCCAAACAATCATGTTATGACTTTTCACCTTTGGTGTTCTTCCAAATCTTTGATGGACGACTCCATTTAGTTATGACTCTTCCAATGAACTCTCACGGGTTCAACCACAAAGTGGTACATAGAATTACCGTGAGGTTTATCTAACGAATTCAACACCCTTTCCATAGTGTTTTTCACACATTACCAACTGCCAATCTGCTCTGAGATAGGAACCAAGATTTTGAGTTCATTTAAGAAATATTTTTCACTCACATTTCCAGTCACATTCATGAGTGAAGATGGAGGAGACGCTTGATCAAAATCGACCTCCTTGATCAGTTATTGGCTGAATGGTTCACCAAATCATTCATCAGTAAAATCGCCCATGATATTTCCTTGGGTGGAGTTGTCAATGAAGAGCAGGCGATTAGTCGTGCTTAGTACCTAGATCTCATTTATTCGAAAACGTACACTCTTTACGAATTAATCCCTGATTCTCCTCGTCCTTCTACCAATGCTACCTCAACAACCCCAACAACTTCTCATGTTGTTGATGGTGTTATTGGCACCTTCCATGCTGACGCTAAATCCACGTCGGCCACTCACACCAATCTCAAATATACTTCTTCTAATGTTCAAAGTTCTCCGACTCCTACTCCTTCCACTGACAACTTCTAAGGTTAATTCAGTTCAATCTACCCCTACTGGAAAAAATAAATCTATAAAAGGAAAGGGTAAGAACAAGGAGGATAAAAATAATAACCCTCAGTCTGAAAAACCCAAAACGCAACCTGCTAATGATAAGGATAAGCGTAAACCTTGATATCCTTTCCTTATCTGTGGTGATGATCATTACACGAAATATTGTCCAAGACGTTCCAAGGTCACTAAATTCCTTCAAGGGACTAGGAAACTTCCCACACCTGCCATTTTGTCACAACCTTTCCCTTCTCAACAATAGGCCCAAGTGGTCATTCATGATCAACCCTCTCCTTCCAACACTTCGCATGTACTTATGTGTACTGGTGATTCTAGGAAGAACGACATTGCAATCACCACTCGAGCTAGTGATTATTCTCCTTCAAAGGAGAAAGTTGACGATTTACCACCTTTTTTGGTTCAACTGCCTCCCTCAACTTCACCTTCCAACAGTCTTCTTCATCTTGAATGATCGGGTCCAATAAAATTCTTTGCCCTCCTCCAAAGGGCGTTGTTCAAAAGCCTTCCCTCAATCCTCATGCGTGTGCTACTCAAAACTATAGTATTGTAGAAGATCTTGCGCAAGCATCCTCTGCAATGTCAGCTCTCAAAGTCCTTCAAATTTTTCCCGCTCAATGGAAGGCACTTTTAAAGGCCATTGGTGGAATTGATCCCACAAATATGAATTTGATAATATTTGACCTGGAAGACCACATTCCAAGGCTACATCCTCAGTTAGCGTTTCAAATTCAAGTTGTTTTCAAGAACAAGAATATTTGTAGAACCATTATTGATGATGGTGCCTCGACATGCGTTATGTCAGTTACTTGTTGGAAATCCATTGGCTCTCCTCCCTTCACCGAATCACACAATACACTTAAGGCTTTAAATGGTTCTAGTTTTAAACCCTATGGTTTTCTTCCCTCTATTGGCACAGGGGCAGACCCAAGGTTCAATGCTACAATAGCACACCAAAAAAACCCTAACTACTAGCCCTTTTGGAAACACCTATGAAGCAGATGAAGTCTCACCCGAGGTAGAGGCGGGTGTGGTTGTAGGACTCAGGTGTCTGCAACCTTAGTTGGGACACATATATGTGATTATAACACTTAATAAATCACTTAGCACCATTAGTTCATCATTATCTAACCAATATCTACTCCGTAGAGAAAACAGAGCATCGCAACATTCACCCTGATCTAATGTATATAAGAACTTATCAAAGGAATTAGATCAGATCTAGTAGATTCAAGCACTAAGCAAGTTCATAGATGTCATATCTAGCATCCAGATTCATCATAAGCACAAATCATAAATAAATCTATCTATCTATATCAAATCACTTAGCAAATAACACATAAAAACATCAGAACATTGCACAGAGAAGAATAACACAGTATTTACGTGGTTCACCCCCACCCTGGGGCTACGTTTACCAACTCTTCTTATTTATTAGCTTCAATCAGTCATCTACATGCACAAAGAAAAAAACCCTTACTCCGCATAAGATAGGAGATCTGTGCAGCTCGCTAGATCCTCCTTCCTTGCATTGCAACACAAAGCCTTCACAGTCTCTTACAATGACTTGCACTTAGCTCTGCAAGTCTCATACAGTATGCATGAAGCCTTACAAATCTTGATCACATAGATCCCACTCTTAACACTTAGCCAACTTGCACAACACTTGTGCACTATTCAACTACTTCTTACATTTCCTAGCCTTCTATTTATACATACAAAATAGGCCTAAACATGAGTAAACACATGGGCCGACATCCCATTCCCGTTACATATTCCCAAATCCCCAAAGGACCCAAAAAGGGGTTGAGATCCCATAATATTTTCTTCATCTTGTGCTCCATCTTCTATAGGCTGTCGAAGTCCCAAAATAGGTCAACATGACCAAGAATCTCCCAAAACTTATTCAAGGGCCAACAGGCCCCCAACACTCACGTGTGACTCATCCTGAATCACTCTGGTCTTACTAGTTCTTATTCGAATGCCTTGAGCATGGATCAAGCTATTTTGACCTACTGTTGTGCTATGGCATCCTTTTCAACGAACTCGTGGATGACTACATCATTATTAGGTCCCTCTAGATGTTGTTATGTTGTAGTGACAACCTGCTCTAACTCTGCTCCTTGGCCTTCTACCTCTATAAACAATTGATAGGCCTTGTCTTGTACAGGTTGGGGTTTCTCAGTTATCTCCATAACTATTCTCTAGATAGTATGGATTTGCTGTTGTGCAGTGCATTTCTCTTAGGAACACTTTATTTTTTCCACAACTGACAGGGACTTCAGTTGTTCTTGTATCTTTTCGACTTGATACTTCGCCTCTTGGAGCTACGACTCCAGTGCTCTTAATTCTAGACTCTTAGTGAGTCGTTCATATGTTAGGGCACTACGATTAGTGAGATTCTTACATTCCACGGTAAGAGCATTGAGCCTTTCAACTGCGCTCCTGGCGGTTGCTTCCCTTTGGTCTCTTACATATTGAGGGGTCTCGGGTACTGCACGTAGCTCCAAATATGCTATGCGTTGTTGTAGTTATTGGATCACTTCTTTAAGTTGCGCTACTTGTTCTGGAACTCACTCTTAGGTATTTACTTATACGACTGTCACAGAGCGAAGTTCTCTGTTAAATACTTTCTTAACTTCGAGTTTCTTTGCAAGCAACTGTTCCCTTTCTTGTTGTAGTTGTGCTTCTTCTGCGTCAAACTTTGCTTGGAGAACAATCTTTTCCTATTCTGCAACACTACGTTGCTCTAGTAGTACCCCTTGTACTTGTTGGGCCCGAGATATGATCACTTTATGGTAATTATTATACACTTTTTGACGCATGTACATGTGTGTTTGTCATATTTTAAAGGAGCTTTTTGAAGAATTTTATGATAAAATGGTATAATCCGCATAAGGTACGTGTAATTCATGTTTAATGAATAAATCAAGTTTAATTCATCATGTTCTATGAATTCCAAGAGTTAATTCATGTTTTTCTGCTATTACAGGGAAAAATGCACCATGTTTCCAGTTTTGGCACTTGATCCGGCACTCGTTCTAGCACTTGTTCCGACACTTGATTCGACACTCGTTCTAGCACCCAGTATTGCACAAAAATGCAAGGTGAGTTGGCGGTTATGGAATTGGCAGCCAGTGATGGATAAATTAGGCACAATGGTTTTGTTTATCAATGCCCCCTCCAGCTACTAAGCTCAAGACAACTTAGTTTCAGTTGTCTAAAGAGGGCGATTATTGGCTTGCTTCGTTTTGTTAGTTAGGACATCATTTATTGTAATTTTCCAAAATTAGAAGTGTCACGACCCTCCTGAGGTCGACCACTTGGTTTGTAAGCTTATAAATACTGATAGGATGCTCAACAGATTGTTACCAAAGTAGAAGAGACATTAGATTAGAGACAAATTCATTTTTCTCTATTTTGGTATTTTACATTGCTAAAATTGTGTCAGAACTGTGTTTTCATGTTTTCATGGTGAATTCGGCCTGCTAAAGTTCGTGGTGTGCTTGTAGGAAGTAGCCAAGACTTGTTGGGGGTCCCACCAACAGTATGGTGACTATCTTTGTGTTCTTTTATGCATTTCATAATTTAATTAGTTTTCTGTAATTTTCTGTACATGCATATTTTGTTAACTAGTTTGTTGTAGCTTAATTGTTTTAATTGTTTTATAGGTTAGATGATGATATATATTAACATGCAGTGATTTTGTAGAGTAGGAAAAGACTTGCAAGTCTCTTTACTAACCCTCATGTGCATTTAGATGTTAAATTATGCTTTCTTTTATAATTTTATAAATAAGTTTAAAATAGAATTTTAATTAGATAGAACAGAGTTTTAATTTGGGTTTCTTTGACAAGGATTGATGGATAGATAGAATTAGTTCTAGTTTCTATTCATAGCTTGCTTACTTCAGTTTATATAGATTTCATTTAATTAGTTGTTGGTTAAATTAGATTGTCAATTTACTTTTTAATATCATGCTTTAAATTTCTCTTTTTAATTATTTCTTGATTTTAGTTTGAATGGTTAGAATAGACATAGTGTAGTTTCCTTTCACGCAATTTCCTTTCCTAGAATTAAAATGCAATTACATTTCTTAGTTAATGGTTGAATCTAGTTTTTCTTACATAGTATAGATATAGAATGATGATCTCGTTATGTTGTTGATGGTTTATACATGATGCAGGGTATTTAAACATTGTTATTGTCATGGCTAAATTCTCGTTGGATTTTTTGATACATACCTTTCATTTTTCCATTGAGATTAGTGTTGAGTTTATACCATTGGAATTGTCCTTTGTTGTCAAATATCACCGAGATATCATCCATCACCACTGAAGGAATTCACACAACCACCAGCATTACATTTGAGTTTTTCATAGATTAAAAATAGTTTCTTGTTTTTATAAGTTAAGAATTAGTTGGTAGCCTTTCTTGCTTTCAATAAAATAGATTTCCTTTCATGCATTGCATTGAGCATTTAGATTTCCTTTCATGCATTAGAAATAGTTTTGCATTAGGCATTTAGTCCACTTGCCTCTTAGGCTAGATAGTTGTTCAATGAGAAGTCTTTGCTTACTTGTCCATTTGCTTTAGTAGGATAGATAGTTGTCTTTGCTTACTTGTCTTTTTCTTTAGTAGATTAGTTAGGTGTCTTTTCTTACTTGTCTATTTTCTTTAATAGGTTAGATAGGTGCTTTTGCTTACTTTCTTATTTAATTTCTTTCATAGGGTAGTTTCTCATTGAATGTAGGTTGGCAAGTTAAAATAGTTGCTTTCGTCATTTGCTTATTATGCTTAGTAGTTTGCCTTTGCTTATTGTTGAACTAGTTTCCTTTACATAGGGTTTTTACTTGCTTTCTTAGGAACTATCCATCGACCCCTGGCCCAAAAGTACTTAGGTTACCTAGTTCCAAGTTGCTTAGTAGGGTTTTCTCATTATATAGGTTTTCTTGAATAGATTAGTCGTAGATAGCTGCTTTCATTAGTTAGATTATACTCTTACCAACCTTTTACCTTTGGCATATATTTTGCTACAACTCTAACTTTACTTACCCCGGGTTGACAATTTAATTGAGGGTATTTTAGTGTCTTTTTAGTACATATAAAACACCTAACAGTACTTGTGTCAAAGCCTGGGTGGCTTGCGTTGTTTCTTCATGTGCTCGTCGAAGGCGAGCTTCGACTGTATTGACTAAGCGGTGGATTTGAGCTGGCTCATCTCTCAATTCTGGATCTCTTGACGCAATGGGGAATGCGCGACTGGACTATATGGCTTGTTGTACCCCTCGAATTTCAGTCTCGATTTGATCATACAACTCCTCTTGCTTTTCTTCTTGTTTCTCTGCTATTTCCAGCGAAGAATATTGTAGGTCTTCTATGAAGAAGTCAAAGTCATCAGAGGTGAGGACAATCTGCATTGTGGTCATGGTGGCCTTCACTTTCTTCTGGGAGGAAAGTTTTGGAGGTGATCCTTTCCTTTTCTTCAGCGGATCAACCTCATCACCCTGCTACTATTCAACCTCTTTGTCATTCAACTCTTCACCGTCACCTCCTTGCTCTGGTGAGATGGAAGTAGTCTTCATGAATACACTGTCTAAATCCTGAACCTCTTTAGTTTTCTTTGTCCTGCTAGGTATAGGTGTATCATGCGCAGTTTTTGGGTTGTCGATGTCGGATATCTCCATAGGGTCTGCTGGAATCAGGATGTATGTTGACCAGTCCTTGGTAATATCCTCCAAGTCCTCCTCCATTAGCTTATAGTAGGATTGGAGTTGTTTCTTTTGTTCGTCAATGCGCGTTGTGATGTAAATAAAATGTTGGTCTGCGTTGTACTTCATCAAGGGCCTGAACCGACGTAGAGTGTTTGGCGTTATGTGAGGCTTGAAATGGATGGTTGTCTTCAGTTGGTTGTAATAGGTATGGAAAACAACATTGGATTTCCATTGTGTATTCATATCACTTGAGTACCACAGTGTATTGAACTTCGCGGCCAACGGTTAGAAAGGCTCGATGTCCAGGAAGGTCTCACCTTCCGGCATCTCCCAAGAAATGAAAGAGATCAGGATCAATAGCCAGCTAAAATTAAATTTTTACCCTTGATCCTAGGCTTCTCTACAGTCGAGTTCAAATTGGTTCACTAGGTACTTCACCCAGTTCATTTGAAGTCCTTCTGCGCACTTCCCTACGAGGTCGACTACAAAACCAGTGACTTGGGTAGGTTTTTTTTTCCATACTAACTTACCTGCAATCAATTGGCAGGTGAGGCGCACTGCGCCACTCTAGATAGATGCTACCTTGTAGCCTCACATTTCCTTCTTGACATCGCCATAAGTTTCCTTGATCTTCTATGCTAGATCATGATCCATGGCTTTTCCTGGATAAAAATCTTGTGGATTAGGTCCTTGCATACTTAACCCCATGATCCGATTGATCAGTGTCGAATCAATTGTTATACAACAATTCAACCACAAATAACCTCTATGGTAACAAGATAACAATAGTTTGACACATGCATTCACCTCCTGGTGTCGTCCGAAGTGAGGAATCTTCATGACATTGAGAAGGGTGGACTGCGCGAGGTTATGGGTCCATGACTGGGGGATTATCTTCGAATTCTTCCCCTTAGTCTGGGTCAAGTACTTATGTGGGGCGAGCATGTTGTAAATTTTGTGATCTCTAAGGTTGAAGTTGCTAAACTTCAACGCTGCAATATTATCTTGGTCTGCTCGGACTGTGCGTATCCCCTTCGAGAGGTACGCAGTGACCAAAGTGTAGTCGAAAAATCTGGGCACATTGTATCGATTGATTGCGTCACTCAGAGGTGGTAGATAGGTGGGTAATACGGTCGGGATAAATTTAGAATTCGCTATATCATCCCTGTGTTTGGTTCATTTTTCATCGGATGGTCAGGATGGTCTGGCTCCCCGAACAATGGACGGAGAGGCTGGAAGTCCTCTCATGGATGATTCTTGTATACCAATGGACATAAAAATGAATCTTTCAGTCATGAGGTCTATCAAAACTTCTTCAACAATTTTCTTTGTAGCACTTAACTCGTCCAACATACACGCTCGGGGTTAACAATCTCAGGTTCGGGGGGTAAATCAGAAACAGTAATGAGATAGAGAGAAAGAGAGTGATGATCACTGTATAAATTCAACTTAGTCCGTAGGCTCAAATTATCAATTGGAAAAAGTGTTCTCAGTGCATGGCACAATGGGATAAATAGGTAACTTGACAACGGGTATGAATGTTTCATTAACTCTGTTCTCTGCATTATGGCGTGGTACCAATGGTCAGATGGCGAGATGTCTATCCATAGATGTCTTTCTATCCATTCGAGGTGTTTTTCTAATGGTTATAAGGTCCCCAAAAGCTATATTGCTTCATCATGGCAAAGTGCCATGTGTCGTTGTTCTGATATCTCGATGAAGCTCCAATTTTGAAAATTTTTCTTCTGCGCGGTTTCCTCTGGAACCTTCTGCAACTTTTTTATCTTATCTCACTTCTTACTTAGCTTCCTAGCCTTCTTCCTAGTGAGCTTCGTCTTGGTGTGCCTTTTTCCATTCTAATCCTTAGCTTCTTTTGACATAGTTACTTCGCATTGTTGGTATTCTTTCTTAATATTCAAGGGTAACCCTTCTTCTTCATATGGAATAGGTACCTCAATCTTCAGTGGTTCTTATAGTGTTCTTGCAAATTCAACATCTGTGTTTCTGGTGTTAAATGGATTTGGTATGTTCTTTTGTTCTTCAATCAAGTGTGTGATCCTTCTAGTCATGAATTCTTTTAACTCTTCCTTCTTCTTCTTCTTTCCTTCTAGCTTGATCTCTTTCAATCCAAGGTTTTCTTAGTAGCATGGTAAATGGGGCATTGTTCTTATTGAATTTAAAAATCTCAAAATATTCCTCTGTCGAAGCTCTATTGAAATTCATGGGTAGCTTGGAAAGTCTCCCATAGAAGGTTATTAATTTCCTCTGAATAATCCTATTCCTCCCAATGAGGGAATCATAGCAGGCTTTCCTAAAAGTTCCCAAGTGCTTTCTGTCATAATATTCACCTGTGTTTCCTCACCCAGAACATAGTCAACGTCAAAGTCTCCTATTCTTTCTTCAAGACATTCTTTTTCTTTGAATATCTCTGATAAGTTGACATGTCAGTGGTCATTCAAGGTTTCTATTATCTGTAGCAATACTCTCTCTGATTCTTTTTGGGATTCTATCATAATCTTGGTTTTTGGATCTGCCTTAGGGATTTCTTGATTCATATTCATTTTTCAACCTTATCAATCATTCTAGGGAAATCCAAAACTTCATGGGGCATAGATTTACAACAAAGACAACTAGGTCTTTGCCTAGGGCATTCCTTAGCAAGATGTTCAGGTTTTTTGCAAATGTAATAGAGGGTTAATCCTCTCTTTCTTTTAAATGATCCCTATCCTTTCCTGTACTGTGCACTAGGATCATGGTAGATAACCTGCAAAAAATTCTTTCTAGGATAATGCATACACTTATTAGTCCAAATATTCTTTCTATGCATAGGTATAACATATTTTTTACTATTCTTATCAGATCTACTCATATCAAATCTTCTTTCATCTATTAATACCGTCGTTTTCAAGCTAGGACATAATCTATCAAACATACCTAGATTCATACTTTTGAAACAAAAAATTCCAATAATCTTACTTCTACAAAGCACAAAGCTTTCAGATCTAGAAATTTTTCACTATTCTTACCTTTATCAGAGCACAGAGCTTTCAGATCTTACCTCTTTTAATCAATAATTCTCACTTTTACCTTTCTTAGGGCACAAATCTTCCGAATCTTACCTCTTTTCTTCAGATCAGACTTCTTTTCCTTAGCACAGAGCTTGCACAATTTCAGATCAGATCTTTGTACATAGATTCTTCTTCCTCAATTCCCAGCAATCACAGTTTCAGGTCTTGACAACAGAACCATTTGTTGGGATAGGGGTAGACCCAGGGTTCAGCGCTACAACAGCACACCAACAAAACCCTAACTACCCACCCTTTCAGAAACACCTGCGAAGCATATGAAGTCTCACCCGAGGTAGAGGTAGGGGTGGTTGCAGGACTCAGGTGTCTGCAACCTTAGCTAGGACACAGATCTGTGATTATAGCACTTAATAGAGAACTTATAACCATTAGTTCATCACTTTCTAACCAATATCTACTTCGCAGAGAAAACAGAGCATTGCAACATTCACCCTGCTCTAATGTATATAAGCACTTATCAAAGGAATTAGATCACATCTAGTAGATTCAAGCACTAAGAAAATTCATAGATTTCAGATCTAGCATCTAGATTCATCATAAGCACAAAGAATAAATAGATCTATCTATCTATATCAAATAACTTAGCACATAACACATAAACACATCAGAACATTGCACATAGCAGAATAACACAGTATTTACATGGTTCACCCCCACCCTGGGGCTATGTCCACCAACTCTTATTCTTTATTAGCTTCAATCAGTCATCTACATGCATAAATCCAAAAACCCTTACTGCACATAAGACAAGAGATCTGTGCAGCTCGCTAGATCCTCCTTCCTTGCATTGCAACACAAAGCCTTCACAGTCTCTTACAATGACTTGCACTTAGCTCTGCAAGTCTCATACAGTATGAACAAAGCCTTACAAATCTTGATGACACAGATCCCACTCTTAGCACTTATCCAACTTGCACAACACTTGTTCATTATTCAACTATTTCTTACAATGCCTAGCCTTCTATTTATACATACAAAATAGGCCTAAACATGGGTAATCCCCGAAAGGAACCAAAAATGGGTCGAGATCCCGTGATCTATGATTTGTCTTGTGCTCCATCTTTGACAGGTTGTCGAAGTCCCAAAATAGGTCAACATGACCAAGAATCTCCCAAAAATTGGTCAAGAGCCAACACCCTTGTTGTATATTACGTTGGAAGGCAAATCGGTCAATGTCGAGGTCGAGGTATTTGATGCACCTCTTGACTATAACCTCTTACTTGGTCGTAGCTGGATTGATTCCATGCATGAAGTTGTGTCTACCTGTTTCTGTGTGTTACGTTTCCCACATCAAGGAAAATTCGTTACTATGGACCAAATGGCCTTTTTTAATTCTGATTCTCATACTAGCAGCGTACCCTTTATCTCGAAGACACCTCCTGGGTATGAGAATTTCAGTGTGGGTATTCTGAAAGATTCCACTTTAATGGGTACCTTCCCAATACCACAACTTGATGTTCCACCTCCTTTTGTCACCTCAATCAACATGATTTCCACCTTTGTCTATGAAACCCCCGCGTCTCATGATCTGTGGATTGTAACTGATCCTGGTGATTATATTCACTATGGTGAACAAATGCCCTTAAGTCTATTTGAATCCACTTATGAAGCCATTCAATTGGAAATCCCTTCTACTCCCTCTCTCTGTGATTCATCTCCCGATCCATTTCGTGTGATTTTTCCTACCGACAAGATGATCATGTCAGTCATGTCCATGGAATACACCCCATGGGATGATGGACATCATTGTTCCATTCTCTTCCTAGAACAACACACCATAGAGAGTTACCAACGGATTTTGACTCTATCGACCGTTGTTGTCATTTCCTCTATTCTAGAATCATTCCACGATGTGCTATATGAAGGGAACCTAAGTAATATCTCACCCACCATTCCACTTGACATATCCATTAAATATGGAGTTGTCAAAAATGTTCACATCGGAGCCTCATGTTTCGTCGATGAGATCGTCACTTATAAAGCCTTTTTTCAATAATTTTGTGACGTTTTCGCTTGGATCTACGAAGAGATGCCGGGTATTGACCTCGATATCGTTGTGCATGAAATTAAGACCTACCCGGATGTTAAACCTGTCTGACAGAGACTTCACCCAGTCCACCCTCGTAAAGCTGTTGCTATCAAGCTCGAAGTTGAAAAAATTCTTAAGGTTGGCTTTATCTATCCTGTGGCTTTAACCTATTGGGTATCCAATATAGTTCCGGTTAATAAGAAACAAGGCATGATCTGTGTATGTGTAGATTATAGGGATATCAATAAAGTTTGTCCTAAGGAAAATTATCCAACCCCCTTCATTGACCAGATTGTCGATGATTGCGTCAGGAGTGAAATATTCTCCTTAATGGACGATTTCTCTGTCTATAATCAAATTAATATTTTTCCATGGATCAACACAATATTTCTTTCATTTGTCCTTGGGGTACTTTTGCCTACCGGAAACTACCTTTCGGTTTGAAGAATGTTGGTGCGACTTTTCAACATGCCATATCTTATGATTTTCATGATATCAAGCACATCGTACAACCATATCTCAATGATCTACTGGTGCATTCCATGCATCGCCAAGATGACCCGACCTATCTCTGAGCCATTTTCCTTCATTGTCATTACTATCATATACATTTGAACCCACAAAAATGTGTTTTTTGTGTGGAGTCTGGCTGACTTCTGAGTTTTATTGTGTCACTTCATGGAATTAGGGTAGACCCTTTGAAGGTTGAGGCTATCCTTAATCTACCTCCTCCTTCCACACTACGCTAGCTTAAAAGTTGCAAGGGAAGGCAAACATTTTGCGTCGATTGATTCCAAATTACGCAGAGTTAACACAGGGTTTTACTTGACTGTTGAAGAAAGGTTACAAGTTTGTATGGGACGATACCACCAATAAAGCCTTTGAATCTTTAAAACTTGCCTTAACCCGTACACCACTTCTTTTCCCACCCAATTATAGTCGAGACTACTTCCTCTACCTCACCTCCTCGGAATCTACCATTTCCATGGTTTTAGTCCAAGAAGATGATTCCCACAATGAACATGTAATTTAATGTTTGACTCAGAGTCTCATGACTACTGAAGCCAAATACCTACATGTGGAGAAACTTGCCTTAGAAACTATTCAAGATGTCCAACATTTTTTTCATTATATCCTATTAAGAAAGACCATTGTTATTTCCGATTGCAACCCCATGCAACATATCCTTACGCACCAATTTCTAAGGGGCAAGTACTCCAAATGGATAGTGATTCTCTAGGAGTTCGACTTAGAGTTTAAACGCACTAATTCTAATAAATCATTGGTATTTTCCAAATTGATATGTGACCTTCCCACAACTAAGACAAAAAAACGTGGCAAGAGGATTCCTTACCTAATGAATCCCTTTTTCTGATCAGTTCTGATGATTTTTGGTACGGATATATTATCATTTATCTCCAGAATCAAAACTTTCAGCCTGACCTTTCTAGTACGGACCATCATCATATACGGTATCAAGCCCATCAATACATAATTCTCAGTGACACTCTTTATCGTCTTGGTGTTGACTCGATTTTTCGATGATGTCTCACCTACGATGAGGCTAAGAAAGATTTGAATGACTGCCACTCTAGAGCATGTGGAGGTCATATGTTTGGGTATGCCACTGCCCAAAAGATATTATGAGCAGGATACGTATGGCCTTATTTGTTTAAATACTGTATCACTTTTGTCTAGAAATTTCATGCTTGTCAAACGTATAATAACAAGATAAGATCTCATCCCGCTCCTTTACACCCTGTAGTTTCCATTGGTACATTCTCAAAATGGGGCATTGACTTCATGACATGTAACCCTCACTCGGATGGGGGGCATGGATACATCATCGTAGCTGTGGATTACTTCACTAAATGGGCCGAGGTGATGCCTACATTCAATAACACCGGGAATACTACAACTCTATTCATATTCAATCATATCATTACTCAGTTTGGTGTTCCCCAAGCTATCGTTACTGATCACGGTAGCCATTTTAAAAATTTCATGATGTTCGAGCTTACTGAAAATTTGGGTATTCGACATGAAAACACAACCCCCTATTACCCATAGGACAATGGCCAGGTTGAAGCAATAAATAAAGTTCTCATTACTATGCTTCTACGGATGATAGGAATTCATAAGGCAAGTTGGCACATGATGTTGTTTTCATCATTGTGGGCCTACTAGACATCCGTCAAGTTTTCCACTGGGTTCACACCTTTCCAATTAGTTTATGTTATCGAAGTTGTTCTTTCGATTGGAGATACCATATTTGAAACTAGCAATTGAACTTCTTCCAAAAACCTTTGTTGAAGAGGAATGTCTATTGTACCTAATGCAATTAGATGAAACACGTCGTGATGTCACCCTGGTTATTGAAGCTCAGAAAAAACGTGCCAAATCCAAATACAACAAGCATGTCAAGCCATGTGTTTTCTCTTAGGGTGATCTAGTTCTCCTCTATGAACAAGATCGTGATTTACTAGGGGCCAGAAAATTCGATGCTATGTGGCGAGGCCCTTATATTTTCAAATGAGTGTTGGAGAAGGGATCTTATGAGTTAGTGGATTATGATGGCATTCCTTTGAGTGAGCCCTGAAATGGGATTTATTTGAAGAAGTACTATGCTTAGGTTGTCTTTGCATGAGTACTTGTATTTTTACTGTATCATACTCTTGTGTGTTACTTTTGTGTGTTTTTCATTGTTTGGTTTTCGACCCTCAACTGCTTACCTTGTGTTGTGCTTGGTTTCCAAATGTTGGTGTCTTCACTACCCTACATTGGATTTTCTGATGGCGCCAATATTATTACTCAGAACCTAGCATATTCTACTTGGGAAATCTACGCACCCACGAACAAATTAATCAGTCTACACGGTGTTTGCCTTGAACATGTAACTAACAATATCGCAGAATATAGTGCAGTCATTGAATTGTTGACCGACGTTGTTTCACTTGGAATCTGTCATATTGTTGTACGACTTGATTCGCAGTTAGTAGTACTACAATTGAGTAATTTCTATGATATCCAAAGTTCTACTTTATTAAGGATATATTTATGAATTCACCTCTTGGAACGTTATTTGGATTACATTGAATATCAACACATTCCTAGATGTTTAAATACATTAACAGACGCATTAGCTAATTATGTGTTAGACAGACATTTGAGACATTTATAAATCTAATCACATTTTGTATATAAAGCAAGTAATCCGATAGAAGCCTCATGTATATATAACGATAAAAGTTTTTACAAAAAAGTGTTTTTATCTGAAGACCAAAATATCAAAAATGTGAAGCAGATGGCTTCATATACAAAAACAACATCAAAGATGTTGCTCACAATAACACCTGAATTCTTGTGCTACCCTATGGATCAGTCGACTAAGAGAACCAGATACACCCACGGTATGGTGCTGATAACGTCTTGGGATCTCATCGATAGAGATATCTGGGACATCTGCTGTCAACACCTCCAAGTTCTGCTTGATCGCCTCTTAATCAGTGACATCCAATCCTACTACCTCGACTTCCTCCCCTCATCTCTAGATGGGGAATGTACCTGGAGGTTGGTGAGGTCCCACATCTGCATTGTCAAATAGTTTTTGATTAGTCATCGGATTAGAAACATAAAAAAAAATTCATATTTCAAAATTTACAAAATCATTATAAAAACAAAATGTGCTTCTTACCTAAGTTCCCCCACTGAGAACCTTCAGACAGAACCAAGTCTGGATCACCTCTAAAGAAAAAACTGACATACGCATGATCATATACCATTAGTAGTTGAGGCCTCAACCAATCAAAGAATGTGTCATTAGATTTGACAATGGGGTCGGTCACATGTCGATCCATGAGGTCACACCACCTCTTCATTTTTAGATCTTGTGGAGCCGGTATGCCCCACTCTACCTGTAAGCGCAAGTATGGAACCCTCTCTAGGAAGAAGGACACTAAAATGGACCTATACCCGAACTATTTCAGGTCACCTTTATTGCACTTTGTCAATTCTTTCTTCATGCTCCGAAGAACCCCGTCACACCAGTTAAATACCTGGGGCTCCATGCACTCCAATGCATACTAGAAGTAACTCTGGAGAGCCATATGAGGGGATGCAATCCCCACCATCTGTGAGATAGTGAAAAGGATCATCTGAAGGTTTAAATCATGGACATCCCTAATGGAAACCTTGCCACTACATCTCTTGGTGTCTGGTTCACAATCCTGGTGAATATACTCACTCATCGGTAGACTGCCACCTCTGCTGCCTGTCAATTTCACACAGGATCCACGGTGAGATAATCCCATCAAAAAATAGATATGCTTGATACATAGAGAGAGTATGTGGGCTCCCACGTGGAATACCTATTGACCCACATCCCACGTGTGGACTAAATACTCAAGCAACCTCAATTGGGCCCTCATGCCATGGATCTTAAATAACTTCAGTAGCCCACATTGTCTGAGGGAATTAATCATTCTCGGGTCATTCCCGATGAAGTAATTTTCATCCTCATGTTGTCTCTCCCTCCACTCCAACATTCTAACAGTAAAAAACCTGCATTGAAGCCACAAGAAAAATTCATCATCTTCATTTTTCTTTATTTGGAATTTTTATTGACCAAACATACATGGAATGTTTTTGAGTTGCTCATGACGTAGGTGAGGTTTATACATAGTGTGGAATCACCGTAGTTCATTCATAAGGCCGCCTGCAGAAACCTATGGTTTCCGCAGGGCACAGTATAAGCCACCTATGGAGATCCCCGCGTGCACCTACCCTCATAAAATCTAACTCAAAAACCACTTTTAACCAATAAAAAGAAAAAATTAATCCATGGAACATGAAGAGGACAAGAATATTACCTTTTTAGTGGAATTTGTTCGTCGAATGGTTTCCCGTGCCTCCCACAATTCGTAGTGGAAGTTTGAGGTGAAATAGGGTTTTTTGGACAAGTTTTGGGTAAAATGACAATGGAATGGTAAAAAAGAGTTTTTACCTATACTTATTCACTTTTTACTTTTTCCATTGATATTTTATATTATTTTATTCATTTTTACCTAAGACCTAAAGTTCTAATGATATTGTAAGTGTTTTGATTTTTCATAGATGAAGAATCTAGGAGCCTAACTAATGGAACACAGATACGTTTCTTGGTTTGTTTTTATGTTTGTCACATGTACAAATAATTTTTAGGCTTTTTAGGAAAAACCTCGAGCTTAGTCTTTGTTCATTCTCGTACTCGAAAATCAATGAGAACACAACTAAGTATACTTTTGTCATCTTTTCGTACTCGTCATGGTAACATGAAAAAAATGAAACTTATGGAGTATCCTTTAGCTCTTTTCACGCTCCGTAAAAATGAAAAAGATTGTCGAGCAACCTTGTTCTTTTCATGCTCGTAAAAGTATTTGAAGAAAATTTTTGATGGGCAGTAGGTTATCACTTTTTCGGTCTCATCAAACTAATTTACAAAAAAGGAATTGAGATATTTCTCATTAAGTGTTTTTCAAACTCTCTAAATATAAAAACCCCCCGAGTTTTCTCTCTTTGGACTCGTTAAACAAACATTGAAAGACCTATATGGAACTGAACCACTCCTTCTTAGGGTTCATTAAACATACTCTGAGGGACTCGTCTGAAGAATGAGCTTACATAAATAAGCATATGTTATCCTCCTCAAGCTTTCATAAAAATAAAGAGGTACTCACCAGAAATGGTGGGGAAAATTTTGGGAAAGAAATGTGTCTCTATATCTGTTTTAGTGGTAGTAACAATCGCTCTTGAACATGACACCCCCTTCATCATTAAATCTGGGTTGGGAAATTCATTTGTCTCTCGTTTGACCTTCTGCAAGTTCATATCTCGAGTCATCTCTGAGTTAATGCTTCCAAGACCATTGTCGTGTCGTTCATATGTTCAAGAGAAGTACAATCTTACACAAGCCTTTTATTGATTCGACCATATGCAATTATCAATTCCCACCATGTCGTCCTTCTCCGTGTTAGTTTCAAATCATTTTTATACTTTGATCTACCTTAAATCTGCTACTTATTTCATGTCATTGATGGGGGATACATCAAGGCCCTCCTGTGACGAGTTTTTTCTTGTCGAATTCGACTCATTATCAGGGAACAAGACTTAAAAATCAATTAGTACCTTAGAGCCTACATGCCTTAATGATATATTTCTTCTCTTTCGACAATGGCTTCACATCATTGACCCCTGATTGAGAGATTCTATCGAGTTCTCAACTTCAGCTCATTTATTCTCATTCGTTGGATTGTAATAAGGTACCTTGGGATTGATTGACATAAATGGTGATTTCCCCTGCACTTTTTAATGGTTTTCATCAATGACCGATAATTGAGTGGTTTCTACCATGTTCAACTTCAACACCTGTAATAGCATGGCTAGATTCGTACTTACAGATGACAGGATTGAAGACCCTAGATCTTTGTTTTGGTCCAGGTTGTGAAGTAGTATTTATGATTTGTATTGACACATAGATCCACTTTGTATGTCTCGTGGCTATGTCTGAATTTGAGTTTTCTAGAGCATAGATCCACAATGTATTCCTAGAGGCTATGTAGAATCTTAGTGACATGGATCCAAAGTGTATGATTGGTGGGCATGACCGACATTTATGATTTAAATTATTTGTAGTCTGAGCATGGGAATGCCTACCTCAGAAATGGTATAATATTACGTAGATGCTTGGTTGTTTGCATGTTTATGATTGGTGTTCTCCTTGTTTCCGACACACACACACATATTCTACAAAGTATTTCAGCTGTCACGAGTTCCAAACTCATACTTTGGGGGGCATTTTGTTACACATTATTTTAGTCACCCTGATGATGTTTTTATAGCATGTGTTCAAGCTCCCAAAAGAACCTTTCTTCATGAGAAAAGTGATTGGTTTCCTCTTCTTTAAAACATTGTTAAGAAAGGATGTCACAAGCCAATAATAAGATATAGTGCGAAGATGTCTGATCACCGCAGTCTTCCCTAAATCTGGTTTGTGACGTTTCCGTAGGTTGCACTATAGCCAGGGTGCGACGATGCTGAAAGATTAGGAAAAGGTCAAAGTTCACGAAGGTCTTAGAAGGGAATATTCTAGAATATGAGGTGGAATCCATATGGTTGGTATCCTACTCGCTTCTCTAATTTGGTGGGATCATCCTAATCTCTTTAACCATCTCTCTTTCTCCTATATAATGATGGATTTCTCATGGAAAAGGTTAAGAAAGGAATTAATGAAGGAATAGGATGAGAATTGTGTGGGGGATTCTATCTCAGTTGATGCTTGAGGTATTCATTTGTCTATCAAGTTATTGTGGATCCTCTTCATGCAAGTTTGGAGCAAGTGTGTGTGTTGGAGCAAAGGGCCACCTAAAGGGAACCTTAAAACATCAAGGTTGTTTGGTTGTATCTTCCACTTTTACTTAATATAATACAGTGGCATATTTCTTTCCCATAAAATCATTCTCATTTTATTACATGACTCCTTGATCACATGTATAAGTTTTCATTGAAAATACTATTGTTTCTTTCACTTTGGTTGGTTTGTTTCATTGCAGGACCGATATCACAAGAGCACTGGAGTGAAGCAGGTACAATAAAGACATAAGGAAGAGATATTCAAAGGTATGTCATTCATATCTTATCTGATAGTAAATTCAATGATTAGAGCTTAGGGAAAGTGCCATGTCCTGTCTCATTTTGTTCTACATCTAGGTGGATCTAGGGAGATCAATTTATGTCTGCATTCACTGATTTATCCAATAACACCAATACATGGTCTCGAGCTCCTCAAATGTCAAAAATGCGGTTGGTGGGATTCAAAACTCATCGTCACAAGACGGTGACCATTTGTGTATAAATATGGTCGATGCTAAGGTTTATGTAGCCACCTGATCTCGAGATTATAGTTCTTCACAGGCTATACCTAATCTAGAATCTTCTCATCCTCCTTCGAAGATGACTTTACAGATCAAAAAAACAGAGCCACCACCTCGTATTCCAAAAGGAGTACTCAAGCGCTCTACCCACAATCCAAATGCTAGAGCCGCCCAAAATTACTCTATTATTGAGGACCTGGGTCAAACCCCTTGTGCGATGTTGGCTCTGGAGGTACTCCAGATGTATCCTTCATAGATGAATGCCTTGCTATCTATGTTAGGAGCTCTAGATCCTAGTGGATCAAAATTTATCAAGTTTGAGGTCACAGATGTGAAGCCTTGCTTGCCTTACCATGTGGCATTCCAAATCCACGTGGGGTACTCAAAGTATACCATAAAACTTGTGGTTGTTGATGAAGGCACTGCTACATGTGTGATGTCCCTGAATTGTTGGAAAACTCTCGACTCTATAAATCTTTCTCAATCGTCGACCATGTTGACTGATTTTGATGGTCGTTCCTTCCACTCTTATAGTATTCTTCCTGCTTTTCCAATCCATTTAGGTGGGAAGATGGTAGAGGTGGATTTTGAGGTAGTTGATGCACCTCTTGATTATAACTTATTACTAGGACACAATTGGACCTATTCTATGATTGTCATCGTATTGTCTGTCTTCCGCACTCTTTGTTTTCCACTTGATGGGAAGATCATGATGATCGACCAATTATCCTTTGTGTATGCTAGCCCCAATTCGTATGTTGGACCATCGATCCTTGTAGTAAAAAATTATCAGCTGGCAACTGAGAATATCGGTGTCAGAATGTATTCATCCCTTATGGGTACTTTCAAATTCATGGCACTAATTCACCATGTTTACGCCATGTCGAGTATGCATGTTTCATCAGAGAGGTCTGTTCCTTTCTGCACTTCCTATTTTAATGATCCTTGGACCCTACCTTCCTCGACTTTTTCTTTTGAAGTTCATTCTCATGTTGGAATGGCCATGCCACTATCGACAACAGATATTGTGTATCAAGTTGTTCTTGACTCTTCCACCGATCCCGATCCTGTTACCTCACCGACGGACAAGGAGGATCTTGCTCTTAAGCCCTTGTGGGCCACTTCGTTGTCTTTTTCACATGATTTCCTTGATGAGAATTATCCCTCGGATGAATACATCATAGAAGCCATGAATGGTTCTAACACACCTTGAGATGATATGCATCATCGCTCTTATTTTCTCCCAGATCTTGCTAGAATCGAGCAAGATGACTTTCGATCTACTTTGAGTGAGATAGTCGGTCATGCCTTAGTTCCACTTGATACCCATAACATTTATTCTGAAATAAATATGGCTAGTATCTCTCCTACCATCATGATCGATATCTCTCATACCCCTGGAAAGATTAAAAACGTACATATCGGTGTGGATTGTTCACCAGAAGAAATCCTGATCTATATTGAACTATTCAAGGAATTCTAAGATTTATTTTCTTGGTCATGATCAACAATTGGACCCTCGTATTGTTGATCATGAAATTAGAACTTATCCGGATGCTAAACCTATTCGACAATGTTTTAGAGTTGTCAATCCCCAGAAGGCCCCTTCTATTAAAGCAGAGGTAGAGAAACTACTTAATGTTGGATTTATCTACCCAGTTCCTTTGACTGAATGGGTATCCAATCATGTTCTTGTGAATAAAAATAAGGGAACCATTCATGTATGCATGGAATTTCGTGACCTAAATAAATCTTGTCCTAAAGAAAACTTCCCGACACCTTTCATCGATCAGATTCTCGACGAGTGTGCGGGAAGCAAAGAATTTTCTTTTATGGACGGATTTTTAGGGTATAACCAAATTCAAATTAAACTTGAGGATCAATACAAGAAGACACTTATTTGTCATTGGGGTAGTTTCTCATACTAGAATATGCCTTTCGGCCTTAAAAATGTCGGATCAACCTTCCAACATGCTATGAACTTCGCATTCCACGATCTTAAGAATATAGTCAAATCTTACCTTGATGATCTTGCTGCTCACTCTCGTAAGAGAGGGGATCACTATAAGCACCTTCAGCCAATTTTTAAAATATTTTGTTACTATAGAATACGGTTGAACCCTCATAAGTGCATCTTTTGTGTTAGGTCTGGTCATCTTTTGGGATTTCTATTTTCTGAGACTGGGATCATGGTAGATCCATTAAAGGTTGAGGCAATACTTTGATTACCTCCCCCAAACACTATTCAACAACTTCAAGTTTTACAGGGGAAAGCTAACTTTTTATGTCGGTTTATAGTAAACTATGCCAATATCACTAAGGGTTTCATGCATCTTTTGAAGAAGGAAAGCCCTTTTATCTAGGATTAGCAAGCCCAGGAGTTCTTTGATTCTTTGAAGAAAGCCTTGGTATCAGCGCCTCTGCTGAAGTCTCCTGACTACAGTAGGGATTACCTGCTTTATATCGCCACTTCTGAGGAGACATTGGTATGGTTTTGGTTCAGGAGGATGATGAGCTCCACGAGTACATCATCTACTATATTAGTCAAAACTTAGTTGGTCCTGAGCTTAATTATTCTCACATTAAAATGATAGCTTTGGTTGTCGTTCACGTAGTCCAACATTTACGCAATTATGTATTTCTTTGGAGACTATTGTGGTTTCTGATGTCAATCCATTTCAATACATCCTTACCAAGTGTATCATAGGGGGAAAATATAATAAATGGATTGTCATTTTACAAGAATTTGATCTCAATTTCGCTTCTGCGAAATCCAAGAAATCACTAGTCTTCACAGAGTTAATATCCAACTTTCCATGATTAGATGAAGATGTTATCCATGTTGATTCATTTATGGATGAACACATTTTCCTTATCTCATCATTCAAACCTTGGTATGGAGACATCGTTCTCTATCTTCAAACCTTGAAGTTCCCTCAACATATCTCATGAGATGTCCGACGACGTGTACGATACCAAGCTAATAATTACACTATCATCGGTGACACTTTGTATCACCAAGGAATAGACAATATCTTGCATCATTGTTTAAATCACGAGGAAGTCGAGTCAGTCCTAAATGATTTCCATAGTGGGTCTTGTGGTGGTCATCTATCCAGGCTTGCGACAACCCAAAAAATTTTGCGAGTCGGTTATTTCTGGCCATCTATATTTAAAGATTGTGTTGAAGTGGTTAAGAAGTGTTAGCCCTGCAAGGTGTTCACTCGAAAAATGTGCTTGCATCCAACCCCTCTTCACCCAGTCATTACCGTCAGTCCCTTCACCAAGTGGGGGGTGGACTTCATGGATTGCAACCCAACTTCGACTAGGGGGAGTCAACAAATTATCGTGGCCATCGAATACTTTAATAAGTGGGTCGAAGCCACGCCTATAGTTAAATCTGAGGGAATACTACCACCTTATTCATATTCAATCAAATTATCTCCTGATTCGGTATCTCGAGTGAGATTGTCACTAATCATGGCAGTCACTTTCAGAAAAAAATGATGGAAGAGATAGCATCCAAGATGGGGTTTAAGCATGGTCATTATTCCCCTTAATACCCCCAGGAAAATGGATAGGTAGAGGCCGTCAACAAGTATCTCAAGACCATTTTGCAGAAAATTGTCAGTCAGAGTAAGTCCAACTGGCACATTATGCTATATTTCGCACTCTGGGCATACCAAACCTCGGTCAAGACTGCCACCATATTTTCCCCTTTCCAGTTATTACACGATGTGGAGTCGATATTACCTATTGAATGAGAGATCCCTTATTTTAATTTGGTAGTCGCGTTCCTTCCTGACACTTCCAATCTCGACTGTCATCATGTACACCTAGAGAGTCTTGATGAGCAACGTCGAGATGCCTCCATGGCTACCAAGGAGAAGAAAAGACGTGTCAAGGTCTAGTACGATAAGTATGTTTTTCCTTATTTGTACGTTGAGGGTGAATTGTGTTGGATTTCTGAGAGGGGGGGTGAATCAGTAATAGCATAATTATAATCCTTTTTCTTCAAATGTTATATCAATGTAGAATTATTATCCAATAATGAGCAGTAAGAAATAAACAATCACACACA
>JZKD02S1797635.1:201873-237356 GCA_000966675.3 Picea glauca
GTGAGGAATTATGTGACGTTCCACATACCACCGGAAATGACATGACAAGCACTATCCATCTAGGATATTTTACCTGAAAAATTCACTTTCCTTCATCTCATTATTCCACAATTAATCATGGGTTCTCTTACTCCATAAAGCGTCTTCACGTGAGGGCTTTCACCATAAGGGGACCACTTTAGAGTTCATCCATATTTACTTCTTATCAACCATGAAAAAACAATAATGAGTCTTATTTACATCAAATAATAATGGGTCCATTACCCAAACCTTTGTTCTATGGAGATTTCTTCAAGGGTTGACATCAATGACAACCAACCTTAATCAACAAATTGGTCCTCTTATATGATCAATCTAAAGAACCGTTGGGGGTAGGCAAGTTTAAACCCATGTGGAACAGTTCCTATATCATGTGACATGTCTTAGAAAAATGATCCTATGAGTTAGAATATTATGAAGGGAATATGCTAGTCGATCCCAGGAATGTGCTCTGCTTGAAATGATATTACGATTGATCCCCAACCTTGGGCGTAACGCTTTGTATACTAATGTAACTTAGTGTATATATATTTTCCCTTTATTTTTGTCTTCATCTTGCTTATCGAGTTTTCCCTTGCTTGGAATATGTCAACGAAGTCTTTGGTCTACTTAGGATTTGTAGATGGATACATTCGTCATACACAGAACTTAGCTTCCATCACTTGGGTGGTTTACTCACTCAAGGGTCTACTGGTGTCTTCAAGTGGCATATGCCTAGGTCCATCCATGAATAATGTGGCCAAATATAACGTCATTATAGAACTTTTGCATGATGCTATCTCACATGGTATTCGCTCTTTAGAGGTTCGCTTGGATTCCCAGTTAGTAATATGTCAGTTGAACGACAATTACCACGTGCATGATCCTACTTTACTGTGATGATTCCTACGGGTACGTCTTTTAGAACGATAGTTTGATTTTATTACTTATTATCACATACCTAGGATTTCTAATTGTGTATCTAATGCTTATGCTAATTTCATTTTAGATTGGCATTTGTCACATAACTAAAGCAAAGAAAACCATCTCATCAATATACACATTGTAATATAAGTAAAGCCGAGGATCCTGTTGATGGTACTTAAGTCCCTAGACTCAACAGTAGGAACCAAACCCACCACCGAGGCCCAATTAGACTCTGCAACATTTAAAGATGGAATGGTTCTCTAGATCTTGCGATCCGACCAATTTATCGATGGGCTTTATGTTCTTAACAACCCTAGTTGAACAAATGTGAATGATTATTAAGTAAAAATTAATTAGGGGATTAATCGTCTTAATATGGTATTAATTAAACAGGATAGGTATAATAAAACTAATTAAATAATTATTGATTAATTAATGGTTTCAATTTGATTAATTAATTGATTAATTAAACTACCTATTACATTTAAAAACATGAGTATTAAATTTAATAAATTAATAAGTTATATAGTTAAATTGAAAGGTTACGTACACAACAAGGGATAACTTATTAATTGCGGGAGGATAAGATATTAAATAAAGGGGATAAGCGGAATTAACAGGAAAGGATAAGAATATAATAAATGAGTTAGGTAGGGAGTAAAGGAGGCGGGGGGAAGTTGGTGAAGGGGGGATAAGGAAGAGAAGGAGGTTGACGGAAGAGGATTCTACGGGAGGTTGGGGATGGATTTTGGGAGCTCGGGGATTTGTAGAGAGAGGTGAAATTTTGGGAGTGGGATTGTATTAGTGCACCGGGGTTGCTGGAGTTTTGGGCACGGAGGCCAGGATATCCATTGATATCCTAGATCTAGGGAGTTACCTAGTTGGCAGGGAAGAATTATATTTTGGACAATGTTTTATGGTGCAACAATGGTCAAGAAGGAATTTGGACAATGGAGGGCTATTAGCATCGGGTTCATGTATTTAATATTATGCATTGTTTTAATCTGTTATTAAATTTATTATATGTTGTTAAATTTAAGTTAACAAAGTAATTATTATGAAGAATATTAATCTGTTATGAAGTAAAATAAATAAATTGATGTTTTTACTCTATTCGGCCCCTACAATGTTTTCTTCTGAAGGTTCTCCCTTCAGTTAGGAATGTTCTTCTCTGTATTTTCTCTTGAGGTGGGACTGGTCTGAGAGATGCAATCCAGTATAAACCAACTTGGCAAATAACAAGATTAATTTTTAACTACTGGGAAGAGGTTGAGCTTGGGATAACCCGCTACTCAAACATGCAGACAGTGATTCTATACCATAGGCCTAGTACTAGTACATTAACCAAATGAGCATCCAATTATTGTTTGAGAAACTAACTATCAGAAAGAAAACACAAATGTAACAAGATGATGGCAAGAAAAAATAATTCATCTACCATAAAATTCATCACATCATAACACAACGATTTATCTTCATCATTAAAGCAAAGAACATTAAGACATTGCACCAGATAACTTGACAACATAATTAATTACTCTTACTCATTACTGCATCATTCATGGAACATGATTGGAATTAATTCTTCTCCAAGTCCAATCACATACATATGATGAAAATAACTTGTCTTTGGTCCAGAAGGACTTCTCAATTCATAGCAATCTCAAAATAATTCTTAACAACCAAAAACAAAGATTTCTTACAACAACCATAGACCCTTGTTCATTGGTCTATGTCTCTATTTATAATATAAATTTTAACTGTAATTAACGGCTAAATATAATTTGATCCAAACAAAAATCGCCACGTGGAATTATCATCATACAGTTTCTTTAACAATCCACCCAAGATATTTCTTGGAAAGGGTGACTTCTTTCATATTCAGACCAACTGATAAAGAGTTCTTCACAAGTATCAGCCCATGGAAATCTGTATTGTTCCATTGGAACCGCATATATCCCTCTGATGTCCGCTGCATGGGCCTAGTATTTTTCTATACTAAAGTTCAATTGTTGAAGCATGGTTTGGGCTCTGATCGGATGTTCTGTGAATTGTTACACTTGCCCTGGCCTTGCATCGGTTATCTTATCGAACTATTCGGTCCATAGAGAGTCTTGTTCGACATACAACTTGACCACCTCGCTCAGGTCAATAAACTTATTGGGGGTGCCGAACTCGAGGAGCCCAAAATCCTTCATTGTTTCGACGATTCATCTTCGATGTTTCTTTCAAGTTCTTAGGCAAGGCCACAGGATGAGCCATGTTCGGTAGTCGGGGGGATTTTTCCTGCAATCAAGGTAGAGTAAGTTTAACAATTAAGCAATCTATCATAAGACATAAACAAACCAAAAATACTAACCCGTACCTGTGTAGCTTGCTAGTTTCAGTCGTTTAATACTTACGTGACCCCAACGCTCCTTCGAATGACCTGTGATGACCTAGCCGAAGCCGCCACTCCTCTTTGGTTTAAATGAATTATGTCAGTGTGTTGTAGAGTGGAAAATCAAGTATGACAGACATGAGCATCTAAATCATCATAGTGATCACTTGACCCTTGGGGCCGAAAGGAGACGTCAGAGATGAGCATGCACGTGTATGCTCCCAAAAGGTCGGATACCATAAAAATAAAGTCGTTAAATTCCTCCAAAATCTGTATCATCAAGTGTGTCAAACATCATTCATCAATAACAAATGTTTGGAAGTTTAAAAGGATCAGAAAGATCATACTGTACGTTCCCTGCAACTCTAATCGACAGCGTTTACATGTTCTGGATTGCATCTGTCGAGAAGATGTGGCACGTCGAGCCTTCAAAACATCATGTCGTGAGGCGTGAGTGTTTTATTGGCATGCTCTATTCCTCTCCTTCATTTCTCTATAAATTCCATGAGTTATGTGGGGAATTTTACGCATATGCCGAGCTTATATTCTCTAGAAATTTGGCTTGGCGAGTTTATCTTGGCGAAGTCCCACGTAGTAGTCCTTCATCACCTACAGACACCTGAGTCCCTATGTTGTTTCACTATGATATCCCCTTCAAACACAGGGTGGGGTCTACAAGGTATCTAGAGTGTCAGGCCCGAGCCCCGACATGCGTAGGAATCTTTCTTATTAGCTTCCTGCATCCTTGAAACTCCAACATAAGGTATAGGATATTTCTTGGAGATAGTGTCGGTGTTCTCAATGGAGATTGGGGTTGAAAAAGGTATGTCTAAGAGAGGTATGCTAGGGAACATGCCTTCTCAGGAGTGAAAACCACGAAGAAGAGGAAGGCCTAGGAAAGATACGGGAAAAGGAGAGGAGGACCGCCTCTTGGCCGAGCTAAGTGTACGTCCAGCCCCTGAGGGGTCTGTAATGCTTACCAACTGGTCAGACTCGATTGGGACTATCAGTAGAGGAAAAGGGAGACAAAATAAAAGGGGAAAAGCATCGGTTTCTCTCGTCAAGAGTCTCTCTCATTAGTTAGAGAGGGCCCAACTTGCAATAGCTAAACTCTACCAAGATAATAGAGAGTTACGAATCCAATTCATGGCAAAGAACCGAGAGGTATCAGTGTTGCAGGGTCACGAAGGTAGCACAGTTTGTCTCCAGAGATGGATTTGAGAAGCACAAGATACAATTATGCAATTACATGAGGCGCAGAGGATGACAACGAAAGAGAATCATAAGACATTAAAAGGTGTGAAGGACGGTCTGAGAGAGGACCAACGCACATGAGATACATAGTGGGCGGGTTCTTGCCTTGCGTCCCTAGAAGTGTCGTTCGACAATTTTTTCTCTCTTTTGTAAGGGTTTTATATTCTTACTATGACCGGGTCAGTTAGCTGGGTCGTCGGTATTGTCTACTTATATGTAAACCAATCATTGCTAGAGTTTTTGATTGTATGAAGAATTTGAAAGTGTTTTGAATGTATCATGCTCCTTTCAAATGTGAATTAAACGTGTCTTATTTATTTAAATTTCTTCGTGATCATCATGGGATTTTATAATTGTTATCATTGCACTTGTAAATTTGTTGATGTGTTCTCTATTAAAACTTCTGATATCGGTTGATGTTAACATGGCGTTATTAACCGGGGGTCATTAAAAATATCTAAACATAAAGAGAGAACTTAGTTAGCAGGTAGGAAATGCACTTGGGGAATTCATACACATTGAAAGCACATAATGGGTTAGGTACAATGGTTGTCGACGCTTGGATGGCGTCGGGAAAAGTAAAATTAATGCATGGTTTTCTTTGCGGGTTAAAACGTTGTAACCTTTTCGACGTCAAAATTGTATCTAGGGTCGACAATGTCACTTTTCATTTGTGTGGCTCTTACTGTTATATTTATCTGTCGAAGTTGAATGGATCAGTCTTCGGCACAATCCATGCCGAGGCTTATTCATAGAAAATACAATATTTCATTGGTCGATGCCGATGGAGATTGGCACTTGGCTATTTCGAAATCTCAAGTGATTTCCTTCACCTTTTACCTCAACTGATGTTGAACTGCCTAAGAAAATTGGGAAAAAAATTTAGATCGTCGATTCCTTGAGTAGTTTTTAAGTTTCTTTCAGAGTTAAGAAGGTTCTTTGTTGTATGTTCAAGAAAAATTTAATCGATTCAATCTTAAAACATAAAAGATAAGCGAAGGCATTAGTTTAATACTAAAGTGAAAATAGGCAATGTAGAGGATCGAGTGGTACCCAAAAAGGAAATGGTCATAGATGTTTTAGGGTGTGTTGAGTGCTCAACAAATGGCGATTCATTGGACGAATGCAGAATCTCTGGCTCCCCTTCATTTCCCTAAGGGTAAGAATTCCACACAGAACATAAAGCACACACATTTATTCATATATACATATATTATATTTTTTATTATATATATATATATATTGGAAGTATTTCTTTAGGGCTTGGCCATTTACTAGGAGGGCATCAGGTTCCTCCCTCAGATTTTGAAACCGATAAGTACCTACCCTGATTTTCTCGGCCACTTGGAAAGGCCCAAGCCATAGGCTCTGAAACTTGGAATGTTTCCCTTTTGGTTCACTTTCCCTATCCCACTTCAGGACTAAGTCTCCTACTTCAAAGTTCTTTTCCTTAGCCTTATGCTTATCAAACCATATTTTCACTATTTTTTGGTGGGCTAGGAATTTTGACTTAGCCTTTTCTCTTTCTTCTTCCAGCATGAGAAAAGTGTTGATTCTTTGTTGTATGGACAATGAGGGTTCTTCATTGGAACCTTGGGCTAGTTGAAGACATGGAAGATAGATCTCATTTGAGAGGATGCCTTCTTTCACGTAAACTAGAAAATATGGGGAATTTCCTATAACTTATTTTGGTGTGACCCTATCGTCCCATAGAGAATTATGAACTAGATTATGCCAATTTCTTTGGTTATCTGTAACTGTCTTCTTTAATATCCTTTCCAAATTTTTATTTGTTGATTACACCACACCGTTTCATTGAGGATAATAATTTTCAAAGTACTTGATTATGATTCCTTTGTCCAGAGAAAATTTTGTCAATAGGGTAGAAGAGAAGTAAGTTGCATTATCAAAGACTAGAATAGAGGGAACACAAAACCTTGTGATCAATTGTTGTTCTATAAATTGGGTTACTACCTTCTCGTTTACATGAGTTAGAGGGATGGCCTCTGCCCATTTTGTGAAATAGTCAGTGACAGTAAGAATATACTTGTGTAGTTTTGAAGATCTCGGGGAAATTTCCACTATTATATCTAACCCCCATTACTCAAAAGGCCTAGAGACGGTCACGGGTTGAAGTGGGACTACCGCTCTTTTCTCTTTTCCAGTGCTTACTTGACAAGTCTTGCAGTTCCTAGAGTAAGCATGAGCGTCTTTGAACAAGGTGGGCCAATAATAGCCAACTCTCAGGATTTTATGAGCGGTGTTGTTTCCAGTGAAATGTACATCAGTGGGGCCATCATGGTGTTCCTTCAACACTTTGTCTACGTCCTCATGTTCGAGACATATTAATAGTACCCCATCATAATTGATCCAGAAGAGTACTGAATTTATGAGGCGATATTGGGAAGATTTCAACCTGAGGGTTCTTCTTTGCCTAGGGTTTAGATTTTTGGGACAAGTCCTGTGATACCGAAGATAAGTTAAATCCTTATACCAAGAGCATGGTCCCAGGGAGGTGTATGATACTTTGTCGCACCATAGTGCCATATCGTTTTCCCATTTGGAATCTTCATTTACTTGATCCTGTGCTTCGACTGCGAGCTTGCATAACCCTTGTCCTTTCACTAGCTTGGTCGATTTTGTATCTAGATGGAATTCTTGGACTACTTCCATCTAGTTCCCTCTTCTTTCCCCCATTTCTTGTTGGGTAAACAGGAATCGGACTGTAGGGTGTGACACAATCACTTTAGTATGATTCTTGAGGATGTAAGACCTGAAATGCTTTACTTCCTTATACACCACGTAAGCTTGTTTGTATATAGTAGGATAGTTAAGCTCAACTCCTTGAAGATTAGTGCTCATAAATGACACTGAGGTTTCATTGTTGTCATCATTATTCTGAGTCAAAAATGCAACTAGCGATTGGTTGGAGGTGAAAGTATATAGAAAAAAGTCTCTATTGAAATCGGGACTTCGCAACACTGGGGCTCGGGATATGGAAACTTTGATATTTCTGAAGGAATATTTTCGCTCATCATCCCACTTAAATTCGACATCCTTGCGGATCATCTTTTGTAAGTGTTTGATGATTTCGGTGAAGTCGGGAGTGAATTTCCTCAAAAAGTTGATTTGCCCAAAAAAGGACTGCATAGATTTCTTGTTATGGGGTAGCGGGAGTTGAGCTATGGCATTAATAATTTTAGGGTATATGCAAATCCCTGCTTGAGATATAATATAGCCCAACATCTTACCTTCCTCAACACCAAAAATAGTTTTCTTAGGGTTCAAAGATATACCGTATTTCTTGCATCTCTCAAAAATCTAAGTTAAGTGTTGGATGTGTTATTCTCTATTCTTCGAGTACACTGTTATGTCATCTAAATACACTACCACACATATATTGATAAGTCCTCAAAAATCTATGTCCATGGCTCTTTGGAAGATTTCTCTTGCGTTGATTAACCCGAAAGGAATGCGTTTATAAGAGAAGGTTCTCCATTTGGTTCAGAAGGTGGTTTTTAAATGATCTTCCTCTGAAACCAATACTTGGTTGTAGCCTGAGAAACCATATAGTAGAGAGAAAATATCCAAGCCCGACACGGTCAATAGGAGTTGTTCCATCAACGGGACTGGATAATTGTATTTTTCTAAATCTCTATTGAGGTTTCGAAAATCTACGCATAGTTGGATCTCTCCTGACTTTTTCCTTACCGGAACAAGATTTGCTACCCAAGCCGAATGACTAACTTGGAAAATTATCTTTGCATATAAAATATTCTTTAATTCCTGATACATGAGAGGTTCCAGGGATGGGTGATACTTTCAGAGCTTTTGTTGGAAAGGTTTCACTTCGGGTTTTAACGGGATGGTGTGTTGAATAATGCGGGCGTCATACATTTTCAAATCCCTATAGGACCATGTGAAGACATCCTAGTATTTCCTTAATAGTTTGAGATAGGATTTCCTTTCTTCCTTAGATATAGTTTCGTCGAGATTCACATTCTTTGGGTTTTCTGGGGTTCCAAAATTTACAGTTTCATGGAGGGGAGAAGAGCTACCGGTATTTGCGTTTTTTGGTCCTTTAAATCATTCCTTTAAATCAAACAGATTCTCTAGATTAGCTATCCCCTTAGGGATTGTGTGATCCTTTGATTTAGCCATATGTTGTTATGTCCGAGGATCAATTTTCATTGATTTCTCTTGGAATTCTTCATCATCAATAGCAAGATCTTTGAAATTTTCTTGGTTGGTTAAGAAGTTTATGATCTATTCATGTCCCTCAAAGACTTTCCAATTAGAGATGTTATTAGGTACCAATGGTTTCTATAGAAGTTCTACAGTGAATCAGGAGGCTTCATAATCTTCTAAAGGCAATAGTATGGAAGCGGTTGTGGTTAAGTACTTAGCAATAATATTCTTTGCTCTAGGAATCACAATAATATTGAAAGCCTCAAAGCGCTCTATTAACCTATTCACCTCCTGCTAGTAGTTCTTAAGATGAGACAAATTTCAATGTATAGTATTCCTCACTTGTCTAACAATAATCTTAGTTTCTTCGAAAAGTTTCAATTCTTTGACACCCAGATCTATGGCTTTCTTTAACCCTAGTACTAGAGCTTCATACTTGGCAATGTTGTTGGTACATTCGAATTATAGTCTACAGGACAGGAAATGACGTTTACCTTTATGGTCAATGAGGATGAACCTCTCTCCTGAACCTTATTGTGATTTAGATCCATCAAAATAGAGGGCCCAAATTGGTGAATGACAATAGCTCCTTTCTCTTCCCTCTTTAATGTTCTGTTCCCCGATCTTTTCTTCCACAAGTCCTAGCATGGGGTTTTGATAGAAGAGGGAGTCTCCTGTCGGCATCGGTGATTCTTCATGGAAAATCAGTTTAGAGTTTTGGGTAAACGAAACATTGGATAGGAGAGGAGAAAAGTTCACGAAATGGGAATCACAAGAATAATTACCTGATATGCGAAAGTATGTAGATGTGGGTTCGTTTGGGGTTTCTAGATCAATGACTGTATGCTTCAGATATTTCTCCCTATTGATCATGATCATATTATTGTATCCCTTCAGTGGTATCCAAAGGTGTGCCCAATATGTACTAAAATATCCATTGAGATTTTCAGACCAATCTCGGCTCAACAATAGCCCATATGCCTCTGGGATATCTACCACAATGATGTCAATCACTTGCACAAAATTAGGATGTGTCTCTATCCTGTTCATCACATCTTTGAGTTCTCCCATGAACTTGACCTAAGTTCTGTCTAATTGTATGACATGCTTATCAGATTTGAGAGGGACAATGCCTAATTTATTACAAATGGCCAAGGGAATCACGTTGGAGGATGCCCCTGAATCTACCAAGCAATTGTGAAGGTTCTTGTTGAATACTTCGAATGTCAAGAGAAAAGGTGGGAAAGAGGGATTTTCCCTCCTATCTCTCGAACAGGTGTTCACAGTTGGTTTTCTCACCGGATCGGTGGAAGATAGATTTATTTCCAGGTCACTTGCTACCACCATTTTTTCTATGGAGCTCAAAGCTTGCAGCAAAAAGTCTTTCTACTGGGGAATCTTACACATGTCCATAACGGATATATTGGCCCTTAACTTTTTCAAATATTCGACCAAGTTATAATCTAGTTTGGGATATTCTTGGGTATGAATTCTTATAGGTTTATCGCTAAAGGTGAAAGGAATTTTCGAACGATCAGAAGTTTCCTTACTCTTCGAAACCTGTGCGACGTCGGTATATTTCGACCCAGGTGGACCCTTACTATGCATCTTCATCGCCGAAACTTCTGCGGGTCATTCCTGAGACTCAAATAGGTCGCTAGAAGGAATGGTCAGGTCGGGATCCCATATCAAGATGGTTTTGTCTCGTGGTGGATCAATATCTTTTTGATTGAAAATATTGATAGTCGAACTACTTGGTTGTTCGGTTAGGGAGACTTCATCTAGGAATCGATTGGCCATCAAATTCATGGCGTGTAACCATTGAAGGAAGTTTCTTTCAGAGTGGTTTTCCTGGTCATAAGTGCAGAAAGAATCAGATGCGACATTCCCTAGATCAATATTTAGGTTGGTTGGGGGAGGTTCGATTGCTTTGAACAACGGGTTTATTTTAAAGATTGGCTTATAGGGCCTTTGGCCCAAGTTTCCTTCTCCTACATTTATTTTCATGTCTATGATCTCATTTGATAATTTCTTAACCATGCGTTGTAGACATTTTATGTCTCCATTACCCTTGTCGGGGGTTGGTTCAATTTGATTCCTTGACGGTCTAGCCAAAAAGGGTCCTCTCTTAGGAGGGGACTAGGTTTCTCTTTTCATCAAAGGGGCCTGGCCTTCTTTACATCCTTTCATATGGAATTCTATCATATTGGCCTCTTCAAAATTTTCCACAAGGGTTTGCTTAGCGGCCCTTTTTACGAACATAGAAATAGAAGCCGGAAGCACGTTGGCATAAACCTCTATTTGCAACTCTTGAGTTGGTTTCGCCACGGGATGGAATTTTTTTATGATGTTCGTGAATATTTGATTAAAATAGTTGAACCTCTCTTATGGGCTCATTGTGGCCATGAAAATCTCTTCCATCAGAGCTCCCGTGGTATTTTCCTCCGCAAATTTATCTCAAAAGTCGTTCTGGAACTTGGTCCAGCTAGTTATGGATCCTACCGATAGATTAAAATACCATGTGGAAGCCAAGTTCTCAAATGTGTAGGGAAAGAGCCTACAGACTAAGTCTTCATGTTGAACATTCATAAGCCTTATCGCAAGTATGAACTTCTTGATATGAACTTTAGGTAAACATAAGGTTTCGAGGTCATATTTAGGGAGCAACTTCTCTGGGTGTCGTGGAATATTATGTACTCGTCCAGGGATGGCCACGACATCTCCGGCCAGCCAAGGCTGGGTTTTTTCTTGCGGGATTTCCCTTTCCTCCTCATGGTTGTTATTTCCTTCCATATATTTTGAATCTGAGTCGAACTCCTCTTCTTCCAAAAATTTGTTAGGTTCAGAGAGGTCATCGACTGGCATATTAGGTATCAAATGAAGAGGTTCTTGGATTTCGGTAATCATGAAATCTATTAGGTATTCTACAGAATGTGCGAAAACTTCTTCGGGGGTGCTAACCATAGGTCTTATTTGTTGTTTTCTTCGAGGGAGTATGGGTGCCAAGGAAAATGCACTGATCTATCAGGTGTAGGCTCTTGTGATTCTCCTGAACTAATTTACTTCCTCATGAGGAAGAGCATAAGGTATTTCGGGGTGAAAAGGTTCTTCCTCGGTCTTGGGTGAGTAATCCATTTTGAGAATGCTCAGTGTGTGTGGGATGTCTCATGAGGGACTAGCCATGCATGTGGGCCATTGTGAATCTGTAGGCTATTTGAAATGCTAAGTGAAATATGTTTTCAACCATTCATTCTCAGGCCCTCCTTCTAGCGCCAATTCTGTTGATGGGACTTAAGTCCCTAGACTCAAACATAGGAACCAAACCCGCCACCAAGGCCCAATTAGAATTTGCAGCGTTTAAAGATGGAATGGTTCTCCAAATATTGCGATCCGGCCAATTTATTGATGGGCTTTATGTTTTCTTGTGAAGTCTCTCCCTTTAGTTAGGATTGTTCTTCTCTGTATTTTCTCTTGAGGTGGGACTAGTCTATGAGATACAATCCAGTATAAACCAACTTGAAAAATAATAAGATTCAGTTTTAACTATCGGGAAGAGGCTGAGCTTAGGATAACCCGCAACTAAAACATGCAGACAGTGCTTCTATACCATAGGCCTAGTACTAATACATTAACCAAATGAGAATCCAATTATTGTTTGACAAACTAACTATCAGAAAGAAAACACATATGTGACAAGATGATGGCAACCAAAAATAATTCATATACCATAACATTCATCACATGATAACACAATGATTTATCTTCATTGTTAAAGAAAAGAACATTAATACATTGCACCAGATAACTTGACAACAAAATTAATTGCTTTTACTCATTACTACATCATTCATGGAACATGATTGAAAGTAATTCTTCTCCAAGTCCAATCACATACATCTGATCAAAATAACTTATCTTTGGTCCAGAAGGACTTCTCAATTCATAATAGTCTCAAAATAATTCTTAACAATCAAAAAACAAGAGTTCTTACAACAACCATCGACCCTTGTTCATTGGTCGATGTATCTATTTATAATAAAAAGTTTAATTGTAATTAACGGCTAAATACAATTTGAGCCAAACAAAAATTGCCACGTGGCGTTATCATCAAACAGTTTCTTTAACAATCCACCTAAGATATTTCTTGGAAAGGGTGACTTATTTCATATTCATACCAAATGAGTTCTTCACAAGTATTGGCCCATGGAAATCTGTGTTATTCCATTGGATCCGCATATAACCCTCTGATGTTTGTTGCATGGGCCCAGTATTTTTCTAGACTGAAGTTCAATTGCTAAAGCATGGTTCGGGCTCTAATCAGATGTTTTGCGAATTGTTGCAATTGCCTTGGCCTTGCATCGGTTATCTTTGCGAACTCTTCGGTCCATAGCGAGTCTTGTTCAGCGTACAAATTGATCACCTTGCATAGGTCGATAAAATTATTGGGGGTGTCGAACTCAGGGAGCCCAGAATCCTTCATTGTTCCAACAATTCATCTTCAGTGTTTCTTTTGAGTTCTTAAGCGAGGCCACAGGACGAGCTCTGTTTGGTAGTCAGGAGGATTTTTCCTGCAATCAAGGTAGAGGAAGTTTAGCGATTAAAAATGAAAATACTAACGTGTACCTGTGTAGCTCTCTAGTCTGAGTTTTTTAATACTTACGTGACCCCAATCGCTCCTTTTGGATGTGAATTAAACGTGTCTTCTTTATTTAAATTTCTTCGTGCTCATCATGAGATTTTATAATTGTTATCATTGCACTTGTAAATTTGTTGTTGTGTTCTCTGTTAAAAATTCTGATATCGGTTGATGTTAACGTGGCGTTATTAACCAGGGGTCATTAAAAATATCTAAACATAAAGAGAACACCTGACTAGCGGTTAGGAAATGCACTTGGGGACTTCATACACGTCGAAAGAACATAACGGGTTAGGTACAATGGATTCCAATTCTTGGATGGCGTCAAGAAAAGTAAAATTAATGCATGGTTTTATTTGTGGGTTAACACATTGTAACTTTTCTGACATCGAAATTGTATCCTAGGTCGGCAATGTCACTTTTCATTTGTGCGGCGCTTACTGTTATATTTATTTTCCGAAGCAGAATGGATCAATCTTTGACACAATCCCTATCGAGGCTTATTCATAGAAAAGAAAATATTTCATCGGCCGATGCCGATGGAGATTGGTGCTTGGATATTTCGAAATCTCAAGCGATTTCCTTCACCTTTTACCTCTATCGATGCCAAACTTCCTAAGTGAGTCGGGGAAAAATTTTAGATCGTCGATTCCTTGAGTAGTTGTTAACTTTATTTCAGAGTTAAGAAGGTTCTTTGTTGTACGTTCAAGAAAACTTTAATCGATTCAATCTTGAAACATAAAATATAAGCGAAGGCATCAGTTTCATAATGAAGTGAAAATAGGCAATGCAAAGGATTGAGTGGTACCCAAAAAGGAAATGGTCATAGACTTTTTAGGGTGTGTTGAGTGCTCAACAGATCCCTGTTTTATATATATTTAAAAAAATATGATGTTTATAGTAAAAAATTGGGGTTAACACCCTCAATACACATATACAACCGATAATACAAGATCCAAGATATCTACGCCTGTGGTGCCAGATATCTGTCATGATAACAAACTACAGCATTTGTGAGACACTGAAAGAGTCACACCCAAGCTCTCAACACACCAACCACTTTCCATTGCATGGAATTTGACAGATCCTCTACCTGAACCATCGGAATCCTATGAGTCAAACGAGACATGTTTCCATGCATGTTTTGAAGGATTCTCTATACTTCTCCTCCCACCACCTCATCTCCTCGGTGCCTCTGACAATGTCAAGGAATCCTGTCCGACCATTGTGGACCTATGTCTGTGTCACACAAATGTCTAGTTAGTACTTAAGCATCATCCAAAAATATTTTTGTTTTACTATACAAAAATACAAAAAAAAAAAAATATTTAAAAACATTTCACATACCTATGTCCCTGTAGACGATCCCCGGTGGCAGTGGCATGTCAAGGTCCCTCTAAAGTTGATCCCTGCATAGGTTTAGTCATCCATAGAAATGACTTGTCGCCTCCACCAGTAGAAGGAATCCTCGTTATAGGGTGTGGGCACCCTACCTCCCCCCTGTCATCTCATTACCTTGGTCCACCATGCCATGGATGGATCATGAGGTCCTCTCAAAATGATCTCGACTCTAGGTCCCAAACCTGGAACCTGCTAAAAGAAAAAGCTGCATAAGATAGATGAAAACCCAAATTTCCTCTTGCCACCCTCTTTGCACTCTGTCAATTGGCTCTTCATATTAGCCAATAGTGAGGTACTCCAATCATATACTGTGGGTCTCAAGCACTCTACAGAATAGAACATGAGTGGCCTTGATGCCTGGTGCAACAAATTTGATCCTGTGATCTTGTTCAACATGAGGACAACAATCTTGAGGCTGAGATTGTTTATCTCTCAGATGGGGAGTTGACTCCCGACCTTCGGGGTCCCTGCTACACAGTGAGTGTCTATGTAATCCTCTATATTCATACCACTCCCATCTCCCCGGGCTTTGAGTTTCACCACCTCACCTTGGTGCAATCCTCAATGGTTTCCAATCGAGGTTGAATCTCTCACTATTAGGATCCTAGTAATACATGAGCATCTCAAGCAAGCTCACTTGGGCCCTCATCTCTTTGAGTGCCCAAAATTTATACAAGACACATATTTTCAAGGCCATTTGGGCCCCCAGATCTCTTTCCACAACAACATCTACCTCCTCGTTCTCCCTTTCCCTCCATTCTAGCACCATCCTGCCAGATAAAAATTAATTTTTTGAGTGAGCAACCATAGAAAACATTGTTTATGGACTTGTACGTGGGTTACTGCATTCACATTCGCGTATAGGGATGAGTACACATGTCATGTATTCTACACAATCGAGTATATGGATAAGTACATGTGTCTTGTATTCTACATAGTCATGTATAACCTCATGTATACATGATCCAATGAATGGTAGCATACACCAAAATACTCAATTTTTTCCCTAATTTACTCAAATTTTGAAACCTAATTTAAAAATCTAATCCACTAGAAAGGAAGAGGAGGGAAAGAGGAATTACCTGGTCTAGACGGTCTCTGATTTCCTCGCCCGATGCTCCCGCAATCACCAGTTGCAAATTGGAGGTATTTTGGTCCAATTTTCACTATTTGGGTAAAAAGTCAAAATGACATAGTAATTTTTGGTTTTGTTACTATTTATAGCATTTTTTACCCACTTTCTATAGTTTCGAGTCATTTTTTCACCTAATGGACTACTACAACAATGGATTGAGTTGGTTTTTGTAGTTTTCACCAGGGATTCTTGTGGATTTCAATGATATGTTGATCGTTCGTAACCACAGGAAGGTATTTTCACTACCCATCATATAGGATAGGTATCCATTCCACCATGCACTTTTGCATTGTCCTATAACTGTCACTCATATGCCCTAGGTACGAGCCCATTTTTTATGAAACAGAACCTTCCATCTTCTATAAGACGTGTTTTTATCAAGTGGTAGATACTTACCGAACATGGGTACCCTAGTTAGATCCTCTGCTTCATTTGGTGCCCATGCAGATATTTTTTCCGTAGGACCGACAGTCCCTTATAGCTAATACATGAATTTATGTTGAGCCTTGTTGGCAGCCAGTTCACTTTTTTCTATTATCCTATAAGCTGCCTACACCTATGTCTTGCGAACATCAAGTTTTCGTCACATTTTTCAAATCGATGACACTTTCATTTCTTGCGACATTTACACATTTGTCTTCGTTAAGTTTTCACGACTGTAAGCGTGAAAACTTCTCTTTTCGAAGTCACATTTCGATCATTATTTGAACTGTGGATATTTATTTTATGTCTATTGCGCTTACCTTTTATTGATCATTACACAATTGGCAATATCCTTTGATCGGTTCTCATACTTCGATTGATTATGTAACTTGGTTCTGTTGAGTTTGTAAGACATTGAGCATTTGGATTTGTATTTTATGGCTTGCCTAATCATTGATTATATGAAATGCATAGGGGTATAATTTTATTTTTTTTCATATATATGATATAATCCTAATGATAATCTTTTCATAACTGTTGGCTTGTCGACTATACGAATATCATTTTGGCACCTTGATTGAACTTTTGATTATATGAATTATATGCATTGGCGCATATTTGATTATGGGTTTTGATTTATATGTCGGATTGTTAAACATTATGGTATAACTTGCGCATTGGTATACACCATTGGATTTCATTGGTTGCACACATGATTCGATGGTTGAACTATTATTATGGATTAAACAGCTATGAAATATGGCAGTTGTACTTGGGTAATGAATATTATGCATGGCAGTGAATAACTCCACCACCTTCGCATGCTTGCATTAATGCTTACCCCTTTTCGCTCGTTCATTGCTCTTGGTTCGGGTAGCTCTGTTACTGTGTGTGTTGGTGAATTCAAACCCTTCCCTTACCATGCATTCGGCTCCATGGCTCCAGTCGTGCGAGTTGAACCCAATGGCAACCAGACTCTGTTGATGTTTGACAATGCCCACCAAGATTTGGAAGACAATGGATGGCTTACCTTCGTGAAACGTTTTGAGGGTTTTAACCTTTGCATAGAATGATAGTTTGCCATGACCTTCGATGGTTGTTGAGCCAAGGTTGGCGATATACAGTGTTAGAGATTGATGAACAGTTTATCAATCTTGCTACGGGTTTTCCTGCCACTGGACAACGATGGTTCAAGAATTGCAAAGTCGAGGAAGTGTCGTGGACATTGTTGTTTCAATCATGCAAAATCACCTCCTACGATAGAGGTATACCTGTGACCATGCTTAAACAACGATGGCATGATTTATTAATGATAATCAAGCAGTTTATCACCTGTGAAGGTCGATACAGGTTTGTGTTCCTCTACCACCTACGTATCCTTATGGTTTTTATAGGGTATCCTCTAAACGTGCCATTCTATTTTCACTGGAGCCTATATAAAATGTCCAAAAAGTATAAAAGGCACAAGGCTGATAACAGCCTGTTTCATCATGGGCTTATCAAGCTCATCGTTGTTTATCGATTGAGTTTTCTTGGTGGCAGTTTGAAGGCCTTCATCGCCCGCAATGGCTATGAAGACACCGACCCTGTACAGATTAATAAATCTGTGGTAGTTGAAACGAAGGTTGTACCCCCAGTTCCCTATCGTGTCCTACTACCTAAAACCTCAGTCAACCCTCCTACCGACTTACCCCACACTGCGACTAAGAGTGTTGAGACTGTTAATCCTATGAGCAAAAATCCCAAGGCCAACCTTACTACAAACGCCAAAGGGAAAAGGAATGCACATTTTATTTCACGAATGGCAAGGAACAAGCCAAAACCCCCTATCGAGCCAAACCCTATCGTGTTGAGTGAGGACTCTGATTCGGAAGTGGAGCGTTTCTTGGCTAGAGAATACCCCTATTCACAAGGTTTGTGTGTCGAACCCTCATACGATTTTGTATCAAACCTACCCCCCTGCCTAAAAGATGACCCTAACTACCCAGGCATTAAGTTGCCTTGTGAAACCCTCGATCATTTGCCCAAACCCTCGCCTGCTCTGTCTAAACCTACACAGTCACCCTGTGACCAATACAATGCATGGTTAGAGCGATATTATCTTGATGTTTCGATACTCCAATCAAGGATTCAATATTTGGAAGATCAGATTGCATTGCTAACCAATCAAAAGGCCAAGCTCCAAGCAGTGGATAAGAAACAAAGGACAACCGACTCCATCCTGTTTAAAAATGTGGAATTAGCCACGGTTGTTGTAAATTCCAAGTTGACATAATCAAGCAGCCTCGTCACTACACAGGTATGTTTTGATATCATTTTTTTTTGTAAATAATCTAGGTTTATATAACGATTTGAATTCAGTTTTAAACAGTTATGTTCACATCTTGAATAGCTCTGTAATATTGCGTGCATTCTATATATAGATTTGCTCTGAATAGAAATAAATTTCGATTCGATATACGATTTGGTTATTCCCAGTATAGAAATCAATAGATTTTGATTAGATTTGATTGATCTTTGCTTGAATTTGATTGATTGGCTTGCCTTGTTAAGGTGACAAAATTAATAGTTTTCCTTCAAATGAGTTGATTTGTATTCGATTTGAAAAGGAAATTTTTCATATTCAGTTTGGAACATAATCATGTTCGGATTTGGTTTTGTTATGATCCATATGCTATGGTTGGTAAACGATTTGATCGAGTTTGATTGTTACAATTCTGATCGGATTCAGTTTCATTATCATTGGTATGCTATGACCGGTAAATGTTCTCGGGAAGATACTTGTTACGATGTTGTGTCATATCATGTTCTATCTTTGATTGTTTCCAAGTTAAGGATGATGATTCTCTTTCTTTGATGAAAACAATAACATTAGCGCCCGAATTGGAAACGAATCCGAATCATAACTGTTTGAAAATCCTTAGCTGAATCGATTCATTTTGTTCTAATTTGGCAGGTTCATTTTTATTAATCAAGTTCAGATTATAATCGATGCTCTGTATTTTAGATGTGTGAAATGAATCGGTCAAACCCTGATATGATTCATTTGATTGAAACGATTGTGATCAAAATTGATCCATCCTGTTTGCTTACTGTGCAATAATAAACGATCGAAATCTATAACGAATCTTGTTTGATTAATCCTGTTATGACTTTATTAATGATTCAATTATCATTTGGATTCATTCACAATCTAAATTTCTTGCTATACAGTTATTATGATAATCCTGTTCGATTTGCAAGTATAAGGATGTGTTTGCATTTCCAATTGAATATCAAAACGATATTATAACAGATCGATTCGATTTGTTGGGAAACGATTACGATTTTGTTTCATATGATTTCATTTACTCGATTTATGACTATAATTGAAACAGAGTATTGTTATCTCTATATTCGGTTAATGATGTGGATCCTGTTTGAGTTCATAATAGAATATTGATTTCAATTCATGATTCATTTTTAAATGATTGTTGGATGTAAATTGAATGGAATTTCTTAAAAGATTTGATTTAATTCCAATTCTGATTCTGTATCTTATTTTAGACTAGCTACAAAATCAGATGATTCTGTAGCTAAGTCTGTAGAATTAGATTTTTATTGTTTTATTAATAAAATATCTCTCTAACTTGTTTATTTCTGACCTGTTTTAGGTGAATTCGAAATTGTATGGGATTTGATGGACAGTTTAGAGGATATTTAGATGCTTTGGTTTCATTTTAGTTTCTTAGTTTAGTTGATCTTGGGAATATCTTCCCAGATTATGTAAACAATTTGATAATTTCCACAGGGAGGTTTTACCCTATGGAAAAACTTATAAATACTCATTATTTTTGTAATAACACCATCCTCATTCGTGGGAGAACAAGGATATGGAACTTTAATACAGACTGAGGTAGAGATTGATGTTCTGTTATAGCTTTAGCTTTTCATAATATCAATATTTTGTTTCATGTTTATGTGTATCAATTTGGATTTGGTTAATGACTACTTTAGCTATCTTAGTCTTTTGCAAATGATATGATTTGATCAATATAATCCATATCTAATTTCTTCCAGTACTTAAAAAACATAGCAATTACTCGATTCAGTTTGTGAATGACAGATTTCTCTTCTTCATGAGTTGAATTATTAAGTATAAGTTTTTGCATAACAAGTTTACCTTATTGCAGAGACTTATAAATCATATTATTGTTATGATTTTTTATGTCTTGTTTGTATTGTAAATAAACTCAAAGAGCATTGCAGCTATCATTTACGAGAAGCTTCTGAATCATCCAGTGCAAGTTTCCTTCCTCCGACCAGCTTCAAAGTCATCACACAAAGGACAAATCTGGAGCGTTTCCAGGTCTGTTTGTTGTTATTTGTTTAGTATATTTGTTAGTATTTTAGATAGATATATATGTAGTTAGTATATTAGATTGTTTAATTTCAGTAAGTTTTATCTTTTGTTCATAAAATTATAAAAATCAAAAAATATCTCTAGCTGTCTTAGGACAGAAAGCAAATGAGTTTTCTAGGTTTTATTCAAATCTGCAAGTTGTGAATATTGTACATTTTGTGAATAAGTTATATCGTAGTCAGTGGTTAGATAGTTAATTGGTTAGAATTATTATAATATTAGTTAGTAGTTAGTAAATAGTAGATTAGTTAGTTTGTTTAGTAGTTAGTTTTAATTAGATTAGTGTATTAGTTTATTGTTAGTTTATTGTTAGTTAGTAATAGTTTGTTTTATTTATTGTTAGTTAGTTTAGTTTCTTGTATTTAGTTTTAGTTAGTTTTTTTTATTTAGTTTTAGTTTAGTTTGTTTAGTTATAGTTAGATTAGTTAGTTTAGATTAGTTTTCTCTTTGGTTTTCTCGGGACCTTAGATCGGCTAACGAAGCCGCAAAACCCGTCAAGGTGGTTCATTCCAAACATCTTGGGTTATTAGACAACCCCGGACCGTTTCCACTCTCTCAGTTGACGGACAGTCAATTTTGCCCGTCAACAAATGGCGCTAGAAGGAGGGCCTGAACTTAATTAATGGCACGAGGTGGTCACAAGACTCCTTCACCCCCTAATCGCTCACCTATTGTGACTAGAAGCCATTCACATGATAATATTCCCCTTCAAACAGTAACTACTTCAACCGAAGATCCGCAGATCACAATTGAGCCAGTAACCCCTAATCCTACAGGTGGTGACATCCAAGATATTGTTCGTCAATATCTCATTAAAAAACATAGTGCCTTAGCTCGTCTTAGGTAACCAAACCGTCCGTGGGGTCAACCTTTAGACTTCTCTGATATCAGAGAACAATTAGGTGACACTAACCTCACTGTGAATCCTACAGATCCAATCACAAATCCTGCTACGGGAGGATATGGGATACCTCCTTCACCACCTCCCTCATCTCCTTCCTCTTCTGGAGGAGATTCCCCTTCTGACGAAGGCAATTCACCTTCTTAGCCTTCCACACCCACTACCCCAATGGAAAATTAGAACAACCCTACTAGACCCTGGTTGGACCAGGATGCTGTAGCTGTACCTAGAGCTCAGCACCCTTTACCTAAACACCCGGAGAAGTGGCTTCCCAAGTTTGATCCTGACTCAAAACAGATAGCTGAAGATCATATAAAAAAAATTATGTTAGCCATTATACTCCGTAATGTTGAACATGAAGATGTTGTCTGTAGGTTGTTCCTTATACTTTCGAGGGTAATGCATCGACATGGTACTTTCCCCAACAACCCCACACCATCGTGTCTTGGGAAAAGTTTGAGTCATGCTTTTTGGAAAAGTTCAGAGACAGTAAGCCTCCAGAAGTCTTAGTCATGGACCTTTCTAGCCTCAAAATGAACCCAAAGGAAAAAGTTAAAGACTTTAATCAAAGATTCTTAACGCTTAAAAACTAAATCCCTACAGATTCCATGCCTTCTGAGAGTCTTATAATAGCTTATTATACTAAATCCTTGCATCAAAGAATAGCTATTTGGGTTAAACGATCTAAAAAGGCCACGTTGTTATAAGCCTTCGAAGAGGCTAGCCAGATAGAAAAAGACATACTTAGCCTTAAGGACTCTTCTAGCAACGAAACTGAAACTAGCTCTTCTTCCAAAAATAAGATTAAAACCCTCCCCAGACCTTCACAAAGTAAAACACAACTTGAAAACTCTGATTTGGAAAACCTAACTAAAGTTGTTCAAAAACTGTCTAATCAAGTTATAGACTTAAAAAGGTCGACTGAAGAAGCTTCTTTGAGTAAAGGACCCTACAAGCCACCTTTCCGAAATCCCTTTCCTACAAACCGACCTAACCCAACCACCAAAGGCCTTAATATAGAAAGTTTGCAATGTGCTCTTCAAACAATTCTAGAAGCCCAAGATAACTTGATGCCTCCTGAGATTCCTGAGGAGGTAGTCAAACCAGAGACAATTCAATAAGAAGAGTCTTCTCCAAAAAAATTTGGACACTTCTCGGACAACATCTTTCAAGCTAACTTTGAGACAGTTCACCCTTATAACACTGGGAGTAAGACTACAAATAAACCTTCTTCCGAAAACACTACAACTTCACCTCCAAAGCCATCTAAATCAGCAGAAACTAAACAGAGTAACGTCAGCCCCAACTTGGATTACGATGTTGTTGAAGATCTTAAAAAGTTAAGGGATAACATCTCTATTTATGAGTTATTGAAGTTTCCATTTTTGTTACAAAAAATGTTGCAAAATATTTCAGAGAATGGCAAAAGTGGCAATTCCAATGGTAACAAGGTTGTGCAAAGAAAAGTTCCACAGAAGACTTCGACTAAAAATAATCTCGATCCTCAAGATAAAGGAAGCCTTCCTATAGTCCCTGTAAATAGTGTGAATAGTGTAAATAATGTAGATAAAGTAACCTTAGAAACTGCAAGTAAAAAACCACAAGTTACTACTCTTACTACTCACAAAAATGTACCTTCTTTTCTTTTAACTTTCGAGATTTTCAATAGAAATGTGCATAATTGTATGGTGGACTCAGGGGTGTCATCCAATGTGATGCCTTGGTCTGTTTGCCAAAAGATTAACGCCAAAGTGGAACCATCTACTTTGAAAATCATACAACTTGATCGGACCAATGTTAAAGTTATAGGGGAGCTAAAAAATGTATTGATTAGATTATCGTCTAACCCAAAATTTCATCAGGTTATTGATATAATCGTTGTGGATATTCCAGAAGTGTATGGTATGTTTTTGAGCAGGGACTAGTCAGAGCAGCTACATGGTTACTTCGCAACAGACTGGTCTCATTTATGGCTTCCAAAAAATGGTAAGCCTAATAAAATAAAAGTAAACCGCGAGCGCTACCTCAAGTTCACGGTTACAGATTTGAACGATCCCAACGAACCGTACACACCTCCTGTTGATTCACCTGAAGTGCAAGGGATGGATACCTTCTTCAGAAACTTCATGGCTAAGGTTTCACCTATCACCAATCTAGAACAACAGTCCCAGATCATATCATATATGCAACCAACAACTTCTATGCAACAATCCTATGAATCAGATGGAAATCAAATTTGATCTCTATATTTCGACGGTTCAAAGTCCAAAGAAGGAGCCGGTGCAGGCTACATCATTATCAATCAGACAGATAACAAGACATTAATGGCTTGTAGACTAGAATTTGAATGTACTAACAATACTGCAGAATATGAGGCTTTATTGCAAGGTCTCATAAAAGCTTTGGATATGAACATTCAAAACCTGGTTGTATTTGGCGACTTTGAAATAGTGGTTAGGCAGGTAAGAGACTCTATACACTGTCTTTCCCTGCATCTCAAAAGTCACCAGTTTGAGGTATGGAGTTTAATGAATGAATTTTCTTCTTTTAATATAAATTCCATTCCTAGATTAAATAATGCTGAAGCAGATCTACTAGCTAATGTAGCCTCTAAACTTCTTCCTGCAGAAGGCTTATCCCCAGACGCATTCTCTATCGAGCTATTGTTCCGACCATCTGTTCCTGACAATATCACCAAATGGAGAGTATTTGACAATGATTAGCAGATCATTAACTTTCTGCACATGGAAGAAACCTTTCAAGGCGCGGTGATAGATGAACACACACACGACGACAATTTGCATGATTTTACGGTAATACCTGATTTGAAATCTCCTAAAGCTCTATCGGACATGGTAAATTCCATACCCAAATCCATAGTTAGATTAGAAATTTTTTATGATTTTGAAGATAAATTTAAAAAGATGGTCAATTGTAAAACCAATAGTTCCTCGTTGTCTTATGAAAAAGTCAATTTAGGAACTAGTGAAAATCCTCAGTGCATTAACTTAGGCTTGGGATGTTCTAGACAAGAAAAAGCTACTTTTGTTAAATTATTTAAATAATTTAAGGAAGTCTTTGCATGGAAATACGATGATCTTAAAACATTTGATCCTAATATAATACAACATGTCATCCCGATGAAGCCCCAAACCTTACCCTTCCAACAGAAACTGAGGAAAATGCACCCTAAACTAGAACTGATCGTTCAAAAAGAATTGAATAAAATAATAAGTGCTAAAATAATTTTTCTTGTTAGGCACACTCAATGGATTTCCATCCTTGTCCCAGTTCGGAAGAAAAATGGGGAAATTCGACTTTGCATTGATTTCCGAAACCTCAATAGAGCATCTGACAAAGACAATTATCCTGTCCCACCCATGGAACAGATCCTTCAACAGGTATTTGGTTCCGAGAGGCTATCTTTATTGGATGGTTTCTCTGGATACAACCAAGTCCTGATGTCCCCACCAGACCAACTCAAAACTACCTTCCGTACCCCGTGGGGCACTTATGCTTATCGCAAAATGCCCTTTAGATTGATTAACGCTGGTGCTACCTTTCAGAGAGCAATGGACATTGATTTTTGAGGCTTAATCAATCACTCTGTTGTATTTTACTTAGATGATGTGACCGTTTATTCTAAAAATAAAGACAATCATCTAGCTCACTTACGAGCCATTCTGCTACGATGTCGTAAATACGACATCTCCTTGAACCCCAAAAAGTCCATCTTTGCAGTAGAACAGGGTAAACTACTAGGATTCATAGTGTCTAGTGAAGGAATGATTATTGACCCCGAGAGGACTCAAGTCATCGCAAAAATTCCCCCTCCTACATCCAAAAAATACATGCAGTCTTTCTTAGGCCAGATTAACTTCGTGAGAATATTTGTCCCTAGATTCTCCGAAATGGTCAGGCCTCTACAGAACTTGATTAAGAAAGACACCCAATATCACTGGGGACCCACAGAAAATAAAGCTTTTAATGCCATAAAGAAGGCCATAATAGATGCTCCATCTCTCATGAGCCCTAACTTCTCTCAAGATTTTACACTCTATACTTTTGCCTCTGATCGTTCCTATGCCTCAGTCCTAACTCAGAAGAATTTCAAGAGCAACGAAGTACCCATTGCCTTTATGAGCTCTGCTTTCAAAGGTGTTTAACTTAACTACCCAGTGGTTGATCGGCAAGCCTATGCTGTTTTCAAAGCAGTTAAGCATTTTCGATCCTATCTTTTGAAGTCAAGGACGAAAGTCATTGTCCCCTACCCTGCCGTAAGGAACTTGTTAGTGCAGAAGGAGTTAGGAGAGAAGAGAGCTAACTGGGTCACCTCCTTGCAGAAGTATTACTTAGATATCACCCCAGATCAGATCGTGAGAGGCCAAGGGTTGTGTAAGATGGTTGTTGATTCGGAAACAGGATAACAAGAAGATAGTGATGCTTCAAACCTAGGACAAAGAGATCAAAGTTTGATCTGTTGCGCACAGAACCTCATTAGTCCCTGGTACAACGATATTAGATTCTGTCTTGAACATGGGTCAGCACCCCATCACCTCGATCCCACCAAGAGAAGAGCGTTAAGACTAAAGTCCGCCTCCTTTCATCTAGTTAATGGTGTACTGTTTCGTCAAAATTTTGACGGCGTACTGATGCGTTCTCTCGAGAAAGACGAAGCAGAAAAATTCTTGCTTGAGTTGCATGCAGGAGAAGCTGGTGGTCACTTCGGTGGCGACACCACTTCTCATAAGGTTTTAAGAGCCAGTTACTACTGGCCCACTCTTTTTAGGGACGCCCATGCCTTGTGTCGTAAATGTATCATCTGTCAAAAAGCATTAGGGTGGTTGCAAAAACCAGCCTTTCCCTTGCAACATGTTTCAGTAGATTCTCCTTTCCAGCAATGGGGCCTTGATATCATAGGTCCAATTAACCCTCCGTCCTCGCAATAGCACAAGTATATTGTGATAGCCACAGATTACTTTACACGATGGTCTGAATCTGTTGCGCTAAGAACTGTTAACACCAGTCAGGTAATCGCCTTTCTAAACTCGAATATTATCACTTGTTTCGGCATCCCTAATTGTCTAGTCTTCGATAATGCTTCATACTTTTCTTCTCTTGAGATGAGAAAGTTTTCTTTGGAAAAAGGAATAAAGCTGAAGTATTCTGCTAGTTACTACCCCTAGGGCAATGGATTAGCAGAATCAACAAACAAGAACTTGATCAAAATTATCAAGAGAACCGTGGTTGAAAATCACAAGAATTGGCACAATGCACTGTTGAATGCATTGTGGGCTAATAGGGTAACACCCAAAGATGCCATAGGTAACTCCCCCTTTTTTCTCGTTTACGGTAGAGAAGCTATTCTGCCACCTCACATTATTCTTCCTTCGCTTCAATTGTCACAAAAAGTCCAAGAAGAAGATTGTCCCCCTTTAGAAAACTGAATTAATGATTTGATGAAGTTGGAAGAAGTAAGAGCCCAAGCTAAGCATAAATTAGATCAACATCAACAATTGATTAAAAGCTAGTTCGATTCTAATTCTACTTCTGATAGAAATTTTTAAGTAGGCAATGTCGTCTTGAAGTGGGACAAACCACACGAAGGAAAGGGCGAGCACACCAAATTTCAAAACTTATGGCTTGGGCCATTTTTAATTGTTGAAAAGTTGGGTCCTAGTTCCTTTCAATTGCAGAATCTTGAAGGGCAGCTTGACACCTATCCGGTGAATGGCCAAGCCCTAAAAAGGTACTTTGCTTGATAACTACCCTTGTATATTATGTATATATTTTCATTTTTGTTTGCGTTTTCATTTTCTTTCTGTTTTGATTTTGATTTGAATTTATCAGTTTGTGTTTTTTGAACAATATATATACCTGTACACTGAGCTATTCAGAAAAAGACGATAGAAAATTTCTTCCCTGAAATAACTTCTGAAAGTTTGTACAAACATCAATGATATATTGCTGAAATTGATGTTTGTGTTGGAAAATTTTGTTGTTTGAAAGAAGTTTACCGATTTCAATCTCTGAGCAAAGTTTGTCATGATCATCTATTATCTTTTTACGCTATCCCTTTTCCGTAAAGGATTGACTCAGAAGATGTATCCCTATCATAGGAAGTGTTTTTGAAAATAAAACATCTCTGGATCTTAATAAAGGACAGTTCTAAAAAATTCTGATGAGGTCTAAAAAAATATGTTAAAATATTAAGATTTTCAGCGTCACCCCGCTCAGCTATATATCTATAAAAAAAAAAAAAAAAAAATTATTAATAAGAGCTGTGGGAAGTGCTTGTAAACCCGCCGGGATGCTGAACAGGTCTGCTGGCAGCGGGTAAATGCATGCATGACGCCAAGACAACTTCACTGGGGTACTGAACAGGCCCGCTGGCAGTGAAGCAATGTCAGGTACATGAAAATCTGCAAAAAAATATAAGAAACCTCTTTAATGTCCTTTATTCTGATCCATAACTTCTTGACAGAATACAGATGTCAGAGTGGGTTAAATGGCAACCCTGTCGAGGCTATGGACGCCTGCTGGCAACAGTGTCCATGCCAACAGTATAGAAGATTTTATCTTTAATATCATGACTTGCTAATCTTAAGATTGTTATTAGTATTCATCTTTTAAAACACTGCTGGAAAAAAAGATTAATGATGATGTTTGTACGATTTTACGGTTGTTATTTTTGAGTCGAAATTATCTTTGATGTCTTATTCTGAATTTGTTTCTTTTAACAGAGATAACTGCTTCTACCAGTGTGTCGCCATTGTTGGCATCCAGTTCACTTCTTTCTATTATCCTATAAGCTGCCTACACCTATGTCTTGCGAACATCAAGTTTTCGTCGCATTTTTCAAATCGACGACACTTTCATTTCTTGTGACATTTACACATTTTTCTTCGTTAAGTTTTCACGACTGTAAGCGTGAAAACTTCTCTTTTCGAAGTCACATTTCGATCATTATCTGAACTGTGGATATTTATTTTATGTCTATTGTGCTTACCTTTTATTGATCATTACACAATTGGCAATATCCTTTGATCGGTTCTCATACTTCGATTGATTATATAACTTGGTTCTGTTGAGTTTGTAAGACATTGAGCATTTGGATTTGGATTTTATGGCTTGCCTAATCATTGATTATATGAAATGCATAGGGGTATAATTTATTTTTGTTTTCATATATATGATATGATCCTAATGATAATCTTTTCATAACTGTTGGCTTGTCGACTATATGAATATCATTTTGGCACCTTGATTGAACTTTTGATTATATGAATTATATACATTGGCGCATATTTGATTATGGGTTTTGATTTATATGTTGGATTGTTAAACATTATGGTATAACTTGTGCATTGGTATACACCATTGGATTTCATTGGTTGCACACATGATTCGATGGTTGAACTATTATTATGGATTAAACAACTATGAAATATGGCGGTTGTACTTGGGTAATGAATATTATGCATGGCAGTGAATAACTCCACCACCTTCGCATGCTTGCATTAATGCTTACCTCTTTTCGCTCGTTCATTGCTCTTGGTTTGGGTAGCTCTGTTACTGTGTGTGTTGGTGAATTTGAACCCTTCCCTTACCATGCATTCGGCTCCATGGCTCCAGTCGTGCGATTTGAACCCAATGGAAACTAGGCTCTGTTGATGTTTGACAATGCCCGCCAAGATTTGGCAGACAATGGATGGCTTACCTTCGTGAAATGTTTTGAGGGTTTTAACCTTTGCGTAGCATGACAGTTTTCCATGACCTTCGATGGCTGTCGAGCCAAGGTTGGTGATATACAGTTAGAGATTGATGAACAGTTTATTAGTCTTGCTATGGGTTTTCCTGCCACTAGACAACGATGGTTCAAGAATTGCAAAGTCGAGGAAGTGCCATGGACATTGTTGTTTCAAACGCGCAAAATCACCTCCTGTGATAGAGGTATGCATGTGACCATGCTTAAACAATGATGGCATGATTTATTAATGATAATCAAGTAGTTCATCACCTGTGAAGGTCGATACGGGTTTGTGTTCCTCTACCACCTACGTCTCCCTATGGTTTTTATAGGGTATCCTCTAAACATGCCATTCTATTTTCACCGAAGCCTGTATAAAATGTCCAAAAAGTATAAAAGGCACAAGGATGATAACAGCCTGTTTCATCATGGGCTTATCAATCTCATCGTTGTTTATCGATTGAGTTTGCTTGGTGACAGTTGGAAGGCCTTCATCACCTTCAATGGCTATGAAAACACCGACCCTGTACATATCTATAAATATGTGGTAGTTGAAACTAAGGCTGTACCCCCGATTCCCTGCCATGTCCTACTACCTAAACCCTCAGCCGACCCTCCTACCGACTTACCCCACACTGTGACTAAGAGTGTTGAGACTGTTAAACCTATGAGAAAAAATCCCAAGGCCAACCTTACTACAAATGCCAAAGGGAAAAGGAATGCACGTTTGATTTCACGAATGGAAAGGAACAAGCCAAAACCCCCTGTCGAGCCAAACCCTATCGTGTTGAGTGAGGACTCTGATTTGAAAGTGGAGCATTTCTTGGCTAGAGAATACCCCTATTCGCAAGGTTTGTGTGCCGAACCCTCATACGATTTTGTATCAAACCTACCCCCTTGCCTAAAAGACGACCCTAACTACCTAGGCATTAAGTTGCCTTGTGAAACCCTTGATCATTTTCCCAAACCCTCGCCTGCTCTGTCTAAATCTACACAGTCACCCTGTGACCAATGCAATGCATGGTTAGAGCAATATTATCTTCATGTTCTGATACTCCAATCAAGGATTCAATCTTTGGAAGATCAGATTTCACTGCTAACCAGTCAAAAGGCCAAGCTCCAAGCAGTGGATAAGAAACAAAGGACAACCGGCTCCATCCTGTTTAAAAATGTGGAATCGGCCACGACTGTTGTAAATTCCAAGTTGAAATAATCAAGCAGCCTCGTCGCTACACAGGTATGTTTTCATATCATTTGTTTTTGTAAATAATCTAGGTTTATATAACAATTTGAATTCAGTTTTAAACAGTTCTGTTCACATCTTGAATAGCTCTGTAATATTGCATGCATTCTATATATAGCTTTGCTCTGAATAGAAACAAATTTCGATTCGATATACGATTTGGTTATTCCCAATATAGAAATCAATAGATTTTGATTAGATTTGAGTGATCTTTTCTTGAATTTGATTGATTGGCTTGCCTCGTTAAGGTGACAAAATTAATAGTTTTCCTTCAAATGAGTTGATTTGTATTCGATTTGAAAAGGAAATTTTTCATATTCAGTTTGGAACATAATCATGTTCGGATTTGGTTTTTTTATGATCAATATGCTATGGTTGGTAAACGATTTGATCGAGTTTGATTGTTATGATTTTGCTCGGATTCGGTTTCATTATCATTGGTATGCTATGACTGGTGAATGTTCTCGGGAAGATACTTGTTACGATGTTGTGTCGTATCATGTTCTATCTTTGATTGTTTCCAAGTTAAGGATGATGATTCTCTTTCTTTGATGAAAACAATAACATTAGCACCCGAATTGGAAACGAATCTGAATCATAACAACTGTCTGAAAATCCTTAGCTGAATCGATTTGTTTTGTTCTAATTTGGCAAGTTTGTTTTTATTAATCAAGTTTAGATTATAATCAATGCTCTTTATTTTAGATGTGTGAAATGAATCGGTCAAACCCTGATACAATTCGTTTGATTGAAACGATTGTGATCAAAATTGATCGATCCTGTTTACTTACTGTGCAATAATCAACGATCGAAATCTATAACGAATCATGTTTGATTAATCCTATTACAACTTTATTAATGATTCAATTATCATTTGGATTCGTTCACAATCTAAATTGCTTTCTATACAGTTATTATGATAATCCTGTTCGATTTGCAAGTATAATGATTTGTTTGCATTTCCAATTGAATATCAAAATGATATTATAACAGATCGATTCGATTTGTTGGGAAATGATTACGATTATGTTTCATATGATTTCATTTACTCGATTTATGACTATAATTGAAACGGAGTATTGCTATCTCTGTACTCGGTTAATGATGTGGATCCTGTTTGAGTTCATAATAGAATATCGATTTCAATTCATGATTCATTTTCAAATGATTGTTGGATGTAAATTGAATGGAATTTCTTAAAAGATTTGATTTAATTCCAATTCTGATTCTATATCTTATTTTAGACTAGCTACAAAATCAGATGATTCTGTAGCTAAGCCTATAGAATTAGATTTTTATTGTTTTATTAATAAAATATCTCTCTAACTTGTTTATTCCTAACCTGTTTCAGGTGAATTCGAAATTGTATGGGATTTGATGGACATTTTAGAGGATATTTAGATGCTTTGGTTTCATTTTAGTTTCTTAGTTTAGTTGATCTTGGGAATATCTTCCCAGATTATGTAAACAGTTTGATAATTTCCACAGGGAGGTTTTACCCTATGGAAAAAATTATAAATACTTATTATTTTTGTAATAACACCATCCTCATTCGTGGGAGAACAAGGATATGGAATTTTAATATAGACTGAGGCAGAGATTGATGTTTTGTTACAGCTTTAGCTTTTCATAATATCAATATTTTGTTTCATGTTTATGTGTATCAATTTGCATTTGGTTAATGACTACTTTAGCTATCTCAGTCTTTTGCAAATGATATGATTTGATCAATATAATCCATATCTAATTTCTTCCAGTACTTAAAAAACATAGCAATTACTCGATTCAGTTTGTGAATGACAGATTTCTCTTCTTCATGAGTTGAATTATTAAGTATAAGTTTTTGCATAACAAGTTTACCTTATTGCAGAGACTTATAAATCATATTATTGTTATGATTTTTTATGTCTTGTTTGTATTGTAAATAAACTCAAAGAGCATTGCAGCTATCATTTACGAGAAGCTTCTGAATCATCCAGTGCAAGTTTCCTTCCTCCGACCAGCTTCAAAGTCATCACACAAAGGACAAATCTGGAGCGTTTCCAGGTCTGTTTGTTGTTATTTGTTTAGTATATTTGTTAGTATTTTAGATAGATATATATGTAGTTAGTATATTAGATTGTTTAATTTCAGTAAGTTTTATCTTTTGTTCATAAAATTATAAAAATCAAAAAATATCTCTAGCTGTCTTAGGACAGAAAGCAAATGAGTTTTCTAGGTTTTATTCAAATCTGCAAGTTGTGAATATTGTACATTTTGTGAATAAGTTATATCGTAGTCAGTGGTTAGATAGTTAATTGGTTAGAATTATTATAATATTAGTTAGTAGTTAGTAAATAGTAGATTAGTTAGTTTGTTTAGTAGTTAGTTTTAATTAGATTAGTGTATTAGTTTATTGTTAGTTAGTAATAGTTTGTTTTATTTATTGTTAGTTAGTTTAGTTTCTTGTATTTAGTTTTAGTTAGTTTGTTTTATTTAGTTTTAGTTTAGTTTGTTTAGTTATAGTTAGATTAGTTAGTTTAGATTAGTTTTCTCTTTGGTTTTCTCAGGACCTTAGATCGGCTAATGGAGCCGCTAAACCCGTCAGGGTGGTTCATTCCAAACAGCTTGGGTTATTAGACAACCCCGGACCGGTTCCACTCTCTCAGTTGACGGACGGTCAATTTCGCCCGTCAACAAGCCTCATTTCTCACTCATAAACATGTTTCCATATACCTAGAGGACTCCCAACGAGTTTAATTTAAGCTCTTTTCCAACTCGTCTTCAAAAAGAAAACATATTGTTGAGTGAACTTGTCTCTTTCACACTCGTAAATTGGATTTGAAAGGATGTTTGTTTGGTACAATTTTATCCCTTTTTCACATCAAGTAGACTAACACCATGAAAAGGGAAATTTTTTGGCATTAAGTTGTGATTTCATCTCATGCCCTTGCTTGCAGTATTGAGCATGTAGTCGGTTCTCGCTTTATGTTATAAATTGTTTTCCTCGGTAGTTTTGCATCCTCAACCAAGCAGAGCCTCGTTTATGTCCTTCACAATTTGACACCCTATACCAAGGAGGGAACATTCCCCCAAGTGTCCATCTCCCGCATGCATCTCCTTTCATTGAGAATAGGTATGTTCCACTGCTAGAACTAGTTATTCTTACTTGTGACACTCGTTTCCTCCTTTATATCATAGCATTCATTTGTATATGAAAAAACAAAAAAAGACGGGTGGGAAGGGAGTATTATCTTATATTGGAAGCAATCGTGTCACCTTTGAATAGAGAACAAAGTTATTGAATCCATTTTTCATCATAATTTTGGGTTTAGCATGGCCTTAGGAAGCTGAGCTCATCACAAAGAGTTTTCTCCACCGAATGGTTACTCTTCCAGTCCCTATGGATAATTTCATTGATGCCTCCTGCATCTCATGGTTTCATCATTTACTCTATGTTGTTGGAGTCTTCCATATGTCTCATGCTCTTGTTCAAAGGAATTCTATCAACCTGTGTTGGCCATTCCTCAAAACTCTTCACTTTGCATGTTGGACATACCCTTAGCTTGTCTCAGAATCACATGATGTTGTAGTCCTATCATGCACCATGGTCCTAATTTCATAATTGGTAGGTAACCTTGAACCCAAAAATCGACATTTCATCATTGGTCATTGACTGAGTGGTTTCTCTTGTGTTCGAGGACAAGACATTTATCCACACATTGGAATTCGTGCAATGTCTTGGGTGCCATTAGACTTATTGGTGGTTTCCTCTCCTTTGTCAACAATTTTCCTCATTGGCTTCTATTCAGAGAGTATTTTTTTTGTACCTCTTTCACTAGGCACACGCGAAAGACACACAGGGTCGTTGGTTCATGAACATGGTCTTCATCTGATTTCCTCCAAATCATGAAGCTCCTACTTTGTACCTCGTGATGAATGATGAGAGATTCCTTAATGCTCTCCTTTCAGTGAGTCTCGTTCCATCAAATCCAACTCATCTATTATGGAAACGACACTTAGAGTCTTATGAGTACCTTAAGCCTTGCAGTCATTAGTGGCAGGTTCTCTCTCCATTGATAGTTGGGAATACTTCAATGTCTCCTGATCGATGAATTCTTCAAGTCTTTGACCCCGAATCCTTTATTCACACTTGTAAGAATGTACTCGGTGCCTTGATACCTACTTTCATCATCAGTAGGATATCGCATGTTTTTTAACAGTATACCTCAATGATCGGTAATCAAATGATATCTCATTGTTTTTGACCTCAAATCCTTTATTCACATGATGTAGACTTGCACCTTTGGCAGATTTTGTAGAAGACTTGAAGACATCAGTATGTGGCTGCAACTTTCCTAAGTTGTTGCTTCCTTTTCATTGGACCAGTACCTATATGACTTCATTGATCATGGGAGATCATATTGTACTCCATTGTATACAGATATCTTCATATTGATTTTGAGACTAGTTCTACTGGGCCTTGATTATGACTATGACAGCCTTTGGCATGTAACCACATTTTTATTTTCCTATTCATGGCCACAGATAGTTGTTTGGTATATTTTCACATGGATCTATAGTGTAATTCAATTGGAAGCCTGTTGACGGGTGAAATTGATCGTCCGTCAACTGGGAGAGTGCAACCGGTCCAGGGTTGACTAAATAACCCAAGCCATTTGGAATGGACCACCCTGACGAGTTTAACGGCTTCGTTGGCCGCTCTAAGGCCTCCTAAGAAAACCAAAGAGGAATGATCTGAGCTAAGAAATCTTACTAAACTAAATAAAACAAACTAAACTATAACTGAATACAAGAAAACTAACTAAAAAGGAAACTAGAAACT
>JZKD02S1797635.1:248370-260830 GCA_000966675.3 Picea glauca
CTGGCCCTAGGACATCTACGGATGTCCTAGCCCTCCGTGCCCAAACCTCTCAGCCACGGTGTGCACGGTAAATCCCACTGATTCACTCTCCCCCAATGTTTCCCCCAAAATCACCCTTCCTCCACTCCTCAATGAAATCTCGACCAAAAAATGAATAATCCCCTTCCCCCCGTCCTTCTCCTTCCCTTATTCTCCTTTCACCGCCCCCGCCCTTCCATTACTCCTTACCAACCTCTTATCCATACATTAATTTCCCTTATCTATTCACATTAATTATCTTATCTTTTAATTAATGTTTCCTTTAACTTGTGGGTTATGCTATCCCTCATGGGATACGTAACCCCTTAACCTTATTTATTTTATTTTATTTTATTTTCCCCCTTTTTAATTCATAATTAATCAATTAATTTAATTAATGATCAATTAATCATTAATCCTTAATTTAATAATTAATCATTTATTGTCTTATTTAATAATCACTCATTCATTTAACCCTTACTCAAGGAGTTAATCATACTTCAACCAAGTATAATCAAAATAATTAATTAATAACTTATAATCAATTTATATATTAATTATAATTAGCCAATGTTTATGTTTATTTATGAAATTATTCCTAGTAATAAAAGGGTCATTACATACGATGCCCATGCATTGCTATATGGTTCAATATACTGATCCACAGACCTACAATAGGGTTTTGGGAAATCCATTATGGCAAGCAACCATGCATAAGGAGTACGACTCACTTCAAAAGAATCAAACTTCACATCTAGCTCCATTTCCACCATAAATGAATATTTTTAGATGATGATGGGTCCACAAGATCAAGAGGTATAAGGATCGTTAGGTTTCCAAAGGACTTCATCATATCCATAAATATTTCTACATCTTCAAGAAGAATTTCAGTGAGAAAAAGTTTCAGAATTTGAGGCATCATCTTGCAGAGAAGAACACAATTGCCTAGAAGCTGTCATTTTCTTCTTTTGATACATTATCTTTTGAGGGGGTGTTTTTCTCCCACATGGTTTTCCCTCTTTCCTCATTTTTATTCAGTGTTCATTAGTTGCAATGTACATGAGTACCTAATATGGCCTAGTAGTTGGAACTCATTTTTTACTCCATAGTGATGTTTAGGGGGGGTGTTGGAGAAATTTCTATTTTCGGCACACTAGTTCAGTGGAGTAACACTAGTTTAGTGGGAGTTAATTGACTAGTTCTATTTTAGACTTTATAATCTTAGACCATCACTAATATGAATGCATTCCTAATTATAGGATTTCATTGCCTATATGAGTGAAGATCACTCACTCATTGATAAGATCATAATATACATTGATTCTCATTCTTCATTGTGTATCTCTCTTCCTTTTTTTGATAATCTTTGTTTGTGTATGCTTTAGCTAGGTATCTTGTGCAGGTTTCCATGAAACAATTAAAATGCTTGGTTGATGCACATATTGGTGATATTGTGCATATGGTTGAGAGTTGTAATGTTGAGTAGATCTGATTTGGTTGATAATATTGATGAGACAGGTTATTGTGATAGGTTGTTTGGACAGGTTATTATGACACGCTATTTGTACGGGTTTGGTGCATGGTTGATGCACTTGTTTATGGTATAGGTTGATGTGTGATACATGTTGGCACAGGTTATTGGTATAGGTTTTTACAGGTTGTTTGGTATAGGTTTATTGGTATAGGTTTACAATAGTATATCTCACAGTGATAATGTGACAGTGGTTCCATCATTCTACTTATATTTCAAGGTGTTTGGATGGGGCAAGTTCAAGTGGTTGTAGCCACCTTTCAGTTGTAGCCAAAGAACATAGGGGGTTGTAGCCTCCTTCTGGTTGTATCCAAAGAATTGGGGATTTCAAGCTTCCCTCAGGTTGTAGCCTGAGAAACTAGTGGGTTGGAGCCTCCTTCTAGTTGCAGCTAGAAAACAAAGGAAGTTGGTGCTTCCAATGAATGTAATTCTTAAATACATATAAGAAAAAACATTCTATGGTTTTCTGTCGCTTTGGGTTTCCACGTAAAACACTGGTGTACTATGTATGTGTGTGATTTTTCATTTGTTGATTGTTTATTTACTCTACAACTATTGGATGATAATGCTACATTGATATAACACTTGCATTTTATGGTGGAAAAGGATTAAATTGCTTTATTATTGATTCACCCCCCCTCAGTAATCCAACACAAGCGTGGAAAATTTGAGAATTTATGGAAAGCTCCATTCACAATCCATGCTTACATAGGAATTAATGCATTTTTTTATCAAGGATATGGATGGAGGAGACCTGTCAATGGAAGAATGCTCAAGCACTATGTTTCACAAGAATGGAATTATTCCTAACACAATTCATTGTAAATACCATTTTTATTTTTGAGTGGGTGACTTATATCAGAGGTTGAAGCCCAAAGAGAAGGCACTAAGCCCCTAATCAGTTGTCACTAGATTTACATCTTCAATAAGACTAATCAGATGATGAAAGTACATGAGAAGATAATTCAAGGAAACCAATAGTTGGTTCTTGGCACCTCACAAGGAGAGCACCATCCCCAAGTGGAGCCACTGTTATAACCCTATATTTCATAAGTATCACCTGGTGATTGAAATTTCTTCCTCCAATAATTTTATATTGTAAACAATATTTCATTCTGCAAATGATTTCCAAAAGGAGGTTACAAAATAAATAAAGAAAAGAAAAGAAAAAAGAGAAAAATAAGAAAACCCCATAAAAAATAAATTTAGTTTGAATCATAGTGTCTAATCATGATCAAACTTTTTAAATTTGTGTTGATAAGTTAGAGAATAAGTTTGGTCAAACTGTTTAATCTTGGCCAAAGTAGTTAGGTTAGAGTAATAATTAATCCAAGAGTCTAAGCTAGATTAATATGTCAGATGCCTAAGTTAGTAGATAGGGTAGGGGATTTGGTCTTAAGAAAAATTGAAAGGGGATGTCAAAATATCCTTTATTTGGTTAAATTTGATTATTTTAGCTTAGGAAAATAAAGTTATGGTGTAAAGTGGAAAAAGGAAATCTTAGTGCTACCTCGCGCATATTTTTTTCCTAAATTTTCTTGTGGATGTTGGTCACTATAATTGCTTAATTAACTCAAACAATCAAGTGCTACATAAATTGTCAACCTAGGGAAGTCTGTTTATTTCAAAGATAAACACACACTATATATGCTCAATTCCAAAAGCAACTTAGAGTTGTAGTAAAGAAAACTATATTAATCACACTTGCCTTGAATGAACTGAAGTTCTGACTTGAATTACAGGAAAGCAACCTACCTATTGCAGATCTTTAAAGATTAATCTAAAGAATCCTAGATTACATTAAGATAACAACTGCAACAAGAAAGAACAACTATTCTGTAACCAGAGAACAGGACCCTTACTCCCAAGCAAGAACTTCAGCACCTTGTTTCTGATCAACACACTTTCATGAAAACAGTAATGCGTAGAAGGCTAACTCTATCTAGAAGAGAACAGGACCCTTAATCCCTTCCATCAAGAAGGAACCTTTAGTACCAGTCTCTGATTAGCATACTCATGAGAATAACTGAAGGCTAGCTACTTCTAACAGAGGAGAGAGCCCTTAGTCCCTTTCATTAAGCAGGAACCCTTAGCTCTAGTCTCTGATTGTACACTCAGGGAAAATAACTGGAAGCTGATTACTTCTAACAGAGAACAGAACCCTTAATCCCTTTCATTAAGAAGGAACCCTTAGCTCTAGTCTCTAATTAGCAGAACCTCACAAATTCATCACACAAGATTGCTAACTAAAATGATTATGAACTTCATGAAAATAACGTAACATTCAATAAACTAAAGTTCTTAACAAGACAGAGTTCAGTAGTGTTTCAACAAAGCAGAATTCATTAAAAGTAGTGTTTACCAAGACAAAATTTAATCAAGGCGTAAACATAAATTACACTAACACACTATAAAACTAATGGGTGAATCTTGTGAAGAAGGTGGGCCCTCCCTTCTCACAAGATTCCCCTGAGATGAAAAAGCTAGAGAAGGATGCTCAAAACAGTCTTCTATTCATCTATCAATGTATCATATTACAATCTGGAAAATGAAGTACGTCCCTCTCTCTGAAGCTTTTTCAATACATAAAACTTGGATCCTCTCGAATGATGATTTCCTCTTATTTAAAGAGGGAACCCCTTCGATACAATTGATCAAAAATTACAATGTATATCTGAGTCCTATTCTTAGTCAGATCAACTTTCTAAACCAGAATAGGATGTCCTAGTCTTGCGCAACAGAATGCTATTACAAGTGTTGAATGAGGTATTGTTGTTACGGCTGGAGTAATAGTTCCTTCTCATTGCTGCTGATGTTGTTTCAGCATCGCAAATCGTAGGCTATTTCAGCCACGGGATTTGCGCTCTTGACTGTTTCAGCATTCTCATGTAGGAGCGATGGTTGGTGCTTGGCTCACATGCGACTGTTGTAAGGTTATTGTTGACTGCTGACTATGTAATGGCTTCCTTTGTGTTTCAACATCGTCAGTCCTGGGCTGTGTAACGACTTCCTCTATGTTTCAGCATCTACGATTCTGGACTGTGTAACAGCTCCATGTTTCAGCATCCGCGACTCTGGACTATGTAGCAGCTCTGTGTTTCAGCATCTGTGACCCTGGACTCTTGTAACCGCTCTGTGTTTCAGCATCTGCGACCCTAGACTGTGTAACAACTCTGTGTTTCAGCATCTGCGATTTGAACTGTTTCAGCACTTATACATTTCTAATCAGTGGTTAATTACGAGAGTGATGTAAAATATTATGCAAAACAAATTAAACATATAGTAATGAGAAGGGGCGTTGTATTACCTTTGGAATGATCAGATAGAGATAATATGAGTTTAAATGTGGGTGATTAAGAGTGTAATAGTGGCAAAAAGTATAGGTAAAAAGGTACATTGTGTGGTCCTAACATCCCCCCCAACTCAAGGTGTTGCATGTCCTCAGGCAACGTCACTCTGAATCAGAGTCTGAATACTGACTCTGAGCATGTAAGTTACTCAAGCAGTAGCTCTGGGAGGTACTTTCCATTGGCGTTCTGAACCCTTGGACCCATTGTAATCTTTTCCATGCTGATGTTTCTATCTTCTTAGGCAACTTATAATTAATTTGATATCTTTCTATTGGCAACCAGAGAATAGGAAAATAAAACCGGTACCCTATCCAGTTTTCAGCACATTGCTGAACACACTGGATGTAGTTAGGCACCCTGGAGATTGCTACCTCTAGGTTGGTGGGGATGGAAGGATGGTGTTATTGTCTTTTCTTAGTGGATTGCTGCCAAAACAGGTGACTTGCCTGGAGGGAAGGAATCTTTATGGATCTGATGATGTGTTGACAATCCTGGAGCACTCTTGATTGTAACTGTTGAACATGTTCAGTCATACTAGGTTTCTTTAAGAACTCGTAATATTCTCTGACAAAGGTGGCAGCATTTTGTGGTTCTGGTCTTATCCATAGAAGATGGTTGTCTTCGTTGTGTTTAGAAGCCATGAAGTCATCTTTCCAAATGATTTGATTGTAGAGAAAGGATGTGAACGCCCAAATCTGAATGTCCCCAACAAAAGGATTAAGGTTCAGCTGCCTATTCTCAGGAATGGCTTCGTTATGGAAATATGCCTCACAAAGGAGGTGTTGATCCCTAGCAGATGCTTCGGTGAAAGTTTTGACAAAATCTGCTGGGTGTAGTACTGCATGGGGTTTACCTTCTGTAATTGATTTGATCTGAAACTAGGTAAGTTGCTCCATAAGGAACAAGGAGTAGTTGCAAGATGGCTTTCTTGTGGCCAATAGCTTTTGTGTCAAATCAAATACCCGGGCCATTCTACCTTTCAACTCTTTGTTTTGTTTCTTCAGGGCGCGAGCTTCCTCACGTGTCTGCTCTAGAGCTTCCTAATTTGAGAAAGTGTGATTTATCCAGATTTGTCTATACTCTTGCAGGCTTTTGGTCTGTGTTGCAGCATACTCTTTCTTCCATTTTTGTATTGCTGCCTGTTCATCCCATAGATAGGTTTGTGTTTCAGCGTTGGAAGTAGTGGGATGAGATAATGTCTGAGTAGATTGTTCCACAAAAATGGGAAGATTGATCTGGATGGGAGGTGTAAATTCCTCCATAGGCATTGTCTGAACAACTTTGTTAACAAAGGCAGGAGCTTCATTTGTTGCAGTGCAGGGCTCAGTCTTAAACTTGGGAGGACCTGTTGGTTCTTGTGTGACAACAGGTTCTTCCTCTTTGACTACAAAAGTTGAAGGAGTAGGGGGAGCTCTTGATATTGGGACTTGAGTTACCTTATAGCCTGCCTGATAGTAAATATCCCCACATTGACAACACATATATTCTTTACACAGGCTCTCTGTAGTCCCCTCTGACAAGGTTGTTATACGAGCTAGGGTATACAAATTTAGTTCCTTCTCGTATGCTTCCTTTGCGCTGGCTATTTCTTGCCTATATGCTTCTAGTTCAGATTTTAAAAACTTGTTTTCCTGCAAGACAGAGGCCATTGTTGGTTCTAGTTGAGGGATGACTGGTTCTTGTGTGGTAGTCACAACCTCACTAGCTGGTTCTTGTGGAGCAGCTACAGGGATGGCAGCTGATTTTTGTGTTTCAACTTCCTGATGTAAGGAGAGTAATGTTGCAGCACCCTGGAACTCTGATTCCTGTATCTCAATTTCAATATCAGCAATTGGTTCTTGTGTTTTGGCCGTAGCTGGTTCTTGTGTGGCAGCTATGGCTGGTTCTTGTGTTTCAGCCATTGAATGGGTAGCTGGTTCTTGTGTTTCAGCTACTTTATTTGAGGAGAGTGGTGTTGCAGCACCCGGGGCCTCTAATTCCTGTATCTCAATTTCAATATCAGCAGCTGGTTCTTGTGTTTCAACCACTGAATGGGTAGATGGTTCTTGTGTTTCAGCTATGGGGTTTGAAAGAAATTATGGCGCACTACCCTGGGCATCTAGTTCTTGTGTTTCAATGCCCGTGGGTGGGATAGGCAAAGATCCCTGGATTTAGGAGGTTGGAGATGAACGGGGTATCAGTCAAATGGGTTGGGGATCTAGGGTAGTGGAAATAATGGGTGGCCTTGTTGAGGCCCTTGTTTTCTTTTTTCGTAAGAAGGGCGGAAAGAGGGGAATTTGCTTTCGTTTTCATGATGGTCTTTCCTCAATGATGGGGCAGGGGGAATTATCTGGCTCAGACTCATCACTAAGAATATGAAGGGCAGGAGTGGATGATTCTGGTAAGGTATGAGGCGGGCTTGGTATGGTAGGGGGATTGGTTGGTATGGTTGGTTCTGTTGGTGGGATATTGGGTACTTCTGGGGAGTCTGGGGGATTTTACGGTTGCTGCTCCTGGAGGTTTCTAGGAATTTTGGCAGTTGCTTGGGGGTTTATGGGCAGGTTATTTACTGGAGGGTTTTATTGAGAAAAACCCCTTTGGATGAGCAATTGGACAATACGGTGATGGGTGAGTGAAAGGGTGGAATCTTTAGCCTTTCTGCAGTAATGCGCCATATTTTTTAGACAACCCAACAAATAATAAGGAATATTGACCCGTCGATTATGCCTTAAATAAGATAACAGAAGGAAGTCATGCTGATAAACTACCTGGTATTGGCCCTCGTAGGTTAGATAATTCTTGATGAATCTTGCAACTTTCGGCCATGGGGGTGGTAATGAGCTAAGTTTAACATCTCTGCCTTTAAGTACAATTCGTTCTTCTGGCAAGAAGAAGTTTTGTTGGGCACTCCGAATGATATGTTTACGACTGAACATGCGAGTGCCATCGATAGGGAGGCCTTAGACCTGTGCTATATCCTCTTCTGTTACTAAAATTCAGACCCCTTGGACAATAGAATGGTCTTCTTGAAGGTTTTGAGAGAATTGTAGAACCTGTTGTTCATTATACCACTGGAGTCTCTGAAAATAGTTGAGCCATCCTGCCTGCTGAAAGATTTGATAAGCTACTGGATAATGTTCCAACAATGTTGTGGTGGCAGGCTCATTCCGTATGACAGAGCCTCCCATAGCTATCATCTCGGTAGGATACAACATCGGAGAGTTCGAGTATCAGCTTCTGAGTAGAGTGAGTTTTCCGAGCGACGTTATGCAAAATGGCAGTCAAATGTGTGAAAGGGTGGTGAAATAGGGATGGAGGTGGTGAATTCATGCAAAATGATGGTATAGAATATTTGATGTGTCCTCCCCTCCCATCAAGTGTGGCTACTAATGATTGCACTTGAGTGGTCATAATGATATAGAATCTTCTCATTAACTATAGCCTAACTAAATTACATAAAATTTACATACCTCCCCTTACCTTTTGATTCGTTCTGTAAACAAAATATCATGCTTGTCCATGGTAGTCCTGCAGTGGTCGTGGTGAAGACTTTTGATCTAATAGATGAATTGTGTCAAGGGTTTGTTGAATGGAAGGACGAACTATAGTATGAGGGCGTAAAAGCTTGCTGACAGATGATGTTGAAAAACTGGTGTTTCAGCAACAGAAAAGAACAAAACAATTGTTGGACGGGGTTGTTTCGGTGATGAGAGAATGTGAATAACTGTTGAACAATGTTGTTTCAGCAACAAGAAAAATGACGCGAAACAATTGCTGGATGGTGTTGTTTCGTCGATGAAGAAAGTGAGGAATTGTCGGACTGTAGTGTTTCGGCAGTAGGAAGAACAAAAAGTGTTGAACAGTGGTGTTTCAACATCATGGAAAATGATTAAAAGTTGTTGGCAATGGTGTTTCAGCAATGGAAAAGAAAAGGTGAAACAATTGTTGGACGGTGTTGTTTCGTCGATGAAGAAAGTGAGGAAATGGGAAAAAGTGGAAAAAGGTTGTTGAGAAGTGATGGAAGGATGGGTGTGGGGTTGGTGGTAGCGGTGTTTCAGGAATGAAGGAAATGAACGAATTGCTGACAGAGGTGTTTCGGGATCGGGGGAAAGTCAACAGTGCTGAACAGTGGTGTTTCAGCATCGGAGGAAAGTCAAGAGTGCTGAATGGTGGTGTTTTAGCATCGAAAGAAAGTCAACAATGTTGAACAGTGGTGTTTCAGCATCGGTAAAAGTCAACAATGTTGAACAATGGTGTTTCATCATCGGGAAAGCTTGTCTCTTTAAAGTAGGATCATCCTTTCCTAGTGGCTTGTACTTCGATCGGGAACCTTCAAAAATTGATTGTAACATGGTATTTCTTGACAGGGATTATTAGTAAATAAAATCTAATCTAATCTAATACTAAAGAAATTAACTTAAAAGAATTAATTGCAATTAGGGGTGGGAACCTCCTCTACGAAGAGAAAATGGGCATCTGCCATGCATGTGGCCTTAAAATATTCTTTAGAAATAGGTCACTGGTACAGATGGAGCCGATGACCATTTACAACTAACGGAGTTTTGGAGTCATCGATTGTGAGGAGCCTTACTGTTCCATTGGGGAAAACTGTGTCTATTTCGTAAGGTCCAAGCCATCTTGTACACAGTTTCCCTTGAAATTCCTTGAACCGGGAATCATACAATAGGGCCCAATTACATTTTTGGAACTGCTTGTTCTTGATATTTTTGTCATTCCATTTTGATCTTTGTTGTTGAATTATGGTTGTCTGTTGAATGACATCTAGTATTTTCTCCTCCAATTCATTAAGCTGCTGCAACTTGGCTGTCTGTGCATCTGTCAAATCAAGGTTGACAACTAAAGCAGTCCTTAAGGTTTTTATCTCAAATTCCACAGGAAAGACAACACTCTTTCCATAGACTAATTCATAGGGATAGAATCCTGTAGTATTTCTCCAGGTAGTTCTGTAGGCCCATAATGCTTCGGGGAGCCTGTAGGACCAGTCCTTTCTATTTTCCTTCACTGTTTTTGTGAGAATGGCTTCTATTAATTTGTTTGTGCTTTCCACCTATCCATTGGCTTGGTGGTGGTATGTTGTGGTCATTCTATGTTGGATATGATATTTTTGAAGGGTGGCTTTGAAACCATGAGAAGTGAAAGGAGGTCCTCCATCTGTAACTAATTCTCTTGGCACTCCAAATATGATGAAGATGTCTTTAAATAAGAAATTTATAACTTCTTCTTCGGTCACTCTGTGGAGTGCTTTGGCTTCCAGCCATTTAGTCATGTAGTCTGTATAGACCACTATGTTAACTTTTTGATTGGATGGGGGGTTGATGGGTCCTACAAAGTCTAAGGCCCATCTTTCAAATGGTTCAAGTACTATCTGGGGGTTTAGTGGCATTTCATCTCTATGATTAGGTTGGCCTACTCTTTGGCATCTATCACATGCCCTGACATATTTATTTTCATCCTTGAAGAGTGAGGGCCAATAGTACCCCATCCTGAGAATTTTGTGTGCTATTCTCTTAGTAGCAAAATTCCCTCCACAAGGGCCATCATGACAAGATTTTAGTAGATCATACACCTCATCTTCTCTAATACACCTTCGGATTTCTTGATCATCTCCTATATGAAAAAGACACCCACTTATCCAACTATACCGAGCACTTTGATGAATGATACTTCTTTTCTCTCGGTGGGATAGGTGTGGTGGTAACTTCCCTGCAACCAAGTAGTTAGCATGTCTGCATACCAAGGTGAGTGGGCAGAAACTGCAAATAGATATTCATCAGGAAAGGAATCATCTACCGGGGTATCATCATCAGGTGTCAACCCAGAAAGGAAATCAACAACTACATTCTCTTTTCCTGGTCTATCTACAATTGTGATATCAAATTCCTGCAATAATAGTAGCCATATGGCGACTCTAGCATTTGTGATAGGTTTTTTCATTAAGTATTTGATATCTAAGTGATCAGTATGGAAAAAAGTAGAATAGCCAGTAATGTAATGTGTAAATTTATTAATTGCATAGATAACTACTAAGAATTCCTTCTCAGTGACTGTATAATTGAGTTCAGCAAGGGTCATATTCTTGCTGATGAAATATATAGCATAAGGGAGATGATTTTCTTCTTGTCCCAAGACAGCTCCTATTGCAGTATCTGAAGCATCGAAGGATATATGAAAGGGGAGTGTCCAATCAGGTCCTCTAAGGATAGGGGTTGTAGATAACTGATTTTTAAGTGTGTTAAATGCTTCCTGGCAAGAATTAGTCCATCTGAATTCAACATTTTTCATCAGTAAAACAAACAGGGGAGAAGCTATTTTGGAAAAATTCTTAATAAATCTTCTGTAGTATCCAACATGTCCTAGAAAGCTTCTTACCTTTGTTTGGGTTTTGGGAGTAGGAATATCCTTAATGAATTGTATTTTGGATGGGTCTACCTGAATTCCTTGAGATGAGATCAAATGTCCAAGCACTATTCCTTCACTCATCATCATATGACATTTTTCTGTACTTAAGGAGAGTTGGGCTTGTATGCATCGTTTGAGTACTTTCTCAAGGTTTTGTAGTGCTTCCTGAAAAGAAAAACCATAAGGAGTAAAATCATCCATAAAGATTTCCATAGAGTCATTAAGCATATTAGAAAAGATTCCTAAAAATGCTCTTTGGAAGGTTGTTGGTGCATTACATAGTCCAAATGGAAGGACTCTATAAGCAAAGGTTCCCCAAGGGCTAGTAAAGGTGGTTTTATCTTGATCTTGAGGTGTAATTTTGATCTGGTTATACCCACTGAAACCATCTAGAAATGAGAAAAATTTCTTCCCTGAAAAATTATCTAACACTTGATCAATGAATGGTAATGGAAAGTGATCTTTTTGAGTGGCTTTATTTAAAGCTCTATAATACACACATACTCTCCATTTCCCGTTTTTCTTAGGAACTATTACCAACGGGGACACCCATTCATTGTCTGATATAGGATAGATAAACCCTACATTGAGTAATTTTTGAAGTTCTTCTTTGAGGATTTCTCTTAAATTCGGGTTCATTCATCGCTGAGGTTGGCAGATTGGCTGACAATCTTCCTTAATATATATTCGGTGAGTACATAATTCGGGAGAGATTCCTTTCATATCTCTGTAATCCCATGCGAATGCTTCTTTATTTTCTAGAAGTAACTTCATTAATTGTTGTGTTTCAGCATATGTCAAATTAGGGTTTATGTTCAATGTTTTGCCAGGTTCAATTTCCACTGGTATGCTTTTGGAGGAGATGGTGTTAGATGTTTGAGGTGGGCTTTCTGAATTGAGGTTTTCTTGATTATCAGACTCCAACAGTACAATTAGTTGATTATGAGTTTCTGGAGTCACAGAGGAGGGTTCGCAAATAAAATTATTAATTACTTCATCCTCAGTAGAGTCTTTCAGGCTTAAATCTTGGCCGATAATCAAAAGGGGTTGAGTAGGTTGATCATCAATATCTACCCATATAGAATTATCATTATTAACCAGGGGTGTAGCGTGAGGGTAGAGGGTAAGCTGCTTAGTTTCATAACCGTTTGAAATTGTCATT
>JZKD02S1797635.1:274616-287861 GCA_000966675.3 Picea glauca
AACCTTTCCATTGAGCTATTGTGATATCCCATCGATCCATTTTGCTAAAAAAAATATTGAATTCCTAAGTTACCAGGCATACTTAGCTTACAGCCCTAAGTAGTTTCCTGGAGTGTTAACAGAAGGCACAATTGTCGAATTAGGCTTGTAGGCCAAGAGATTTTCATCAAATTTAACATCTCTTCTAATAATATATTCATTACAATGTGGTTGAAGAAGTCTACAACCTTTGACATCTTCAGAATAACCAACAAATATACACTTCTCACTTTTAGGCTGCAATGCTTTCCTTTTCTCATTAGGAATGTGAGCCCATGCTATACTGCCAAATACACGGAAGTGACTTACATCTGGTTTAATTTTAGTCCAATATTATTTTGGTGTTATATTTTTAAGATCCTCTGTGGGAGCGCGATTGACTATGTAATTTTCACAGTTGATTGCTTCCGCCCAATACTTTAGACTTAATCCCTTAGATTGGATCATAAAATTAGACATTTCTTTTAATGTACGATTCTTTCTCTCAGCAACACCATTTTTTTGTGGTGTATATGGAACATTTTGTTACATTTGGATGCCCAGTGTAGTGGAGTAACTTGTAAAATTATTATTCACATATTCATTTGGATGCCTTGTGTAGTATGTGTTAGCGATAAAAAATGCACTAGCATTTTTGAAAGAATGATGCCTCATCTTGTAGGGAACATTTGACTAGCTTCCCAAGCTCCAAATGCAGATTTGAAAGAACCATTGGAAAGATTAGGATTTGTAAATGTCGATCGACTATTCAAGCATGTAAAATGGACTCTCCATGACTAAGAAATTTGATTTTTAAAAAATCTGCGCTTTCACCAGCTAACTCGTCTTGAATTTTGCTAGTTAGCTGGTGAAAGCTCTGCTTTTCACCAGCTAAGGAGTGGATTTCAGGTAAATTAGCTGGTGAAATCCTGTCACGGCTAGAATAACCAAATTTTTGCCTAGATCAGGATTTTTTGGTTTTGAATAGTTTGAAACCACTTCAAATGGACAGGTGTTGAATTATCAAGTCTGATTCAAAGGCTAGTTTTGAGGGATAAGGTCAAAAAGAGGTTTTTCAACTACATTTGGCATCTTTTTCAAAGGCAGAAAATCAGGGTTTTTGCACACTTCACCAAATTCGAATTTTATCCTTGGAGGACCAAATCAAACAACCTTGGGAGGCTAAAACTCCACTTCATTAGAAATCTACTACTCTTAGAGATCATTAGATAGGACCTTTTCCTATTTTGTTTTGATTTTCCATTTTTAGTATTCTAGATCCATTTTTATAGGATCTCATCCTACACTTGTTGTCTTTGCTTTGATTTGACTATTTTTAGTAAATCTGATCCATCTTTCAAGGATCTAGATTTCATCTTGTAAGGCTATAAAGCCAAAGACATTTAGAGCACTATGGGTGCAATCTAGGAGACAATTTTTGGCTATTGTACTAGACTCTTCATTGATAATAGAATCACAGTCCTCTTTTGTTTTCAATGACAGATTTTCTCATATTTTCACCATTCTGTACTTCATTTTAGTTTAGCTCAGCTTCTAAGAATTGTTATATTCGTATTAAGCTCATGAACTTGAACTAAAGGTTTTCTTGCTATCTTGTATGACCCTACACATTGTTGTATTTGGTTATATAGACTAGTATCATTCATCTCCTATTCAAACTTTATTGTCTGATCATTGAGTTCTAAAAGCATTGTCATATTCGAATGTATGAAGTGGTCCTTTTAATTAGATATTGAGTTATCCTATTGTTCCAAGCATACAAAATCTACCATATGCTTAAGTTACCAAGCATTATTAGCCTACAACCCTAAGGAGTTTCTTGGAGTGATAACAAATTGGCGTCGTTTCTGGGGAGAGGAGATTGAAGCTCAGCTTCCTTGGGAGACGACAAGATATAGCTTTGATGATAGACAAAGTCTAGACATTATTTGGTTGTAATCATCTATCTGGCGACTCCATGAAGGACGAATTCGGTGGCGACTCCACTGTTCTGAAATCCGTTGGCGACCCCACTAGTATGAAATGAACAACATCTTATCTAAGAGGTATGCGTTCTGCAATGTTTCAAATATTGTCGGTTTCCCTAATCCAGTGCCTAGTAGAGATGAATGGGAAAATAGCCTTCCCAGATTTCAAGGAGAAGAATGGGAAGTGCCAGCTAAACATTTGCTCGACTTTCATGATTACATGCATCAGTTGCAAGTTGTGCACGAGGATGTTCAAATCCGGCTCTTCTATTTCTCATTAGAGGGAATTGCTCGTGATTGGTACCGGTCTCTGCCTTATGCTAGTATAAACTCTTTAGAATATTTTCATGCTGCTTTTCATGTGTTTTGTAAAGACCATTTTCCAAATGATATTCTCTATCCTAAATGCTGTCATGAATTTCATTTATTGACTAAAGACTCGGATGTTAATGAAGAGTATGTTGTTACCGAGAATACTCTTCGTTATCAAGAGATTGATGATTCACATTATGATAACCATTGTGATGGTTTAAACATTGTATTAAATGCATCTTTTAAAGATGATTGTGATGATGATCTGATTATCCATTTTGAAAATTTGAAAAATGATGAGCAAATTGACATATCAGCAGGAGATAATTTCAGATTTACAACAAATACTAAGGGAAGCCTTGAGTTTCTAGATTTGTATACAAAAGTGGTTTGCAGCAGATATGAAGAGGAAGGTGAAGAAAAGAAGGGCTCAAATTAGAAACTAAGTATAAATTTTTCTCCAACAAAGGTTGAGCAGTTCACATGCATCATTGAGATCAAGGAGGACAACCAGCAACATCATTTTCGTTTACAGTCAGAACAGAATCTTGAAGAGGTATTCCTTTACTATTTTATTGATCCTATTGCCAATTTTCTGGAATCATTGAGTAGTATAAAGATCAATATACTCTTGTCAGATGAATGTTGTTTCTATCATTTTTTTGGAACACATCTATGTTAGCTACGCATTCTTTTATCTTTGGGATCAAGATCAAGAATGTTGTCAGCAAATAAATTTCTTACATGGCTCCATTGGAAGCATGAGTTTACTTGATTAAGAAGCAGTGAAAATTGTTAATGTAGGAGTAGGAAGAAGAATAAGCTTGCCAGATTTTAGAAGTATCAAAACATAGGATTTAAGATTTTATCTTAGAAATAAATTGATCCTCAAAAGATTTTTTTTTAATTTTGTGAAAAAAAATTTCACTAGTAAACATATGTTGCTAAGTTGATGTTAGATGGTGAAAGCCTCAGTTTTCAATGGTTAATATGTACTCCCTGGAGGCAAGCAAGCTGGTGAAAGCGATAAACACAAATTTCTCTTCAATGACTCCAAAATCAAAAGGGAATAAACATCAAATATGAGATCAGAGACAAATGTTGTGAGTAGCTTGACAAAGACGTGAAGAGGATAATAGAAGGTGAGTTACTATGTGAGGATGTTCCCATGGGAATTCAGTGCTCCCCAAAAATTGCACCTAATCAGAGCAAGGCTGGGGACGGAAGTAAGTTGTCCATCAAATTTGGACAGTGAAAAGGAGCTTTGCTACCCAAAAGAGGTAAAGTTGTGATTCGATCACTACGGTGGATTTTGGCAAAGGAGCACTGGACATATTTGTGTGTATATACAAAATCCAAATAGAGTGAAAACTGATCCTATGGCTTGGAGAGCAATTTTGGGTTTGTTGGTTTTAACAGGGTTAATCTTGGAAGCGAATGCTTCAATTCATGAGTATGAGAACGACAGGTTTTCTTCACAGGGGAACTCATTCTTTTTTTATGGCGGGAGCAAGGGGCTTTATTCCACTGTAAACAATAGTGGAAGAAATGCCATAGTTTCCAATTCATTTATTAGATTTGAGTCTATCATTTTCCATAGGACTAAAGAATCTGCATCTCAACATGAAGAAATGGAGCATAATACAGGACTTATTGAAGCAATAGTGTTTGAAATAAAAGACAAGGATAAGATTGGGGGTTCCCCTTCTGTTATTTCTACTGCTCTCTGCTACACACATGACCTTGCTGAGGAAGGTGGTTGTAAACAAGGGCAAATCATTATCCACAATTCTGATGATCAAGATTGGCCTCTGCGCAAACCAATCTTTTTTCCAGGGAAAAAATGATGTTGCAACAATGACGCCAGAAATCATCCCAATCACAAAAACGGGCGTGTACAACCTTTACTTTATGTTATGTGACCCCCAGATTAAAGGTACATTGATCAATGGTAAAACCATCTGGAAGAGTCCAATGGGTTATTTTCCTGGGAGGATGGCACCCTTCATGAAATTTTATGGTTTCATGTCCTTGGCTTACGTTATACTTGGACTCGTTTGGTTTTTCTAGTATGTCTGTTTTTGGAAAGATATATTATAGCTTCAAAACTATATTACCATAGTTATTTCTCTTGGCATGTGTGAAATGGCTATGTTGTATTTTGAATATGCAAATTTTAATGCTACTGGACACAAGCTTGTGGATATCACTATATGGGCAGTTACGTTTGGAGTTGTTAAGAAGACTGTATCCCACCTTCTTCTTCTTGTGGTTTCCATGGGTTATGGTGTGGTAAGACCAACACTTGGTGGACTTACATCTAAAGTGATCCTTCTAGTAGCAATCTACTTTCTTCCTTCAGATGCATTGGAGCTTGTGGAAAATGTTGGGAATGTTAATGATCTTTCAGGGAGGGCGAGGCTTTTTCTTGTCCTACCGGTCGCATTTTTGGATTCTTTCTTTATTTTGTGGATCTTCACTTCCCTGTAAAAAACATGGCAGTGGCAGTTGTTCTATATGTTTCTTGGATTGGCTTTGAGTTATATTTCCAGGCATCAGATCCTTTCAGTGAACGTTGGCAAAATGCTTGGATTATTACAGCTTTTTGGACATTACTTGCATTTGTCCTGCTGTGTGTAATTTGCGCATTGTGGACTCCATCCCATAATGGGAGTGTGAAATCCACACTTAATGTTGCAGTCAAGGTTGATAGAAAAGAAAGGATGCCCGTCAATAGTGATGTTTTCAGTCTGGGAGTGGACCTTGAAGAGGACAAAAGAGAACAATAATTTTCCCACGTTATATGAATGTCACTTTGGTTTTCAAAAGATTGGTGCTGGCTATATTTATGTTCAAGGTGACAGGTCAGATGATAATGGAGAAGTTGCAGCAACTTTAGACTCACGAATAGGATTAGAATCTTCATTACTGTGGTTGTGGACAAATCCCGAGATGAAGTAATTGGCAGATATACAAATACACCAACTTGTGCAGATGTGGATGAGTCAATTGGAAAAGGAGAAAGATGTTGTTGCACAACTAAAAGCAATTGCAACGTTTTGTAGTTTTCTGTGATTGTCATTTTCAATTGTTAATGCTTTGAATAGCTGCCTTATTGATCCAAAGGTGTTCTGGAGAGTGAGGATTGAATCAACATTTTTTTTAGCAAAAACAACTATAGAGGAAACTAATTGGGTTGGTCTCATGCATTTAATTAAATTCTATAAAAGTCGGTGCTTTGATCCAGGTATTGGACTTCCAAGGACGAACAACTATCATGATTTTTCTGAGTACTTTGTTCTTGAGGAAGTTCCAAGTGAAATTGCTATGGTGAGGGGCAGAGATGAGAAAAGTCCATCAGAAGCTATTAATTTTATTTTGCAGTTGTTAAAGTACAACGAAAATAGTGGAAATTCTTACTCAGATGTATATTGGTTGGCAGCACTTGTGGACTCAATAGGCAAGATTGAATTTGGGCAACAATTTCGACATCTTGCAAACAACCAAGGAAAAAATGTTCCTCTTGGGAAAGGTTTTAGGTGTCTCTCTTCAAAGAAAGATCACATGTTTTCTCCTTCAAAGCCGATCCATGTGATTACTTCTCAACTGGCAAAGCTAAATCTATAACCCTTAATCATTCATTAAAAAGGTTTTGAGCCATGGGATTATAGGAGGAAGAAGATCTCTGATAATATATATTCATCATGGCTAGGAAACCAATATCCAGATTTGTGGAAATATATATTGGGTTTTAGTACATTTTATTTCAGAGGACCTAGGTGGCTGGCTCGATTTTCTAATTCAATATGGATCAGTTATCTTCTGAAAATCTTCTTCCAGATTCCTTCAGGGAAATCGATATGGAGATTGAAATAGAGATGGATATTGGTTCACAAGGTGCAATGATGCTCTTTGAAGAAACCAAGCAGGGTGAAGTGTTTGATTCAACACACCAAGGCATCTCAAGACAAATGCTTTGTATCTGAAGCTGCTGGAAAATGAAAAGTCAAGACCTCAAGCTGCCTGCAATACTCTCATTTCAAGGTTGAAGTTATCCTAGAATTTCAAAACCATGGTTACATATCTCACCATCCTACCTATGTTCAACACTTTTCTTCTTAATGAAGATATTTCCACAACAGATGCCATGTCAATGTGCAAACAACATCTCTAGGGGAGTTTGAAGAAGACGTGCTACCGATAAAGAAGATTGGGAAAGACAACAACAAACTTTGGAAAATAGCGAGATAATAAATTGTAAAGGCTGAATGACTCCATGCCCAATACTAAATGCATAGGGTCTACCAAGTTCTTGGAGACCTCGCAGGGAGGTCTCCATCCTAGTTGGAGCCATATGTTAGCGATCAAAAATGCACTGACATTTTTGAAAGAATGATGCCTAATATTTTAGGGAACATTTGACTAGATTCCTGAGCTCCAAATTCAAATTTGAAAGCACCATTGGAAATCTTAGGATTTGTAGATGTCGATCGACTATTCAAGCATGTCAAATGGACTCTCCATGACTGAGAAATTTGATTTTTAAAAAATCTGCACTTTCACCAGCTAACTCGTCTTGAATTTTGCTAGTTAGCTGGTGAAAGCTCTAATTTTCACCAACTAAGGAGCAGATTTTTGGGTAAATTAGATGGTGATAGCCTGTCACGACCAAAATAATTGAATTTTTGCCTAGATCAGAAATTTTTGGTTTTGAATGGTTTGAAACCACTTCAAATGGACAGGTGTTGAATTATCAAGTCTGATTCAAAGGCTAGTTTTGAGGGATAAGGTCAAAAAGAGGTTTTTCAACTACATTTGGCATCTTTTTCAAAGGCAGAAAATCAGGGTTTTTGCACACTTCACCCAATTCGAATTTTATCTTTGGAGGACCAAATCAAACAGGCTTGGGAGGCTAAAACTACACTTCATCAGAAATCTACTACTCTTAGAGATCATTAGATAGGACCTTTTCCTATTTTGTTTTGATTTTCCATTTTTAGTATTCTAGATCCATTTTTATAGGATCTCATACTACACTTGTTGTCTTTTTTTTTATTTGACTGTTTTTAGTAAATATGATCCATCTTTCAAGGATCTAGATTTCATCTTGTAAGGCTATAAAGCCAAAGACATTTAGAGCACTATGGGTGCAATCTAGGAGACAGTTTTTGGCTATTGTACTAGACTCTTTATTGATAATAGAATTGCGGTCCTCTTTTGTTTTCAATGACATATTTTCTCATATTTTCACCATTCTGTACTTTATTTCAGTTTAGCTCAGCTTCTAAAAATTGTTATCTTCTTATTAAGCTCATGAACTTGAACTAAAGGTTTTCTTGTTATCTTGTATGACCCTGCACATTGTTGTATTTGGTTATCTAGACTAGTATTCTTCATCTCCTATTCAAACTTTGTTGTCTGATCATTGAGTTCTAAAAGAATTGTCTTATTCGAATGTATGAAGTGGTCCTTTTAATTAGCTATTGAGTTATCCTATTGTTCCAAGCATACAAAATCTACCATATTCTTAAGTTACCAAGCATTCTTAGCCTACAACCTTGAGTTTCTTGGAGTGATAACAGTATGAATTTGTAGTTAGGAAATTTGTCGGTCACGATATGTTCCTGACATAGAGTGATCCGACAGTTTATACTCTCCTTGATCTTAACGACCATTGAACTGTGGCTTAACACTTGATTGGTCCATGATATCTATTTAAAGAGCATGGAGGGTCATTTGCCGATGATCAATTGTGAGAAACTCTCTTGTAAAATCTCTTTGTAATTTTTTTCTTTTGCATTAATAAACTGCTCCAAGTGGCTGCATTGGCTAGGGCCGTGGATGTTTCCCCGTAGGGGTTTTACCACGTGAAAACATCGGTGTGTTGATTTTTGATCTGGTTATGTGAGTGGTTACTAAATGTGTTCATCCCCTATTGTTGTTGTTGTTGTGGAATATGGCCTTGGAGAGCGTGCTAAAAAAAAACTCTTTTCACACAAGAAAAAAAAATTGCTTCTCGATGTTGTATATGGAATAGTATATTTCATTTGGATGCCCTATGTATTATTCATTTTTAGTTAGGAAATTTGACGTTCATGATATGTTCCCGATATAGAGTGATCTGATAGTTCATACTCTCCTCGATCTTAACAGCCATTGATCAGTGGATTAACATCTAATTGGTCCATGATCTCTATTTAAAGAGCATGGAGGGTCATTTGTCGATGATTGATTATGAGAAACTCTATTGTAAAATCTCTCTTAATATTTTTCTTTTGCATTAATGAACTTCTCTAAGTCGTTGTGTTGGTTGGGGCTGTGGATGTTTCCCCGTAGGTGTTTTACCACGTGAAAACATCGGTGTGTTGATCTTTGATCTGGTTATGTGAGTGATTACTGAAGGTTTTCATCCTTTGTTGTTGTTTTTGTTTTTGTGGAAGACGGCCTTGGAGAGTGTGCTAAAAAAATCTCTTTTCACACAAGAAAAAAATTTCACTTCTCGATGACAACAAGGGTTAGATCTCGGTTAGCTTACCCGGAAGATGCACCTTTTCCTATATGTTTCTGATTTGCTGAAATTTCACAGGGTGTGGGGAAAAGAGAATATGTATATATAAAAGAGTAGAAACCCATAAATAAATAATACAAAACCAAAATAAAACCAAAATAATACTCTGCAAAAAGTTTTAAAATGCCTATGCAGGCTTTATACCTCTGGATCTGACTGAAATGTCTGTATCTTGGGCAAACGAAAACCTTTTCGAGTGAAAAAAAAAAGTGTTCCTGAATGAAACGAGTGATACAGACGCAATGGAATAGTTCTCTCAGCCCAAAAATGTATATAAATAATAGAAAATGGATATGAGGAAACTCAACTTCATGATCTTCAAACAGGATTTGATACCATGTTCGACAACATAGTTATTCCAATAGAGGATGAACACCTTAAGTAACCACTCACATAAACAGATCAAATATCAACACATGATGTTTTCACATGGTAAAACCCCTACGGGGAAACATCCATGGCCCCAGCCAATGTGACCACTTGGAGAATTTTATTAATGAAAAAGAAAAAGATTATAGAGAGATTTTACAAGAGAGTTTCTCACAATTGATCATCGGCAAATGACCCTCCATGCTCTTTAAATAGATATCATGGACCAATCGGGTGTTAAGTCACAGATCAATGGTCGCTAATATTGAGGAGAGTATGAACCATCGGATCTCTCTATGTCGGAAACATATTGTGATCGTCGGATTTCCTAACTACAAATGCATACTAAAGAAACACACTAAGAAACACACTTTTACCTAACGACACATTAGACCAAGTAGATATTAACTAATTCCTAAGTGTATTAATATCCTAACAGAACCACACACATATTCACACATTTAAAGTAAATATTCAAAATTTCCTCACATCCATCATAGTTGGGGTAAAGATTTGTGATCACATAAAAATAAAAGAAAATTATCTGCATGTATAAGAGAACTTTAATAGAGTAATACATGGGCAGATCAAATAAATATAATGATATATCAAAATAATTTATATTCATAAAAATGGGTTACAAAGTACAATTGAGATTGCTCCCAAAATAGCTCTCTTGAAATTTCTAAAAAATATATGGTTTATTACATATTCTCCGAAATTTTAATGTGTTTGTCATAAAGACTGGGATTGGGGCTCTCGCGGACCATAAAGAAAATATGTATAAGAATGAAGTTTTTAGAAGGAAGAAATTGGGCAGCGACAGATAGCAAGACCTGGTAAGAAGAAAAAAGAAATTATCAGTCTTCGGTTAAACCTTACTATTTAAAAAGGTGGAGTAATTGGATGAAGGACTTAATAAATAAAGAAATATGTGATCAGTATGAACTTACTATGATGGTATATCTCCCTCAATTAATTCATTTTCACTTTCTTTATTATGTCCTTTTATTTTCTTCTTTGATGGTTATAGGAACCGCCTCAACAATTTCTTTCCCTTTTTAATAAAAGTTTTTAAATAAACTTTTATTTTCAAAATTTAAATAATTTCCCATTTAAATAGGATGACTGTAATTTAATTTTATGAAAGTGAAAACCAACTTTTAAACCATTTAAACCACTTCTGATGTTCTCTTCATCATATTATTTTTCCAACGATATAAAAATTTTCCAAATCCGTTGCCTGGATCTCAAGATATGAACTTGTGAAGTTGAGTTGTCACGCAGGCCCATTAAAAAATGAAGCTGACTGATATTTTAATTTCTTAGGAAAATATATCAACTTTCAGCACTTTAAACCTGTACCAACATCTTCTATTTTGAAATACCTTTCCAATGGTATAAAGTTTGTGTGATTACGACACCTGAAGCTCAAGTTATGGCCTCCGCAAGATCAACACTTAACCACCGTTGATCAAAGTTGATGGGTAAATGTGGGCCCTTGGATAAATTTCGTGCTTCCCTTCATAAAATTAGATTTTTTGGTTTTAAATTATATCCCAAATGTATTGGGATATTATATTCTTCAAGATATATAAAATTGAGTGTTTGATATACTTAGCAAGAAACACAAGAAGAGAAGGAACTATGAAGCTTGGATGATTCGACCCTTGGAAAATTGTTGAATACAATAATAATTTTGTATGCCCAGTCAGCAATGATGAGTCACCCAACAAAATGTTTCCACATATCATCATTCGGTAGGCCAACAATCTTCCCATAATAATCTTCCATATGTCATCCAATAAAATCATGCCATGTGTCACTTTTTGTATGTTGCCACGTGTCTCCATTAATTAGTTGTCATGTGGAACCATCCATTAACTGCCATGTTGATGTATCTCATTGGTTAATAAAGTGTCATGTGTCACTTGGATATGTTCCTCATAGAACTTAGGATAGGAAAAATATTATTAAAATAATATGGCGGGTTTGCGGGTTTACTGAAACGCAGAGGTAGGTGAGGAAGTCACCAGTGGTAATACATAGTAATAAATGAGTGTGAACAATTCTAAGTGTAGGTGAAGTGGAGAGGAGAGGTAAATAGTTGTAAAATATTCTAAGTCTTGAGAATCAGTCGAATGAACTTGGATACAAGAGAAATGAAAAACATAGGAGCTTGGTACCCGCGATAAGTCTGATGGTCATAATGTAGATCGTGAATCTTTGGGTGAAAAATGGATATTGTGGAACTTGTAATATGGTAGCTTGAACCCACGAACCTGTGAACCCACTGTAACTCATATATTTGGCTCAGTGTTGGAGAATTTACATGGTAAATAGTAGTAAAACGATTTATGTGCATTATGAAGGTGGCGGAAGTCAAAGTGCATTGTGAGGGTAGCGAAGATAAAACATACTCATAGGAAATATCACCAACCCGCAAACCCGCAGTAAGTCATAGTAAAAAATATTAAGTCTGGAAAGTATATAATGGACCACGTGAAATATGAAAAATTAAAAGAAATATATGGAAAATAAAGGAATTACGTGAAATTTTTTAAAGGAAAAAAGGAAAAGGAAATAAATGGAAAAATGGGATAATGGAAATGGAAAGGAAAATAAAAAGAAAAGGGAAAATAAAGGAAAATGGAAATGAATGTGAACATGGAAAGGAATGAGGAAAAATGGCTAAGTGTGGAAAATGGTAAGGGGAATATGAAAGTAATGAGACAATGGGAAAAATGACTAAGTATAAAATGATAGAATGAGTAGAGGTGAAGGGAAAGGAGAGGAGAGAGCATGTCACTTAGAACATTTTTCATATTTCTTCTTGTAATACCTCCATTGGACTTATGGAAAGAAGTATGTGTATATTGTTCATGGAGACTCCGATATTGATTTCGGGAAATGGATGGTGAAGCTGATAACGAGGGCTATGCAATGAACAAATAATAGTTCAAAAATATTCATCTTCCAATATCATTTTTTTTTATTCCAGGAGAGAGAACATATAGGTGACCAAATTTTGATCAACATCACTCCCAAACTCACACGTGACCCTCTCTCTTCAATACAACTCAGCCTTTCTGTAATGACCCTTTACTTATTAATATGAATAATTTCATAAATAACCCTAAAAATTTGCTAAATTATAATTAATTATTATATAACCATAATTAATTATATGTTATTAATTAATTATTTTGATTATGATTAGCTGAAGTATGATTAACTCTTTAATTAAGGGTTAATGAATGATTAATTATTAAGTGAGTCATTAATTGATTAAGTATTAAATTAATGGTTAGTGATTAATTGATTATTAATTAAAGTAATTGATTAATTATGTATTAAAAAAATGGGGGGAAAATAAAATAAGGTTAAATGAGGTTACGTATCCCATAAGGGATAACGTAACCCATACGTAAAAGGAACATTAAGTAAAAGATAAGACCATTAAATAGAAATAAATGTATGGATAAGGTGTTTGGTGGGGAGTGAAGGTGCGAGGGCGGTGAAGGAGGCATAAGGGAGGGAGAAGGACCATGGAGGGGGAGGATTCATTTTGGAGGGATGTCATTCATGCATGCTACGAGAGGAGATTTTGGGAGCATTGGGGGACAGAGTGAAATTTGACAGTGGGATTTACAGTGCACCGGGGCTGAGGGGTTTTGGGCTTGGAGGGCTAGGACGTCCATAGATGTCCTAGGGCCAGGCGTATTGGTCGGTAGGGTGGCTGGTTTTGGGGTGTTCTAAGGAGCAGGTTCAAGCGAAGGTTCAAGCGAAGGTTCAAGCGAAGATTCAATCTGCTACAGATAGTAGCATCAGAGACAGGTATTTAAACTCAAAATTGTGAATTGTTTACTTAAATGTAATATTTATTGCCAAATTTTATTTACGCAAGTATGGAGATAGTTTTGAAATTTTGAAAATTATACTTCTTAAAAGCTTACAGAAATTAAGTAAATTGGTAGAAATATAAGTGTC
>JZKD02S1797635.1:292830-326328 GCA_000966675.3 Picea glauca
ACCATCACCCAGCAGGCCTCCTACAACCACATGATGTTCCTATGTCCAAGTGGCAAGTCATTTCTATGGATTTTGTTGTTCCTATGTCCAATTTCATGCCTCTGGTATTTTAGTCAAGCAACTTATTTATAATTCTGACTAAACTCTTATTCGATGACTCAGCTAAGCCATTTCCTTGTGGATAGTAAGTAGTAGAATGTACTAGCTGAACTCCCAGCTCTTCGCATAATTTTACCATGTGTTTATCTTTAAATGAAGCAACGTTATCAGTGACTATTCTCTTAGGGAAACCAAATCTGGCGAATATGTTTTCTTGCAGAAAAATAATGATGACAGTGTGATTGGCGTTCCTGGTAGGAATGGCCTCAATCCATTTTGTAAAATAATCGGTGGCAACAAGGATCCATCTATGTTGACTTCTAGAAGGTGTGTGAATCTCAACTATGAAGTCTAGACCCCATTGCTGGAAGGGACCTGTGACCACAATAGGTTTGACGGGGAGGGATTTTAGTTGTTGTTTTCCTACAAACCTTTGGGACTTGTCACATGTTCTCACAAATTCACACACATTTGAAAATAAAGATGGCTAGTAATAACCAGCTCTTAAGATTTTATGTGTGGTAGTCTTCCAATAGTGATGTCCTCGACATTCACTATTATGGAATTCAGTCATGATCCTAGTTGCTTCCTCTTGGTTTATGCACCTCAATAATAACCCTCTTGGATTTTTCTAGAAAAATAAGTTGCCATTGATGCAGAAATTAATGGCTTTGAGCTTTAAAGCCCTCCCTTGTGTTCTTGTCAAATCTGAAGGGACTGATAAAGTTTGAAAAAAATGAATGATGTGGTTGTACCATTTACAGTTGGCTAGGTGAACTGAAACCTTCATTTCTTCACTTCCTTTATCCTCTGAAGACTGAACATTATCTGCATTTACACTTACCAAATTTATCTCAAGCAGTTTACAATTTTCTTCTGCAAGAAGTTTGGCAAGGCCTTGACCTTTCACAAGTTTTGTCGGTTTGATCTCAACATCAAATTCAATTAATTTTCCTATTCACTTACTCCTTTTTCCATCTATGTTAGGTTGTATAAGCACATCTTTAACTGAAATGGAAGGTACATAATCTATTACCTTTGCTTGAAGGATGTAAACTCTGAAGTCTTTTAATGACTTGATGAGCGCGTATGCTTGTTTCTCCAATAATTCATACGTCACCTCAGCATCCCTCAAGACTTTACTGAAGAAGGCAATTGGAATCTCCTAATCATCGACATTTCTCTGCAATAGTACTGCTACAATTGTGTCTTTCGAAGAAAATGAAAAGATATAAAACTCCTTAGCGAAGTCGGGGCTGCTTTAAACAGGGGTTGTCATAATGGCTTCTTTGATAGAATTGAATGAGTGTTTGGCTTCTTCAGTCCATCTTACTTCGGAGTTCTTTCTTAACATAGAAGTGATATGCTTTATGAGTTCTGCAAAGTTTGCTATAAACCTCCTGATAAAGTTTATAGTCCCAAGGAAAGACTGAATGTCCTTCTTTGATCTAGGAAGAGACAAATTTTTAATAGCTTCTACTCTTTTTGGGTCGATCCTCATCCCATTAGCTAAAACAATATGTCCAAGTAATTTCCCTTCCTTGAGTGCAAAATTAGATTTTTTAGGATTAAGAGAAATGCCATACCTTCGACATTTTAGCAATGTCTTTCTCAAGTGCTGCAAATGATTCTCATAGCTGCTCAAAAAAATAGTAATGTCATCAAGATATATCAAGACGAATTTGTCTTTCTCCCCAATGAAAGCAATGTCCATCACCCTTTGGAATGTCGCTCCTACATTCATCAATCTGAAAGGCATCTTTTTGTACATAAACGTACCCCATGGAGTGGTAAGGGAAGTCTTTTCTCTGTCATCCGGATGGACAACAATCTGTTTGTATCTGGACAACCCATCAATAAAAGACATCACCTTTGATCCTGACACCTTCTGTAAAATATGTTCCATCTTGGGCAGTGGGTAGTTGTCTTTCCTAGAGCACTTATTCAGATTTCAGAAATCCACACAGAGCCTGATCTCTCCATTTTTCTTTCTGATAGGTACAAGATTAGCAATCTAATATGAATACCTGAGAGGTATAATAATGCAGGCATCCAATAGCTTCTTGATCTCCCTTTCCATGGTAGGCAGCAACATAGGACTGAAAATTCTAAATTTCTACCTAAATGGTTTTGTATCTTTGTTCAGGGGAATATTGTGCTGAATTACTTCAGTGTCGAATATCTTTAAGTCATCATATTTCCAAGCAAAGATGTCAGCAAATTCTTTTAACAGTTCACCATAATTAGCCTTTTTTTTCAGTCAGGTCTGAAGCTAAGTTGACATATTTGGGATCCTGTTCACTGGCTACATTATACTGAAAAACCTCTGAGTCTTCTTCCTTCTTTTCCATTTTGATCACCACATCATTATTATCGAAAATATTCTCTAAAAGAACCAAAACTTTAGGAATTTTGTTGGTGGACAATTGTACTATTTCATGTGCTACAATTTTTCTTCTGAACTTTGGCTTATCAACATCCTCATCATTTTCATTTTCCAAATCAACTTGCAAATATGCAAACTCATCTATTACTGCAAGAAATCTAGTGAGTTCAGCATCGTCCTCGAAAACCTTCCAGAATTTTACATTGTCAGGGAGGGATGGCCTATACTTTACTTGAATCTCATAATTTAATTTAGTAGGTAGAGGAGGTATAAAAGCACAAGCTGACACAACTAATGAATCAGCTAATTCATTCATTTCTCTAGGTACGTATGAAATTTTGAAATCAGTAAAGTATTTATTTCCCTCAAAACTTCATCCCTATAGGCTTTCAGTCTAACATGTTTGGCCTGAAAGGACTTGTTCACTTGCTGAATGATTAAATCCACATCTCTGAATACATGTAATCTTTTAATCTCCATCTCTTTGGCTGCATTTAATCCCAAGAGCAATGCCTCATACTCTGCAATGTTGTTAGTCACTTAGATTTCCAAATTCAGTGATATAGTATAGAAAATATCTTCTATCACCCCAGTGTTTCAAGAAGGTATCATCCAATTTCTCAATGCCAACTATTGAGCCAGCAGGGAGTTCTTTGAACCACTTCCTAGCATGGCCATCTAAACTTTGAACAAAGACTCGTGTCCAAACATCTTCCTCCTCAATATTAAGGTTTTCAGCATAACTGTAGAAGTCCTCAATATGTTCTTCAATAGTCACATCGCCCTCACCTGTGAATTTGGGCATATACTTCTGATAGTCTCCTGTCGACATAGATAATAATGGATTTGGAAATATAAGTGGTGCATACCTAGCAGCTAGGATTTGTTGCATCTTGGTCATAGGAGGAGGTGTAACCATAGTGAATAAGGGTGATAGAGGTGATAGTCTCTTCTCTGATTCCTCAACACTAGGGAAATTTGAAGAAGGTGAATCCTCTAACGGAAAAGAAGTCTGATATGAGGCTCTATAGAAATTGGCAAGTTTTTCAGCTAAGTTTTCTTCACCTTTAGTAGACAACTCTTGAAGAAGATGTTCTATAACAAGGAGGCTAGTGTAAATATTTAAATGATCTTCTTTCTATTGTGAATGAAAATACTCAAGAGAGGAAGAACTGTGATTTCTTTTTAAGGTCTTAGATGTTTTTTCAATCAATTTTGAATCTATCAATTCATCAACACTGATATTTTCCTGCTGATAAGAAAAACTTGATTCTTCTATAGTAGTTACAGTTGCTTTTTCATCAGCACTCTTGGAAAAAGATTCAACTTTTTCTGTAGTAGATTTTTCAGAAGAGAGGATTACCTTCTATGTCTGATCTTCAAGTTTGACCCTGTAGTGGTTTTCCTCTTCTGAGAATGAGTTCTGGATTGAGCACTAGTGTGACAGGTGATTCTTGTGGATTCACCCTGGTACTGATCCTATTGGGAGCTAGGATGAACTGATGGAGTCACCAAATAGATAATTACAACCAATGTAATGTCTAATCTTTGTCTATCATAAAAGATCAGCCCTGTGTCGTATCCCAGGAAAGTTGTGCTTTAGTCTCGACTCCCCGACAACGGTGCCAATTTGTTATCACTCCAAGAAACTCTTTGGGGTTGTAGAACAAAGATGCTTGGTAACTCGAGAATATGGTAGCTTAGGTATATTTGGGACAATGGGATAACTCAAAAGCTGATGAAAGTAACCACTTATCATGTATCTGAATAAGATGGTGCTTTTAGAGAACAATAATCAGACAATAGAGTTGAAAAAGGGGATGAAGAATACTATTCCAGATAACCAAATACAACCATGTGCAGGGTCATACAAGACAGTAAGAAAATCTTTAATCCAAGTTTATGAGCTTAATAAGAAGATGACAGTTCTTAAAAGCTAAAATAAACTAGAATAAAGTGCAGAATCATGAAATATATGAAAGAATCTGATATTGAAAACAAAAGAGGACTGTGAATCTATTATCATAATAAGAAGTCAAGTACAATAGCTAGAAAATGTCTCCCAGATTGAACCCTTATCTCTTAGAAAATATAGGCATTTATATCCCGTTACAATCGGTTTTTTAGATCCTGAAAACTTGGATCTGTATCTAAATATAGAAAATAAAACTAACTAAATAAAATTGATAAGCAAAGACTAGTTCCTAGAACTCGAACTATCTTCCATGTTGATCTTGACATCTGCACTTCATCACCTTTAGGACTCTGTTGTGTTGTGGAAGGGTAAAGGCACCTATCTTCTATAGTCAGACTCTTTTAATAACCACAATTGAAACTTTAGTTGATCAATTTAGCATTTGGTCTCAAAATATCCACTAATCTCTGATGCTGAGTGTTTCTTCATTAGGTGGTTAATCCTTCGATGCTCTCAAACCTTTTTTAAATACTTCAAAATCACCTCTCTCCAACTTAGCTTTCCAAAAATTTCTTTTTGTACTTTCACCAGCTAATTCACCTTATGATCTACTGGTTAGCTGGTGAAAGCTCTACTTTTCACCAGCTAACTGGTTGTAATTTTACCCTTTGCGTTGGTGAAATTTCTATCTTTGGCCAAAAATGAACCTTTCATCTCCAAAACTGTTGTTTTACCAAAAACTTAGTGTGCATTTGATTTATCTGCATGCATATTCACAGCAACCTGGGCCAGTACCTGTAGATCTGGATGTGAATTACTCTTCTTCTTCAATTTCTTAATTTTCCTCTTAATGCATTTTGCTAACCACCACAAATTGTTATAGTCCTTGGTTATTTTCTTCTTTCTCTTTTTGTCTTTGACACTCTCAAAAGCCAACTTCTCAAATGTTGCATTTGTCTTTGCAAAATTGTCAAATAGGGATTTGTATCTTTCCTTTATTACTCTTTCCAAAACCTCATGTTGTGCAATCACCTCTTTCAGTTCCTTAATTTTTTGTGATTTCTTTGACTTCTTACTCTTTGATGTTTCACCTTCATCAATGGGAGTAAAAGTATCACAGTCTTGTGCAATTTCCATGGAGTTTTCAGGACTTTTAATGGCTGGACTTTCATCTTCTTTCTCTGGCTCTATTTCCAAGTCTGTGTATGGAAAATTGAGAATATTTGTCTTTTTTACTGTAGGATGCTCTGAATTGGTTTCAAAATCTAATTTTTTCTTTGCTCTTTTAGACTTTATGCTGGAAATCCTGTCCTCTGGTGGTCCTGGAAGAGCTCTCCTCCTCCTCGAGCTGCTCTGAGGAGTTAACTTCTTTTTTCTAGTTTTCTTCTGCTCATTCATGGGTTGAGTTTGGGTCTCAAAGCCTTCCCAAAAAAGAAAATGTCCCCAATTCCTTCCTCTTTGTCTCAGTTCTTCTAGAATTATCAGTTTGATCAAGCCAAAATGACAAAGGGTGTTTTTTATGCTTAGAGGTTCAACTCTAATCTTTTTACATACTTTGGTTAGGATTTTGTGAAGGAAGAAAGGTAAATTCAAGAGGGTCTTCCCTGTGAAATGATCTAAAAGTTTGAAATGATATGACATTAGCTTGTCATACCTTCCTTCTGAGGTGATATTGAGTTGAATGCCTTTAAACAGGTCCTACCATTCATATTCCAGATGAGAAACTGGCATGTTTTTCTTCCAGGTGATGTCTCTGAATTCTTCCTTAAGGTATACCCTAAAATTCAAATTCTTGGTTGTTGTTGTCTTAAACCAGCGTTGGCCTGATTTGGGTAAGCTGGTTACTGTGGAAATGGCATCTTCATTGACTATCATTTCTACAAAACCCACACTAGCTCTGTTTCCATCATATGATTTAGCAAATGCTTCAACTGTCATTTGGTGGCAACCCTTTTGTAACCTTTCAACATAACTCATGCAGTCTGCATCTGAGAAACATTTTTACACATATGGATTCAACTGTAAGAATGACAGGCTATCTAATTATTTCTCAGCAATAAACCACTTCATTTCCTTGCCATCTGTGACTCGAACCTCGGATGTTTTGTAGACAGTTGTCACGGTTATTTCCTGATTGAGCCAAGGTTTTGGCACTAGTGAAAACTCTCGGTGTTGACAATTTAAAATATGTTGAGAAATACTGAGAGGGGGGCTGAATCAGTATTTTGTACAATCAATTGATTTTCTCTTTTCTTTCACTGAAACCTTAGGCTACTTTGTAGATACCAGCTATTGTATAGTCTTAAGAAAACAAGAGTGCATCCAGAGATCTTATTATGAATTTATTCATTCATCAGATGTCTATTAAGCAGTAATTCAGTGCAGTAATAACAAAATAAACCAACGCACATGAGTAAGACACATGAACACCACGATTTAAGGTGGAAACCCAAATCGGGAGAAAACCACCATTGCCGTTGTCTCTGTCTTCAATAATTATTATTAAGAAAATGTTTTACAACATTGTACTAGTGCAAACTCATACTAGTACACAGGCTTCTACCTGTAGAAGGCTGCAACCTTCTCTTGTTTACCAGCCTTTCCTGGAAGGGAGATTCAACCCCCTGAAAATAGCACCAGTTTCTACTGGTAGGATGCCTCTACTGAAGGCTTTAACCCTCAAACTCGTTGCTGACTGCGTTTCATCAATTTTCACACTGGATTAGGCAGTTTCAACCCTTTGTACATTTGTCAACAAACATATTTTGCCCAAAACTTCAGAATATCAGCAGTAACCCAGACTTCAGAGAATATATGCATTCAACATCCTTTGTCAGAAATCCCAACCGGATTCATATGAGTTCTATGTGCTGGCCATCATCTTCTTTTAGAAGAGACAGTTTTGGCATCTTATTAAGACTTGTATCCCGAAATCACATCAATACACAATTTTCTAGTGGCTATAACAACAACTGCAATTATATCCAAAAGAAACACAAATCTATTGGCTGCAAGGCAGCTGCAAAATCCTCCTAAACGCACATTAAACAAGACAATAAACCCGGAGATGATGCCTCAGCTCTCCTATTTGCTAAACCCACTGAAGAGAACTCTCTGTCAATGTAGATCTGCCACCCAACTGCCACAATGAGGTTCCTCCCTCCTCAAACCTTCCTTGTAGCCTGCACAAATGACCTCAGCGATCTGTAGATGTCCCTACGGTTGAAAAATGGCCTCGACGTCCTACAAAAATACCCCTACGACCTGTCAAAATCCTTACCACCCTCCTTTGCTTGCAGATCACCTGTAGAAGAGGACATCGACCCCTTCTTAAGACCATGGGTCAAAACCACTCAACGCTAATGGCATCCCCTTCGTTTACTCAACGGGGTTCTTTAATCTTCGACTAGGGTTTTAATATCTCGGCATAATGAACCAATAATACAAAAGAGAAAATCAGGTCCCTATTTCTCAGGTCCATATTTCTTGCTCTGGGGAAATCGGGTCCCACATAAAAATTTTGAATTAAACCTATGCTCCCATCTGATGGTTGTTACCACGATCCCTTACCTTATGTAATCTAACAGTTTTCAAGCCCACTGTACCTGAGCACCCCAAAATCTATCCATAGATCATCACAGAGTTTCCTATCAATACCCCAATTGCTCTGGGTATTCTTCTCCTGAGAGAGTATCACCAAAACTCAACCATACACTAATTTTATTTCTCTTTCTTCATACATTATATTTATACATGAAAAATCTTCTTCTTCCTTTGCCTCATCCTTTGCCATCAATGACAATATTTCCAACAAAATATGGAACCATACCATATTACCTGTGAATCAGTGCGTGTTTTAAAATGAGTGTTGATTTGATGTCACTGAGTTACTTGTACCTCCTCTATCTATGATGATGAATGTGAATTTGTATTCTCCAATGTTCTCATTGTTGGAGCATGCAATCACGACCATGATTTGCCATAATATCTGATCAAGCGTGCACAATGGTATCATCATCATCATTCACTTCGACCAACACCTCATAATAATTATGTGACGTGTGTCGAGCGTGTCTTCTTTTCAATTTCTGAAATCGTGGAAGAAAAACATGTGTTTCGCGCTTTCACCAACTAGCCTGTCTGCGGGAGAGTACTCCTTAACCGTTGAAACCCACTGCTTTCACCAGCTAACATCAACCTTGCAACATGCATTAGCTATTGAAAATATTTTCATGAAATTTTATAAAAACAACCTTTATGGATCAACTTATTTCTAAGGCATGAATTTAAAACCTAAGTTTTGACACTAGAAGAATCTAAAAATAAATAGAGAATCTTACAGATGACCATGCTATCACCTACAAAATGAAACCAAGTGACTGATTCATTTTGGGAGCTAACATTTGGCTCCAATTGGGATGGATACCTCACTGTGAGGTCACCAAGAACCTAGTTAGACTCAGTAGCCTTTATTATAATTTGAAATTTTGAAAAATGGTTTTTCTCAGTACCATTGGGTATGGAGTTATTCAAGCAATAAGAACAAAAATAAAACTGAAAAGAATATGTACAAGTAAAATAGGGCTTTAAGAAAAGCCTTATGAAAAATAGGTTTTTAGAAAACACCCGTTGAAAGGGCCACCTGCTACTTCTTCGCCTGCAAGATTTTGGAGAACAGAGGTATTATTCTACTGAACTGCTGTTATGACAAAAGGGCCTACCTAGAGAGCATCAAGTTTTCCATGTTTCCCTTTTTCTTGCCTTGTTGCATCCCATTTTAAGACTAGTTTCCCTGTTTTGAAAATATTTGCTTTGACTTTCTTGTCTAAAATCTCCTTCATCTTTTCTTGGTGTAATTTTGCCTCTTCCAGAAGCTGCTCTTTGTCTTGCTGCAACTCTACAAGATTATGGATCCTTCAAGTTAAATCATTTGGTTCAGAGTCAGTTTCTTGTAAAAACTTTGCAACTGGCAGTGCAAGTTGAACATGAAAGATGGCTTCAGTACCATATACCAACTTGAAGGGGGATGTACCAATTGACTTTTTATTTGTAACCCTATCAGCCCACAAAGAAAATTTTAGCTTGGAAACCCAGCCTATGGTATTTTTTTCAAGCAACTTATTTATAATTCTGACTAAACTCTTATTCGATGACTCAGCTAAGCCATTTCCTTGTGGATAGTAAGTAGTAGAATGTACTAGTTGAACTCCCAGCTCTTCACATAATTTTACCATGTGTTTATATTTAAATGCAGCAGCGTTATCAGTGACTATTATCTTAGGGAAACCAAATCTGGCGAATATGTTTTCTTGCAGAAAAATAATGATGACAGTGTGATTGGCGTTCCTGGTAGGAATGGCCTCAATCCATTTTGTAAAATAATTGGTGGCAACAAGGATCCATCTATGCTGACTTCTAGAAGGTGGGTGAATCTCACCTATGAAGTCTAGACCCCATTGCTGGAAGGGACCTGTGACCACAATAGGTCTGAGGGGGATGGATTTTAGTTGTTGTTTTCCTGCAAACCTTTGGGACTTGTCACATGTTCTCACAAATTCACACACATTTGAAAATAAAGATGGCCAGTAATAATCAGCTCTTAAGATTTTATGTGCGGTAGTCTTCCAATAGTGATGTCCTCGGCATTCACTATTATGGAATTCAGTCATGATCCTAGATGCTTCCTCTTGGTTTATGCACCTCAATAATAACCCTCTTGGATTTTTCCAGAAAAATAAGTTGCCATTGATGCAGAAATTAATGGCTTTGAGCTTTAAAGCCCTCCCTTGTGTTCTTGTCAAATCTGAAGGGACTGATAAAGTTTGAAAAAAATGAATGATGTGGTTGTACCATTTACAGTTGGCTAGGTGAACTGAAACCTTCATTTCTTCACTTCCTTTATCCTCTGAAGACTAAACATTATCTGCATTTACACTTACCAAATTTATCTCAAGCAGTTTACAATTTTCTTCTGCAAGAAGTTTGGCAAGGCCTTGACCTTTCACAAGTTTTGTCGGTTTGATCTCAACATCAAATTCAATTAATTTTCCTATCCATTTACTCCTTTTTCCATCTATGTCAGGTTGTATAAGCACATCTTTAAATGAAATGGAAGGTACATAATCTATTACCTTTGCTTGAAGGATGTAAACTCTGAAGTCTTTTAATGACTTGATGAGCGCGTATGCTTGTTTCTCCAATAATTCATATGTCACCTCAGCATCCCTCAAGACTTTACTGAAGAAGGAAATTGGAAGCTCCTAATCATCGACATTTCTCTGCAATAGTACTGCTGCAATTGTGTCTTTCGAAGAAAATGAAAAGATATAAAACTCCTTAGCGAAGTCGGGGCTTCTTTAAACAGGGGTTGTCATAATGGCTTCTTTGATAGAATTGAATGAGTGTTTGGCTTCTTCAGTCCATCTTACTTCAGAGTTCTTTCTTAACATAGAAGTGATATGCTTTATGAGTTCTGCAAAGTTTGCTATAAACCTCCTGATAAAGTTTATAGTCCCAAGGAAAGACTGAATGTCCTTCTTTGATCTAGGAAGAGACAAAATTTTAATAGCTTCTACTCTTTTTGGGTCGATCCTCACCCCATTAGCTGAAACAATATGTCCAAGTAATTTCCCTTCCTTGAGTGCAAAATTAGATTTTTTAGGATTAAGAGAAATGCCATACCTTCGACATTTTAGGAATGTCTTTCTCAAGTGCTGCAAATGATGTTCATGGCTGCTCAAAAAAATAGTAATGTCATCAAGATATATCAAGATGAATTTGTCTTTCTCCCCAACGAAATAAATTTCCATCACCCTTTGGAATGTCGCTCCTGCATTCATCAATCTGAAAGGCATCTTTTTGTACATAAACGTACCCCATGGAGTGGTAAAGGCAGTCTTTTCTCTGTCATCCGGATGGACAACAATCTGTTTGTATCTGGAAAACCCATCAATAAAAGACATCAGCTTTGATCCTGACACCTTCTATAAAATATGTTCCATCTTGGGCAGTGGGTAGTTGTCTTTCCTAGAGCACTTATTCAGATTTCAGAAATCCACACAGAGCCTGATCTCTCCGTTTTTCTTTTTGACAGGTACAATATTAGCAATCTAATCTGAATACCTGAGAGGTATAATAATGTGGGCATCCAATAGCTTCTTGATCTCCGTTTCCATGGTAGGCAACAACATAAGACTGGAATATCTAAGTTTCTTCCTAAATGGTTTTGTATCTTTGTTCAGGGGAATCTTGTGCTGAGTTACTTCAGTGTCGAATGTCTTTAAGTCATCATATTACCAAGCAAAGATATCAACAAATTATTTTAAGAACTCACCGTAATCAATATTTTGTTTTTTCAGTCAAATGTGAAGCTAAGTTGACATATTTGGGATCCTATTCACTGGCTACATTATACTGGAAAACCTCTGAGTCTTCTTCCTTCTTTTCAATTTTGATTGCCACATCATTATTATCGAAAAGCTTCTCTAAAGGAACCAAACCTTTAGGAATTTTGTTGGAGGACAATTGTACTATTTCATGTGCTTCAATTTTTATTCTGAACTTTGGATTATCAACATCCTCATCATGTTCATTTTCCAAATCAACTTGCAAATATGCAAACTCATCTATTACTGCAAAAAATCTAGTGAGTTCAACATCATCCTCGAAAACCTTCCAAAATTTTACATTGTTAGGGAGGGATGGCCTATACTTTACTTGAATATCATAATTTAATTTAGGAGGTAGAGGAGGTATAAAAGCACAGGCTGACACAGCTAATGAATCAGCCAATTCATTCATTTCTCTAGGTACGTATGAAATTTTGAAATCAGTAAAAGTATGGATTGCCATCAAAACTTCATCCATATAGGCTTTCAGTCTAACATGTTTGGCCTGAAAGGACTTGTTCACTTGCTGAATGATTAAATCTGCATCTTTGAATACATGTAATCTTTTAATATCCATCTCTTTGGCTACATTTAATCCCAGGAGCAGTGCCTCATACTCTACAATGTTGTTAGTCAGTTTAAAATCAAGCTTAAAGGACAAATGAGAAGTTTTCTTTGAAGGAGAAATCAATACCACCCCTGCTCCTGCTGATTCTTTGGTACAAGCACCATCGAAGAAAATGGTCCAAAGATCATCTTCTGCTACTTCTGTGGACTGAACTGCGGGCTTCCTAAGCAGCAATGCATCTGGTAATGAATCAACAATTTGTAAAATGCAAGATCCCATACCTGTGTCAAGTAAATAAATAGGATGGTTGGATGGATTTTGTTCGTCACTGATTACATATGCCAACTGTGATTCCCTGGATAACCTTCTATTTACTCGTCCAAAAATAGGGATAGTAGCATAGGAGAGATCCATTTGAAGAGTTCCACCTAGCCTCTTCATCCACAATCTTGATAAAAATCATCCAAATTTAGGTGGGATGTCTGCCACTACTATATCCATAACCATAGTTTTCATGGATGCTTGGGTTAAATTTACAGCCAAGTCCTTGATCATTCCAAGACATTTGACTTTCTGAGAGTCAAAAGAGAAAAGATTTTGGTAAGACTTAGTAATCTCTAACCCAAGCTCATCCATGACCACCTTTGGCATTAAGTTGTGAGAAGCACCGTAGTCCAACAAACAATTATGTAGTGTTTTGTCATGAATGTTTAGAGAGATGTAAAAAGGTGGACAACTTTCATCTCTATCTTCTATCATTTGGCCYAGAGTAATGGTTGGATTTTCATCATATATATTGAGAATATCAGCAGAAGGGGATATGGATTTGGGATCAAGAGTTTTGAGGATATCTTTCTTGAATGTTTCATTTTTCATTAACTCAACCAAAGGGATGGGAATTTTAATTTTCTATATTTTATCCTCAAAATTGAAAGAATGGGAGATTTTATCAGAGACCTTTACCTCATTTAAAGGAGCTTTCTAAATTCTTTGCTGGTCAACAGGGGTCTGACTTTTCTGAATTTGTTGTTTGACAGGGACAATAGTCTTCTTGGGAGGAGCTGGTGCATTTGCTTTTGAAGAATCTATTTGTTTTTCCTCTGATGTTTGATCCTTTTTCTTGACAGGGGCTACACTCTTATTAGAAGAAGCTGGTGCATTCTATTTTTCATCATTGCACTTAGATCTGATATTATATCCATTCTTTTCTTCCATTTGAAATAGGCCATCATCAGCAGAACTTTCATTTATTTGTTCAATCATTAATGACTCTTCATAGTCATGTTGTGTCAGATAATATTTCCCTGTCTCCTCTCCAACACAGTGAATATTATATTCTCCATCTTCTTGATAATCACCTTCATCTTCTTCCATCATGACATTCTGAAGAGGAGCCTTTATCCTATGATCCTCATTAGGATTCCTTTCTCTTTGCAAAATATACGTTGGCTAATTATTTCTTCTGAAATTGTTGGGATTTTGATTTGGGTTTCTACCTACATAATCATAAGTGTCCCTTCCCTTGACAGGTTGATTATTTTCAATTTTGAGTTTAGATATCTCAAAATTTAGATATTCTAACATCTTAGCCATTTTATCTAAATTTGGGTTTGCATTGGATGAAGAAGAAGCTTCGTCTCTTGGTTTTCTTCTATCAGTGTTTCCTTTCAACTTATGGGCAACCAATATATTTGATTCCACCTCAAGGTAAGCATATTGCATCAGAGATAGTGTTGGTGAACTCCTTTCTCTCAACAATAAATAAAACTCTGAGTCAAAAGAATCGGAATATGTGATTTTGGCAGAGGCATCTGAAGGTTTTATCTCTGCTGGTATTTTACTGTACATCCGGTTAAACCTTTTAGTGAAATCAGAGACTGACTCACCATTTTGTTTCCTTAGATTTCCAAATTCAATGATATAGTATAGAAAATCTCTTCTATCACCCCAGTGTTTCAAGAAGGTATCATCCAATTGCTCAATGCCAGTTATTGAGCCAGCAGGGAGTTCTTTGAACCACTTCCTAGCATGTCCATCTAAACTTTGGACAAAGACTCATGTCCAAACATCTTCCTCTTCAATATTAAGGTTTTCAGCATAACTGTAGAAGTCCTCAATATGTTCTTCAGCAGTCACATCGCCCTCACCTATGAATTTGTGCATATACTTCTGATAGTCTCCTGTCAGCATAGTTGATAATGGATTTGGCAATATAAGTGGTGCATACCTAGCAGCTAGGATTTGTTGCATCTTGGTCAAAGGAGGAGGTGCAACCATAGTGAATAAGGGTGAGAGAGGTGATAGTATCTTCTCTGATTCCTCAAAACTAGGGAAATTTTAAGAAGGTGAATCCTCTAATGGGAAAGAAGTCTGATATGAGTCTCTATAGAAATTGGCAAGCTGTTCAGCTAAGTTTTCTTCCCCTTTAGCAGACAACTCTTGAAGAAGATGTTCTACAACAAGGAGGCTAGTGTAAATATTTAAATGATCTTCTTTCTATTGTGAATGAAAAGACTGAAGAGAGGAAGAACTATGATTTCTTTCTAAGTTCTTAGATTCTTTTTCAATCAATTTTGAATCTATCAATTCATCAACACTGATATTTTCCTGTTGATAAGAAAAACTTGATTATTCTATAGTAGTTACAGTTGCTTTTTCATCAGCACTCTTGGAAAAATATTCAATTTTTTCTATAGTAGATTTTTCAGAACTAAAGAGAAGATTACCTTCTGTGTTTGATCTTGAAGTTTGACCCTGGAATGGTTTTCCTATTCTGAGAATTAGTTCTGGATTGGGCATTGATGTGACAGGTGATTCTTGTGGATTCGCCCTGGTACTGATCCTCTTCGGAGACAGGATGAACTTATGGAGTCGCTAGATAGATAATTACAACCAATGTAATGTCTAATATTTGTCTATCATCAAATATCATCCCTGTGTCATATCCCAGGAAAGTTGTGCTTTAGTCTCGACTCCCCGACAATGACGCCAATTTGTTATCACTCCAAGAAACTCTTTGGGGTTGTAGACCAAATATTCTTGGTAACTCGAGAATATGGTAGCTTAGGTATATTTGGGACAATGGGATAACTCAAAATTTGATGAAAGTAACCACTTATCATGTATCTGAATAAGACAGTGCTTTTACAGAACAATAATCAGACAACAAAGTTGAAAAAGGGGATGAATAATACTAGTCCAGATAACCAAATACAACCATGTGCAGGGTCATACAAGATAGTAAGAAATTATTTAATCCAAGTTTATGAGCTTAATAAGAAGATGACAGTTCTTGAAATCTAAACTAAACTAGAATAAAGTGCAGAATCATGAAATATATGAAAGAATCTGATATTAAAAACAAAAGAGGAATGTGATTATATTATCAGAATAAGAAGTCAAGTATAATAGCTAGAAAATGTCTCCCAGATTGAACCCTTATCTCTTAGAAAAGATAGGAATTTATATCCCTTTACAATCGATTTTTTAGATCCTGAAAACTTGGATTTGTATCTAAATATAGAAAATAAAACTAACTAAATACAATTGATAAGCAAAGACTAGTTCCTAGAACTTGAACTGTCTTCTATGTTGATCTTGACATCTGTACTACATCACCTTTAGGACTCTATTGTGTCATGGAAGGGTAAAGGCACCTGTCTTCTGTAGCTTGACTGTTTTAATAACCATAACGGAACTTTAGTTGACCAATTTAGCATTTGGTCTCAAAATCTCCACGAATCTTTGATGCTAAGTGTTTCTTAATTAGGTGGTTAATCCTTCGATGCTCTCAAACCTTTTTTAAATAATTCAAAATTACTTCACTCTAGCTTAGCTTTCCAAAAATTTATTTATGTACTTTCACTAGATAATTCACCTTACGATCTATTGGTTAGCTGGTAAAAGTTCTGCTTTTCACCAGCTAACTGGTTGTAATTTTACCCTTTGCATTGGTGAAAGTTTTGTCTTTGGCCAAAAAGGAACCTTTCGTCTCAAAAATTGTTGTTTTACCAAAAACTTAGTGTGCCTTTGATTTATCTCCCTGCATATTCACAGCAACCTGGGCCAGTACCTGTGGATCTGGATGTGAATTACTCTTCCACTTCAATTTCTTAATTTTTCTCTTAAGGCATTTTGCTAACCACCACAAATTGTTATAGTCCTTGGTGATTTTATTCTTTCTCTTTTTGTCTTTGAAACTCTCACGAGCCAACTTCTCAAATGCTGCATTTGTCTTTGCAAAATTGTCAGATAGGGATTTGTATCTTGCCTTGATTACTCTTTCCAAAACCTCTTGTTGTGCAATAACCTCTTTCAGTTCCTTATTTTTTTGTGATTTATTTGACTTCTTACTCTTTGATGTTTCACCTTAATCAATGGGAGTAAAAGTCTCACAGTCTTGTGCAATTTCCATGGAGTGTTCAGGACTTTTAATGGCTAGACTTTCATCTTCTTGCTCTGGCTCTATTTCCAAGTCTGTGTATGGAAAACTGAGAATATTTGTCTTTTTTACCGTAGGCTACTTTGAATTGGTTTCAAATCCTAATTTTTTATTTGCTCTTTTAGACTTTATGATGGAAATCCTGTCCTCTAGTGGTCCTGGAAGAGCTCTCCTCCTCCTTGAGCTACTCTGAGGAGTTAACTTCTTTTTTCTAGTTTTCTTCTGCTCATTCATGGGTTGTGTTTGGGTCTCAAAGCCTTCCCAAAAAATAAAATGTTTCCAAGTCCTTCCTCTTTGTCTCAGTTCTTCTAGAATTATCAATTTGATCAAGCCAAAATGACAAAGGGTGTTTTTTATGCTTAGAGGTTCATCTCTAATCTTTTTACATACTTTGGTTAGGCTTTTGTGAAGGAAGAAAGGTAAATTCAGGAGGGTCTTCCCTGTGAAATGATCTAAAAGTTTGAAATGATATAACATTATATTGTCATACCTGCCTTCTAAGGTGATATAGAGTTAAATGCCTTTAAACAGGTCCTTCCATTCATTTTTCAGATGAGAAACTGGCATGCTTTTCTTCCAGGTGATGTCTCTAAATTTTGCCTTAAGGTATACCCTAAAACTTAAATTCTTGGTTGTTGTTGTCTTAAACCAGCTTTGGCCTGATCTGGGTAAGTTGGTTTCTATGGAAATGGTAGCTTCATCAAATATCATTTCTACAGAACCCACACTAGCTCTGTTTCCATCATATGATTTAGCAAATGCTTCAGCTGTCGTTTGGTGGCAACCCTTTTGTAACCTTTCAACATAACTCATGAAGCCTGCATCTGAGAAATGTTTTTGCACATCTGGATGTGACTATAAGAATGAGAGGCTATCCAATTCTTTCCTCAGCAATAAACCACTTTGTTTCCTTGCCATATGTGACTTGAACCTCGGATGTTTTGCAGACAGTTGTCACGGTGATTTCCTGATTGAGTCAAGGTTTTGGAACTGGTGAAAACTCTCGGTGTTGCCAATTCAAAATATGGAACCATACCATATTACTTGTAAATCAGTGTGTGTTTTAAAATGAGTGTTGATTTGATGTCGTTGAGTGACTTGTACCTCCTCTATCTGTGATGATGAATGTGAATTCATTATCTCCAATGCTCTCATTGCTGGAACATGCAATCATAAGCACGATCTTCCATAATATCCGATCAAACATGCACAACGGTATCATCATCATCATTAGCTTTGACCAACGCCTAATAATAATTATGTGATGTGTGTCGAGCGTGTCTTCTTTTCAATTTCTGGAATTATGGAAGAAAAACACGTGTTTCGCGCTTTCACCAGCTAGCTTGTCTGCAGGAGAGTACTCCTTAACCGTTGAAACCCGCTACTTTCACCAGCTAATATCAACCTTGCAACATGTGTTAGTTGTTGAAAATATTTTCACGAAATTTTATAAAAACAACCTTTATGGATCAACTTATTTCTAAGGCATGAATTTAAAACCTAAGTTTTGACACTAGAAGAGTCTAAAAATAAATAGAGAATCCTACATATGACCATGCTATCACCTACAAAATGAAACAAAGTGACTGATTTATTTTGGGAGCTAACAGATTGGTCCCACTTAGACCCTGTAATCATGCTTATACAGTTAATCATTTTTTGGTTGTCGTCGGGGTTTTTTCTCACCCATTTCCACACCTATTTTTCTCATCATCTGCCAATGATGACAACTGTGATGTTTCCCCTCTTTTTTTGAATTCTCCTGTGCCTTAACGACTGTAATCGCCAATCACTTTACTCTTTGTGTACGACCTTTGGAGGTCCTGTTCACTAAAAAAGGAAATCCTATACCTTTGGAGCTCCTGTTCCAGTCTCCATCCCAGAGTCATACACTGTCTCTGACACCAACAACCATGACAGGACATAGAACTACCTCAGTTACATCAATATTCTAGACATGTTCAAGAATGAAACATTCCCTCTGAATGATCTAGACATTGAGGCATATAAAAATATTAGAAAGAGAGGAATCTGTATAGTAGTCGCTCGCCTCGAGATTTTTCCTTACAATGATGCAACAAAATGGTGTTTCACATATGTGAAAAAGGAAACAACTTTAATACTCAATGCTTCGATTTTCCCAATTTCCTTGCTCAAAGCGAATGACATTAGGGCTAGATAATAAACCCCAAAACCAACACCGAACCTAAATGAGTCTTTCCTCAAATAGTTCAGAGTCAAGCATGAATACTTAGAGACCCTCATGGAGGATTTTGTTTATGATGAAGAGTGGCCGGAAAAAAGGCGAAAGGTATGTTCTAGAACGGTATCTTAAGATTCCCTATAGGGTGTTAAATACCATGATCTGTCGATTCTATGGAAAAGAAAGAATCACTCATTTCATGATGGAATGGTTCCCAATGGCCTACAAGATTTCCCAGAATGGCCATGTGTTCAATTGGGATACCATCCTCTCATTTAGCATTGATTAATGCAATCAATATCTCAAGAGCATGAAGAATCTCGATTTCTACATGTCCGCATATATAAATGACACTATGTGTGCCACAAACTCATTCCTGATTTTCAATTGGTCTTGGAATCTAGACAAGGGCCTAATTCAATTTTATTGTTTTGAATTGTGGGAGGTAAATTGTAAGATATTTTTATATGGCATATGTGATAAATTCGTGGCCCCTTTACATTAGGCCATCTTTGGCCTTTTCCCACACAGGATCTCCCCCAACACTTTCAAAGGTTTAAAGGACATTGGGGACTCATACGTGAAGAAATATTACACTTACATTCGGGTCTATGGGGCCACAAGAGAACCACACTTACTACCAAAGTATGTGCCTAATAATTTTTTGGCAAGGGAGATTGCATACCAGACTCTTGAAAAAGGGGCCACTGCCTACCTTTTAGGAAAGAACAAGAAATAATGGCCAATTGTCCCCATCCATGTGGGGTCATATTCTTTGGTGAACAACAATCAAGATGAAAAGGAAGCGGAATCACTCAAGGAGATATGTCTCTATTTTGGGGAACCCAAATCACACGACCCTCACAATGTATTTTATGAGCACATGAAGGTTGTACAATTAGCACTATAGATCATGCATGAGTCTCAGTTATCCGAGGATGTTTTTCGAGGTGCACTAATTTTCGAAGAAGTGATAGAAAGGATTACTACCGACATGACCCAACAACAACTGGGAAATGATGATGAACAAGATAGAAGGTTACAACTAGATAAGTTCTGAGCTCTCCTCCACCAAGATAATAAAAAAATAAGCGAATAAGAGAAAAAGAGAAGAGACAAATAAGTTTAAACGACAAGGAAATATGATGAGCCTGAGGAAAGATACCAACTGTTAAAGAAGAAAGAGGCAGAAGATAAGCAGGATGTGCTAGAAAAAATTAAAACTAAATATTCTCCATCTCGGAAGGTTGGCACTAGGAAGAAAGAAACAACAAACCCAGGTAAGCCACCATCAGTAACAATGGGAGAATTCCAAGAAATGAATAATAAATATAAATCTAACAACACAGAAGTTAGAGACATCGTTTTAGAAAGTTCTGATGCTATCATCAACCTGGATCCTAAAAGCAATGTGGTCAATATCCCAATAGAAGAATGCATTCCTTTGTCTTCTATTCGGCCAGGAAGATTTTTTCTCACCTCAGAAGGACTTGGGTTCGAAGGAGAAGTGGTCTCAGTTGGGGATTATTACTATAGCCACAAGACCTGAGCCATAGAGAATAGGACCCCCAAAAGAAAAAGGGAAAAGATAGAATCAAGCCAGAATGTGCCCGAAAGGAATATCAAATGGAAAGTTGGGCTTTATGAAAAGGATAATTTGCTACAAGCAACCTCGGTGTTTAGTTCCTTTATTGGGGTAAACATCGTATCGATACATGAGGTCATTGTAGCTTTAGAAAACGCAAAATCTAGGATTGCGGAGCTAGAAATGACCCTGGCGACCATCAAACAATCTACTTCCAGTGAGAAAATATAGGTAATTTAGTAGGTCAAGAAGGCTTATGAAGAGGAGATTAAAAATCAATTACAGGCATAGGAGGAATTTTTTCAAATCAAATTCACTGAGTCAATGTCACTGGTATAGAAGGCCCACGCTAGCGATATGCAACAACTTGAAACCTCACAAAATATGGAAGTGACTAAAATCAAACCACAATTGGAAGAATTGAGGTCTTTCAATGAAAAAGGTCGAGCCAAATTCCAGAAGATACAAGTGGAGAACGAAATTTTTAGGAAGACTATAGAATATCACCAAAGATAGACAACGATTCTTGAGGCGGTGAAGAAAAAATCCCTGTAGAAAAATGAAGAGCTTCAGAGCATGCAGAAAAGGAGTCTCAGTGCACCCAATAGAGTTATGGTGACCGAATATGAATGGGCACAGTTTGACTCTTAGGTGAAAGTTGTCCAGGAAAAGTATCAAAAACCCTTGTAATCTTATGACATAATCATAGAATGGAAAGAATCTCCACCAACAGTTATGTCCTTAGAAACCCTCATGTTGTATTCTTACGAGAAGACAATCCTTGATTGTCGAATGTTGGAAACAGGTATGGAAATTATTTTCGAGGTGTTAAATACCCAGGAACAAGTCACAGTATCTTTCACAAAGGTATAAATATCATCCAATGATATAATCTCGCTATTTGTAATTGATCCCCTAAGGGACATCGGAAAAGATTCATCAACCCAGACGGTAATTGAAGACATGGACACTAGGTGAAACCTGGATCAAAGAGAAATCAAAGCGACCAACAAAATGAACACGGTGGTTATTTAAAAGAGACTAATCCAACTCTCCAAAATCATCACCCTAACCGAAAATGTCGTGCAACGTGTTGAGCAGAGCCTCAAAACAAAGATCATTATTCCCATGTGCAAAATTCAGGTTGACCTGGAGAGGTCATAGTTTCTTCAAGTAGATTCCATACTTGAAGACTTAAATAAATGAATGAGTGTCATATACGTGAGGGAAAAACCTTCAAGGCTTCCCTAAAGGATTATTTTTGTAATTAAAAGTTTGCAGGGTAAATTAGATTATCATAATTATTCCCTAATCAGGAAATGAAAGATGGAGCATCGCTTTAGTATCCCAAACATTATCAATATGAGAATTGAAACACAGTCCCATGGTACCTCTATAAATGGGATAATTGTAATGAAACAAGGGATTTTGGTTCTTTTGAGAAAGACTTGTATTTTTACTTCTATTTGAATAAAGGACTGGGGACAATTTGGGAAACAATGGATTTTTTGTATATGAATGTGACTATTCATATCTATACATATGTTCTTTGTGATAATAAATTTTAATCTTAGAAATATTTCTTGATGGATGTTCTATGATTTAAAATTGTTATTGTTTTCCTTTATGAATACAACAATTTGGTAGCTCAGTTTGTCAAACAATTTTCATTGGTTGCAAACACCTTCTAGATCAAATTTCTATATCACCTATGTTATTAATTTTTTCTTTGAAAGTAATACACATTATTCATTGTATTCATCTATTTAACTAGTTTGCTCCTGATTAGGATAGCTTAGTTTAGTTTTTAGTTTAGAAAATGAATTTTAGAATAATAATCATACACCTTAACTTAACTTTAGTTAGTTGTATTTACCTCCTTTTATTCCTTTTTAATTCATCTGAGAACCTTCGGTTCTCAGATTCATATTTAGTTATTATTTTAGTTAGTAGGTAACTAGGCCAAAATCCGGTTAGAAGCGCTATCCAAAATGAGAGTGGGTCTAATTGGGACCTATCATTGGGAGTTTTCCCTCATTTGATTGAACAGGTCATTTATGGCCTGTCAACAGAAATGGCCCTAGAAGGAGGGCCATGTAACTGAATAGATTAAAACAGAAATTTAAATCCTTCTCCTTTTTCCCCACAAGTAAGATTTTCCTCGTCAAGTGATTCCCACCAAGTTCACCTCGAACATATTGTTTTCCCTTCGAAGTATGTTGTGAATACGCCAACTCAGGTCAGTACTCAGTTCTTTCCCGCTCACCCTAAAACATCCTTCTCTTCCCCTCAACATTTTGTCCTAATCATCTCATAGATCAAAGCCATAGTCATATGATCGACTGAATGAACCAATCACACACTGACTAGACAAATTAGTAGACAGATCGGACAACTACCCTTGGATTACTCTCTTCCTGAAAATTAGGAAGAACTTCAACATACATATCCCTATTTTTCCGACCTACACTCCTATCAAAAAATTCATTTGGTTGGGACCCCTGAATATCAAATTCATGAGGATAATTTTTATTTCTCCGAGGCTTCAAAATTTAATATTGAATATCATATACTCACTGGTGGGGAAGGAGGTAGACCACCCTCACCTCTCAAGTCACCCTCTCACACACCCAGAGACAATTCAAAGGAAAACTATGAAGAAAGAGGTGGATATGAGAATAATCCTGAAGATAACCCTTATCAAATCATTGTATATCAGCCCCCAAACATGGTTGGAGAAAACATGAACCAAAATCCTCCCCACTACCAGCCCTATTTGTTTTTCGATGCATTCGTTGTGCCAGGGATCCAACATGACATGCCGAGAAAACTGGGAAAGTTGTTGCCTAAATTTGACCCTGAAAAAAATATTCAGTTGAAAATCACGTTAAGAAATTCATGTTGGCTATCAGGTTACAAATCATTTGTCACAAAGATGTCATCTGTTTTTTGTTTTCCCTTAATTTTTAATAAAAGTGTCAATGTGGTATTTCTCTCTAGAAGAAGCCGCCATTCTGAACTGGAGAACTTTTGAAACCTCTTTCCTCCGAACGTTAGGGGAAAACAAAACACTAGCCACTCGGGTTCTTGAACTCTCAAGAGTCAATATGGACTCAAAAGAGTTAGTTATCTATTACAATCAACGATTCCTTAATTTGTTAAAACAAATCCCACAGGCCTCAAAACCCACTGAGGATGTCACTATCGAATTCTACACCTCTAGTTTACCCATGTCCATGGCTATGTATGTAAAAACAATTTGAAAAAGACACTCTAGAAGAATATTTCCATACTAAAAGACTCAAAAGGTACTAAAATGTTAATAACATACAGACTAGAATTTCCTTGCACCAACAATATTGTTGAATATGAATCCCTACTACAGGGGCTAAGGAAGGAAGCCAACTTGAAAGAAGAAAAAATCAAGGTATCTGGTGATTCTGATATCATCATTTCCAAGCACAGTATGCGAATTGAAATCCATTTTCATTGTTGATGAAGGCAAGCTCCTAGGCTTCATCATTTCCAAGCACGGTATGTATATTGAACCTAAAATAACCAAAGCGATTGCTAAGGTCCCTCCCCCTCACACATAAAAATTATGCATTCGTTCCTTGGGAGAATAAATTTTGTAAGACGGTTCATTCCCAGTTTCGCAAAAATAGTAAAACCCCTACAAGACATGATAAAAAAGAATGTTGAATTTAAATGGGGTTTTAAAGAGGAGGCCTTCAATAAAATAAAATCATATATTGAGAAAGAACATGCACTATTGAGCCATGATTTTGATTGAGATTTCATACTCTACACATTTGCCTCCGATATTGCATTTATGACTGTCTTAACATAGAAAAATTCGGAAGAGATGAGTTTCCTGTGGAATTTATGAGTTCAGGTCTACAAGGAGTTGAGCTAAATTATCCTAAAGTTGATAAATAGGCATATGCAATATTCAAATATGTCTATCACTTTTGACCATTCTTACTCAAATCTAAAACCAAGGTTATTATTCCCTATCCAACCATCAGAAACCTCCTAGTACAAAGATATTTGGAAGAGAAAAGAGCCAATTTGATTACAGCTCTACAAGAATATGCCCTAGAGATCAAACCTGCAAAAATTGTCAAATGGTAAGGGCTATGCAAACTAGTCACTGAATCCCCCTGCGTCAAGTATCAAGAACATGCTTTGTATCCAGACTCTAAGCTATTTGAAAAATAATTCCGTTACATCCCAGTCGGTTCAGACCCATGGTTCTATGAAATGAAATATTACTTTACTCATGGATAAGCTCCACATTATCTAGACCCCAAAAAGAAAAGGTCCTTAAGGCTCAAATCTACCCAATATTATATTATCCAAGGAATTCTATGCAGAAAAAACTATGACGACATATTCCTAAGATGTATGGAGAAAATATACATTGAGAATGAATTGTCCGAGCTCCATGATGGACCCGTGGAGGAACATTACGATGGAGATACTACTACACACAAAATCCTCAGAGTTGGATGTTACCATCCCTCCATATTCAATTATTCCTACGCATATGCAAGGAGATGTCATCAATGTCAAAAGTCAATAGGAAGAGAGAAGGAAAATGCTTTCCCTCTACATCCAGTGATCATTGAACGTCCATTTCAATAATGGGGGTTGGATGTAATCGGGGAAATCAATTAAAATTCCTCCCAACTGCACAAATACATCATGACGACCACTTACTACTTTACCATATGGAGTGAGGAAATCCCCTTAAATACTATCAATGAAATATAGGTGATCGGATTCCTTCAATATCATATCATCACCAGGTTTGGAGTCCCTGAATCATTAGTCTTTGATAATGAAGAATATTGTTCTTCTCTAAAATTCACTGAATTTTCCCTAGAAAGAAATATCAAAGTTAAATATTCAGCAAATTATTACCCACAAGGGAATGGTTTGGCAGAATCCACTAACAAAAACCTCATCAACATCCTCAAGAAGATGGTTAATGACCATCAAAGAAAATGACACCTTGCTTTGCAAAGTTCCCTTTGGGCCGACATAGTAACTCCCAAGTCATCCATTGGTAACTCCCCTTTTTTGCTAGTATATGGATAGGAGGCCACCATACCTACTCACACTTTCTTACCAGCTTTGAAATTGTCCCAATCCATCAGTGACGAGACTTTCCCAGTGATGCAAGAAAAGTTAGACATGATTTTAAAATTAGAAGAAGAATGAGAGAAAGCTAAAATGAGCTTAATACACCATCAAGAAATAAACAAAAGGTGGTTCAAAAAGTCATCTATGGGTAATACATATTTTCATGAAGGGGATATTGTACTCAAATGGGATAAAGAAAATGAATTAAGGGGAAAACACATGAAATTTTAGAAGTTGTTGTTGGGACCTTATCTGATCTAACAAAAAATAGGTCCTGGTACCTTCCGACTTGAAACATTACAGGGAGAGGAGGAGGAGCTCCCTGTCAATGGCCAAATCCTAAAAAGATACTTCTCCTAATAACCCATGGTGATGGTAGTCTTGTACATGGTAGGAGTTCCTTTCTTTTTAGTTTCCTTTCATATTCCTTTCTTTTTACTAATCAATCATATTTTCCTTTCTTCACATATTTTTCCCTAGATGTTTTTCTTTATCATTCCTTTTTCTTTTCCCCAGTGCTTATCCACAATCATTATCATTTCAACACTCCCTACCATTATTTTTCCCATAATCATAACCCTTTGTTTTCATCCCATGAAACCATTTTGATTTTCACACACCTCTCACTCTATAGTCATTAAAATATCTGTAACTACACGTTTCTGCGCAAAATATGAATACATGTGAAGAGGAGTAGGTTCACTCAGTCCAAGGGAATACCTCGGACCTATAAAATTACATACCTTCCGATAGCTCGTATAAATCATATTTATTATGTGTGATGACTCTCGAGATAGGCCTATGTTCCACACCATCTCAATGGATTTCTCTAAAAAATGATATTCCCTCCATACTTTCGGTGGTGTTACATTTTATTCCTTAATATTACTATACCATCAAGGCGTGTGAGGGACACGTGATAAAGAAACATTGATCAAGATTTGCATATCAAAGTAACTCTCGTATCACCCCACTTCCTTCTCTCCTTCACACATGTTGCAAAAGAAATACATAAATCATATATCTAAAACAAATGAAGGAAGAGAAAAAAAAATTCCAAGAAGTTGGAAGCACTCTAAACTGTGGGAAGTATAAGAAAACCCATCGAGGCTATAGACGCTCACTAGCAGTGGGGATATGCTTTTATGATACCAAGTCATCTTCATCGGGGGGATATGGAAGATCATTTGAAGCAAAGGAATGCCGAGAAATATAGGTGAGGAACAAACTATGGTCCATATCGGTCGGTAAATATTTCTTTATAGTTCCCCCCCTCATGTTTCATTGTTGGATTACATAAACCCCATGAAAATACACTGGAATTATGCAGAACATCATCAACAATGAGTCTTTCCTTTGATTCTTAACGCTAGTTGAATGTGGGGTCCTCAACCTACAAGCTATATGAACTACATAAAGGTAACAACATACTTAATGAGGTCTCAGTATTTTTATTTCCATATTAGATATAATTGGTTGTTCCTAGTGTAGCACCATTTGTTTTGATGGAACAAAAACCCTTTCCCCCATTTAATTTTTTTCAAATATTAATGTGAGGATGCACTTTCATACGGTATCTATGGTTAAATAATATCTTCTTGTTTGGAACTAAATCTCGGCTTCCCATCTACTTCTCTCTTTTCCTCCCTCCTTACCTTTGTCATCATCGAGTTTTTCATCAAACATGCACACAAGCCTCCATGCATATTTCACCGCCGACAATGCCTCACAACATTGTCGTTGGAAGTTAATGATACAGCCTCCTCTTTGCACTCCTATCCATATTGTTGACGATGATATCCCCCCTCTTTCTCCTAGTCACTCCCAAAATCACACATAAACCTCTCTCTTCAATACACCTCATCCTTCCCCCCTCGTGGGTACCTCAATTCAATCAATGCGTAAGTATTTCCTCTTCCGATGTGTGTCAAGGTTACAAAGGATAACGTACTCGGCTAGTTCATTTCATCATCATATTTCTCCCTAGATTCTTCCTTATTTTTCTTCCCCTTCTTGATGACAATGACACTGTCCATTTCTATCCAACTTTCACATCCTTTATCCTGCAGCTCCTTGTTGGCATGTTTACAGGAAGATTGTGCTTGCCATTGATGGCAAGAACAACATCGATGATGGAAAATAGGAAAATCATAAGCTCAAGAGGAGGAGCAAAAAGTATGCAAAGATAAAAGTAGCTTAGGAGAAGGATCGTGACCGTCAGATCTACAATCCAAATCAACGATAGGGATGAATTGTGGAGATCAAAAGAAGAATTAAACAACTTGATAGTTCTAATCTTGCAATTGGTCTAGATCGACAGATCTCGTAAACCCAAATATTGACAACTGTGGTCGATCCAACAAATGATCAAATTAATTCGAATTAATTCGTGACCGTCGGATGCGCAATTGCCAAATCAATGACAGGGATAAATTGCAAAGATCAAAAGGAGAATTAAATACCATGTTATTTCCAATCCCACAATTAGTCAGGACTATCAGATGTTGTAGCCTCGAAGATCGACGATTGTGGTTAACTCACCTACAGTGCACAACTTCAAATTGCAAATTTTGGGTGACAAGTTAAATCACTCACAAGTTGTGGTTCTGAAATCATCATTGATCATGGATCTGCTTTGAGAGTATTCATAAATGTTGGATCATTTTAAAGTGGAAGGATAGGATAAGAAGAGTGTCAATTTGAGATTTGAAATCTCCAAAGTCCGGAGACCCAGAGAGCCGAAATGAATCCTCGACTGTTGGATCATCCAAAGTAAAATTTATCCATCAGATCACTCTAAAGTGGAAGGACAGGATAATAAAGGGCTAATATCCAAGACCACGATCACCTAAATATCCGTCAGTCCTTAGATCAAATTAATTGAAGAGTAAGTTAAACATGGCACTGGGTTTGGGAATTTGAATACACGAATCTTCGTCAGTCGTCGGATCAAATTAAGTGGAAGGATAGAATAAGAAAATATGGAGAGCCATTGGATTTAATCTAAGGAAAAGCTACACTGCAGATAGATCGAGTCGTTGATCTAAGATCCTGATCAACGAACAACATTTGTTTCGGGTCTAAAGATGTGAGGAGGTTATGCTCCAGAAAAAATATCGCCTCAAGAATTTAGTTTGAGATTTGAAATTCCTGAAGCCTGGATATCTAGAGATCCGATATAGATCTTGACTTTCATATCATCTGAATTAGATATCAACCATTAGATCGTTCAAAGTAAATCTGGGTTGTCTGATCCAGAAAAGATGTGGCGTAATCCTGTGGATTCCGGATAAAGACCTAAAGTAAGCCTCAACTGCCCAATCCAAGAGGACATGTGGTAGACCATGTCAGTAGACCATGTCAGCAAGGACATGTGGGAGATCTATGTCAATAAACCTCATCAGCAAGGACATGTGACAGACCACATTGGAAAGAATATATGGGAGACCATGTCAGCAAGGATACGATTCATCTGATCTGAAAGATCACTTCGGGAGCATTCTCATCCGTTGATCATACTACAGTAAAGTTTGAGATTTGATTTGGATACCCGAAGGAGATATCGACCGTTGATCAAGAAAGGGGATGCAGAACTGTTGATTTGGTTGAAAGGTCAAATTCCCAAAGTAAACAAGGACCGTTGATGTGATGAGGGACACGTGTCAGTGGATTGTCAACTCTGGAAATTTGGTGTATGGGAAAAGTGAGGTTTGAGATTTGAAACTCTCAGAGATCGGATCACGAAGTAAATCTTAGTTGTCTATTTAGGGAGATTAGATCTGATCCTCATATCATTAAATGACATATCTGAACCATCCGTTCAGGAGCATCGTCAAGATCATGAGATCGACAGTCCCATTGCATTGCAGGGACAGAACATGCTCGAGTCTTATTTTTTCTTGAGAAGGCCCAATTGAAACCATAATTTTGATGAAAGGGTACGTGGCATATCGAGGTAAATTGTGGGGCAAAAAGCAGTTTGATTCAAGCCACCTTTGGATGCACCCATAATCGTGTGGTCACGTGAAGATCATCGCCCAAGTTTATATCAAGAAATGGAGCTAGCACTCACAAGAGAGAGTTCGTGAAGTGCCTTTTGAATAAGCGTTTGGTCACTGCCATTGGTCAAGTGAAGGAAGAGGCTTATAATCCAAAGAAGACAAAGAGTTGAGACTTCCAAAGAAGCCAAGGAATCTCAAGATAACGCCCACTGATGATGAAAAAATTTGGCATAACTGCCATAGAAGATGAAGAGTTTCCATGATGATCATACAAAGGACTCACCATGAGATAGACATGCAAAACAGAGGAGAGGGTGGTTTTTCTCGTAAGCCATGTAGCTGTGAGGAAGAGATGCAATGAACAACCTGAAGCACAGAACAATGGCACAATGAAGGGAATGCGGAGGCATAGCACATAGAATGGAAGAGGCAACATAGAGAATATAATGCAGAAGAGAAGTTGAACAATGTGGTAGTTCACTAAAGGAAAGAGAGCATAGCATAGAAGCAGAAAGATGTAGAGGAAGAACAGAGCATAGAAGTTGAAGGAGCTAGAGGAGACATGGAGTTGTAACAGACCATATCAGAGACAGAGAAAGTAAGTAAAATTTTATATCTCAGGGTGGTAGGGTGATGTTAGGGAGGAATTTTGTCCTTAGAGTTTCAAGTGGGTAATTTAACACAGGGAGTTGTAGATTCCATCTGGTTGCAGCCAGAAAAACCAGGGTGGCAAGGAGGTGCAAGGGAGAATTATTGTTCTCTGTTATACAAGTTGGTGCTTGTGTAACTGGAAGTTGTTGCTTCCATACAGTTGGTGTTGAAACACTCAGGGAGTTGGTGCTTCCTTCTAGTGTGTGCTAGAGAAACCAGAGAGTTGGTGCTCTCAGCAAGTTGTTTCTTGTAAAATAGAGGTGGTGGCCTCAAAAGGAGTTGGTGCTCATAAGAATGATTATGTACAGAAAATAAAGATTACTTATCATATCAAGAAGAAGAGTTTTTTCCATCTATGGGTTTCCTCAAGAAATATCTGTCTCTATATATTTCATGTGTGTGATTGATGTTGAATATTCTATTGCATACTTCCTTGCATTATTGTGATCATCATTAAGCATTCTATAAAGAGTTTAAAATGGGCATAATTTCTTCAGCACGGTAACAACTGATTCACCCCCCTCTCAGTTTTCCAACACTCCTATGAACTGAGTTGTCACCAATCGCACCTCCACTATAGATATCACACGGTCTAGTTAATGGGTCCCCTCACTGCCACCTTGACGTATTGTTAACCTTAGTTATTGAAGGATTAATGACCAACGGTCATGTAATTGAACGTTGAAATTAATGATTGGTCCCACTTAGACCCTGCAATCATGCTTAAACGGCTAATCAAGTTTTGGTCGTCGTTGGGGTTTGTTCTCAACCATGTTTTCACCTCTTTTTCTCATCATATGTCGATGATGACATTTGCGATGTTTCCCCCCTTTTTTCAAATTATCTCCTTCCTTAACAACTATAATCACCAATCACCTACACACACATTTACTCTTTGTGTATGCCCCTAACTAAGTCCAAGTTTTTTCACACTTTTATTGATTGTGTGCCATTAAGGGGGGAATCAATGGATTATTTTTTTGTTAAAAAGGGCACTAAGGATTGTACTCTTTCTCACTGGTTCATGAAGGTAAAAAAGAGAAAACTTCATATGCAATCCTCTGTGATATTTTTCTGAATGACTGTCACTCCTGGCCTGTAAATGAATATGAGATTAATTATTTCTTTTAAATATTGTTATTTCAAGGCCGAGACTACTCTGTTAATTATAATATGTTGGTTTGTGTAGGTGAGAGATTTCCAAAATGATCATCGAAAAATGGAAATCCCAGACCTCTCGAGCTCATGTTCTAGTCTCCACCCAAAAGTCATACACCATATCTAACAAAAACAACCTTGATAGGATGGAACACTCCATTAGTTACTCTGAGATTGTGGACATGTTCGAGAATGAAATATTCCCTCTTGATGATCCAAAAATTAAGGCATATAAAAATATTAGGAAGAGTGGAATCCACACAGTAGTCGCTCACCCCAATATTTTTCTTTACAACAATGCAATTGTTGGCACAGGGGAAAACCTAGGGTTCAATGCTTCAACAATGCACCAACCCTAACTACCATCCTTTTTAGAAACACCTACGAAGAAGGAGAAGTCTCACCTGAGGTAGAGGTAGGGGGGGTTATAGGACTCAGGTGTCTGTAACCAAGCTGGGACACGGATCTGTGATTACAACACTTCGCAGGGTACTTAGGAACAATGTATATTAATTCATTAGATTTATTCACATCGCATATCAAACCCTAAGTACAGATCGACGTAGTATTAATGAAAAAATATACATCGCACTTAGCATCATAAGTCATATCTCACACATTCAACATATACAAAGCATTAAACATCCATAGATCTATCTATCATTCATAACATTCAATGCACTAAGTAGAGTCACAGCATAAACATTACAACACAAAGAAAACTATCAACACAAGATTTGTGTGGTTCACCCAAGTGTGGGGCTACGTCCACCAACAAATTCTTCTTCTTTATTAGTATTTAATACATTACATCCATCTGCTCCTATGCACTAAGCCATAGAGCCAAGCTTCACACTGGATAGGTGATCTATGCACTAAGCACCAGATCCACCTTCCCAAAATCGGGTCAAGGCACAGAGCCAACTTCTCTATTACACACAAAGCCTTACATACACAAAGAAACTCAGAACTACTGGCCTCTTGAACTTATCTACTTACACCGCTTCCACTAATCTTAGCTACCTCTACCAACTTACAATCTTTACTTATTTATAATTTTACATTCCTTACAAAAAGGCCTAAACCCTAATGAACCCCTTGTTGGGTCCACAAAACAAGTGAGATCCTGCAATCTCAGCTCCACCTAGGCGCTCCATCTTCGACCAACCTGTCAAAGTCCAAAAGTGGTCAAACCCGACCAATGTTTCCTCAAAACTAGGTCGAGGGCCAACAATCCCCCAACACTCACATGTGACTCGTCCCGAGTCACTCAAATCTAGGCAGTGTTGCTTTGATGGCCTTGAGCTTAGCTCGAGCTGCCTCAACTTATTACTTCACCTGATCCTCCTACTCAGCGAACTCCTGGATCATATTCATTGTAACAGGCCCTTCCAGGCACTTTTCCACTATCATAACTACTTGGTCCAGTTATAAACCTTGTCCCTCGATCTCTCCAAACACCATGCAGGCTTCATCCTGCACCGGTTGTAGCCTCTATGTGACTTCCATTACTATGCCCTGGATGGTAGTAATCTGCTGCTAGACAGTGCGTTGTTCTTATGATCTCTTCATTTTCTCAACTGCAGTGAGTGACTTCATCTGTGTTGAAATTTCAGTGCCTGCTACTGCACCTCCTGTGGTTGTGCTTCCAAATTCCTAAGTTTCGGGTCTTTCGTGAGGCGTTCATAGGTATGCATACTTCTGTTGCTTAGTTTCTTACATTCTAAGATGAAGAATTTGATCCTTTCCACTGCGCTCTTAGCATATTCCTCCCTCTGGTCATGTACTTCCTGTGGAGTGCTCATAACTTATTGGATCTCCAACTCCGTTACTGATCCAAGTGGATATTGGTGGCCACCCACCTTCTCCAACTGGCCCAAAACATGTTTCTGGCAATTTTGGTAATTTACTATTTTTAGCAGTTTTAACTTCCGGGGCCATTTTGAGGCCCTAAA
>JZKD02S1797635.1:344773-361818 GCA_000966675.3 Picea glauca
AGCCCACACTGGGTGAACCACATAAATCTGTGTCTCTCTTGTATTGTGTGTCTTCTATGTTTTTGTTTCTGCATTTGTTTTATTTTATTGCTCCGCGGTCCTATTTTTCTAACACTAATGGGTTAGATATTTTATCAAAATGTAATCAAATTTAAACATTTCAAACCTCATATGGTGGGACGGGAAAAGTACTTATTTTTATTAATCTCACAAGAGTAACCTTACAATAGTGAGATCAGCCACTTCTCCTCAAATCTGGACCTGGGCTCCTCTTCAACTGTGCTCCAACTAGTTTTGTATATGCTTCTCTTCAAACACTAGTTGCAAAAGGTTGGGACAAAGGGAATGCGAAATCAGGTAGAGTTTCTTTACAATTATTTTCCTCCTTTCAAATGGGACCCCTACCCCTTCTTTTATAGGCTAGAAAAGGGCTAGGTATTTGGTCGAGTGACCGGCTATGGGTGATCAAACGGTTTAGGTAACTTACCCAAAACTGTGAGTTTCATCTGCAACTTTCCATTTTTCATGCTTTTGTAGGTATATGTGGGTTGTAGTGGGACATCCAATGTATACACACGTGAAGTAGTGAAGCAAGGCACGTGTGCCTTAAAAAGGGGTGTTTTTAAGAAGAGTTATTCAGTAGTGTCTTGGAAAAAGATGTAAAATGAGATGGCATGATGTCAGCTAAGCATATCTGGTGCAAATTAGGGTTATAACATATGCCCCCTAATGTGTGAGGTCAGAAGAGCATCTTATGGCCAAAATACATTAGCAATATTCACCAACATACAAAACAACTGAGCCTAGGGACCAGAGTTCGGGAGGTTCCATATGAAAAATAACAATTGTCTCACCGAGGTGGGCATACCCATGCTCGGAATGAAAGAAAATCATGGCTACCAATCAAATACACTGTAGATCCATGTCATATAACTATATAAAGTGTATCCATGAGCAATACACAACGGATCTACATCTCAAAATCAAAAAATATATATGTATAGTATCCATATTCAAGAAGTGAATAAGGCCTGATGGCTAGAGATGAGGTCTTCAGAGCTCGAGCGACAGCTTAAAAATATTCACAACTCAGGTAGGAGTGTAATATGAGTGTATGAATTCACTACCCAGAGGTCTTTGATGGCTTGTCACGAATGGACTAGAGGATTTTGATGATTAGGCTGAGGGCTTCATGGATTTCAAACAAAGAATTGATTGGGATTTCGGGATGGTCGGGCATGATGGCAAGAGACAATTTGCAGAGGGGTCGACTCAAGCTTGGTAAAAACTTCCCTTGGACAATAGCATGACAAATGATGAGACTAAGGCAAGATGATGTTGACATAAGTTCATGATGCAAGAGGCAATGCAAACTCTCCATATGTTTGAAAGTATAACCAAACAGAGGAGGACACAACTCTATGTAGCGATAAAATCTTCCTAAGGTCATATTAAATCCCAGGGCTTGACGAACAAACGAAAGGATTTTCTTTTTCCAAGGGTGACTCATTGTGCTACCAACAAAAATAAAATACTTTTCCCTTCCTCTTTTTGGGGTATATTTGATTTTGTTTGTCTTTTTCAATAATTTTGAAAATCTTGAAAAAGAATAAAAGAATGCTACGTTACAAGGGAGGATCGGGTGTTGCAGACATACTAGTTCCAAGCATAAGGAACACATGGATGCTTAGAGAAAAGGGACATGTGCAGGAAAAGGACACTCAGGGAAAATCCTCTGGGGGATAAGTGTCAAGACGCAGAGGCAAAGTGCTACAGGGCTTGCGTATAAGGCATGCTTCAGATGGTTCAGTTGAGAGCAACATGGAGCCGGCATTAGGCCAAATACATAGGTATGCAAATGCGATTAATAAGACACAAAATGGTAATGTCCTTCGATGTAATTTTAATGAGCCCAGAGAAGGTAAGATCGATGGTTTTTCATATTTAGAGAGTCTGAAAAAGAGTAAAAGGAGACTCCGTTGGGGTACCTTTTTCAAAGGTAGTCTAGTCGATTTGAAAAAGGGGTAAACTAGCACCAAAAAGATGTCCATTCAAAACCATTTTAATAAGTGTGATAAAGACAAGATCACTCGGAAATTTTTTCATATTTAAGGAGTCTGAATTTTTTTTAACTATGGACTCCGTCAGGAATGTTATTCTGGACCATTTTAATGAGTGTCAAGGAATAAGGTCACTCGACAATCTTTTCAATTTTAGGGAGTCTGAAAAGATCTTAACTATGGAATCTGTTAGGAATGTTCTTCTGGACCATTTTAACGAGTGTGAAGGAATAAGGTCACTCGACGATATTTTAAATTTTAGGGAGTCTAAAAAGAGCTTAACTATGGACTCTGTGGGGGTTCCTTTTTTGTAAATTTAGTCCCTCAAGCCCGAAAAAGGGTTAAAATTATACCTGAGAGTACCCTTATAGGGAACTGAAGCTCCTAGAGTATACCTTTGTTCGTATAGTTTACCATCTGGACAGAAAAAGGGGTAAACTACCATCGGACAGACGTGTCTTGAAATTTTAGTTTAGCAAGCGTGAAGGTCAACAAGATCGCTCGACAATCTTTTCATTTTTAGAGGGTCTAAAAAGGGCTCAAAAGAAAATCCGTTGTGTTTTGGGAATCCCAAGGGTGAGGTCAAGAGTGATAATGTATCATGCAAATGAGGCTCAAACTCGTAATCAGGATAAAACTAATAAGGACTCCCGAGCCTATAGTCATTAATGACGGCATGGACACCAAAATGCAACCAGGATCTATCTAGGGAATCTGTGAAGGGTTAGGCTCTACCACTAAAATACAACACTTCTAAAGCAACAATGATGGTTCTATGTTGCAATTTGGTGGGATCGTTCCTATGGTAAAGCGAAAAAGGCAACGAGGTGCAACAAGTGGAGGTGGAATCCTATCTTACATGCACAAAGTTGGAAAAACGACTTTTTACCAAAAGACTTTGAAAATGACCCAAATCTCCAAAAACATTTCCCAATACCCAAAGTACCGCTTATGTAACATCCCCTAAGCAACTCTTGAATCATTTTTCAGGTTAGAAGAACGAAAAAAAGGTCCAAAAAATGACAAAAAGTGGCCAAAAAGTCTATAAATAGATGTTGGAAACTCATTATCACTATTTCTAATTGAGAAATTGACTAAAAGCCAAAAACAAAAACCCTTTGTGAAAATAATTGATTCCGGGAGCTTCAGTGGATGAAACGAACTTCCGCTTGAACCAAGTAAGTACATAGTAACCCCCCTTGCATCTCAATTTTTAAATTATGCATTTCTTTTAGTTTTTTGAGGGGGCACTGACCTTTAAAAGGTCGGCCCTATGTATACGTGAGCTGTCCTATGACATCCCGTGTGTGCATGTGTGTAGAGGAAATATTGCACGCGTGCACATGTGACTGTGTGTATCACAGCCCACGTGTACCATCTAAGATAGAAAAATTTAAAACAATGCAAGGGATAATCCCTCCTGAACTTGTCAATTCAGGATGTACATTCACTGGAGAGAGAGAGAGAGCATGAGGACTTTGATTCTATGGTCTCAAATGACCCTGATGTCGTAGCTACATTAGCTCAATGTGGCTTATTTAAGTTCTTCCAGAGTCAATTTATGTGGGCACAACCTAGGCTTCTGAATGCCCTGATAGACTACTGGCACCCGGATGTGGAGGCATTCATGCTTGAGGGACAGTCATTGACTCCAACGAATGAAGATATCTACTATCTGATTGTCCTGTCAAAGAGAGGGGAACAAGTCAACCTTCGCATGTTTCCCTCTAGGCCTCACAACATAGCGGAGTTGATTGGACTCGATTGTGAGGAAGGTACTAACAAAGTGGGCACCCAGGTGTCAATTCATAATATCAGCAACCTAACCCTGAAATCAATAGTTCTACTTATTGGGCGGATCACGGGATCCACATCTTTACAACAGGATTCCCGAGTGCACATGAATTGTGCGGTTCAGTGCTTGAATGCACAAGTTTTTGATGGGAGTACTACTTTACTAAAGTGTATGAAAAGGAAGTTGACAGAGTGTTGGATGCAAAGGCACAGAAACTTTGGGTTTGGTACTATCGTTTGTGGTTTCTTCTTCGAGAGGGTACCTAGTCTGAGTCCGAGGGACATTGTACAAGGGCACGTAACCTCTTCTCCAACAGTAAACAGGTGGGTGGCATTGTTTCTGTGATAGGGGGGAGGGAGGAATATCGCGGCCTTTGATGACAAGTTTTTCGATTTGTGGTCTCGGTAGATTTTGGTGAGAGAGGAATATCCCTATGTCAAAATCGACTTTTCCAAGGACCCCAATATGGGCATACCTCCCGGAGTGGTACGAGGAGAGATAGGTAAGCTTTCTTTTCAAAGTTGTTTGATTTTTATTTTGTTTTTATATATATAATTTTTTTGTATACTAGAGTATCTGACAGATATGTGTCTATTATGTGAAAATGTGGGACCAGTGCATCCAATAGAGTTTACGAGGACCAGCCGACGTCCTCGACCAGAGGCTGCACTAGCCGCAGTCGGTGGACCAACAACAGTAGGGGGACCTCCACCCGGTGAGGCTAAGAGAGTTTTGAGATGGGTAGAGAGGAACCTTACCTCTCTCACTCGTACAGTCCCCATGGCAGAGATCAAGGATCTGTCGCCATCTATGCAGCCTCATGTAGTTGGGGTGCCACGGACTTGGGTCCAGCTATTCCAGCATTTGGAAAATGTCGTTGTTCATTACAAAAAGGCCAACAGGCCTCGTCCTTAGCTATAATACACTACCTACATGTCAAGGGAACCTTTTTTATATTTTTGAGGGCATAAGCCCCATGACTCTTTACTGGATGTATTTTTGAGGCACTTGCGCCCACCCATGTACTCCGATATTTTTGATATTATATATGGATTTTTTTTATCTTTTTGTGTTTTATGGATTACACTTATCTACAAATGTATTTACATGTGTGTGTGTGTTATTTTTCTTACATGTGTGCAAGATGCCAATCTAATATATGATTAGCTAGAGTATCTATAACCTGATTCAATCTCCTAGGAACATGGATATACGTAATGTAATCAGAGTTTTTTTATAAGAGACGTACCCTAAGGAACCATCGGTGTAGAGTAGGATCATGAATGCGATAGAGTCCATTTAACTGAGACACAACTAGCTAAGCGTCTAAATAGACCTGAAGGTGAGAGATACCAAGCATCAAAGCATCACGAAGTAACTCAATAACTGCGTTGTATTTGGCGACATTGTTTGTAGTGTTGCCTAAACAGATACCTCCTAAAGATATCAACTGGCCCTGAGGTGTGAAAATCACCCAAGCTGTGGAGGCAAGCCTCTGAGTGTGTTGGCTAGCATCATTCGTGAAACCAATGAGCACCTCTGATTCACTTGACATCTGCCACAGTGAAAATGATAACATCAAAAAATGACATGTCCATAAAACCAAAAGAAAAAACCAAAAAGTAATAGTACAAAGACTATACATATGTTACAAAAAGTCATCCAAGGAAACCTACCTACGAGTAATACTTCTTGAGGTAGAGCCCATTTCTAGGCTCTGCCAAAACATTTCCCTCAAAGTCCACCAGATGATAAGTTCCCTTTCTTAGAACCTATTTTACGATGAAAGGTATGAACCACATAGGTTTGAACTTGCCTGCCCCTAGAGGGTCCTTATCTTGGTCATAGACCAGGACAAGGTCACCTTCAGATAAAATATGAGGATGAATAGATCGATCATATTGACACTTGAATTTTTGTTTATGAGCTTTGTTAGCTAAGGCCACATCATGATGCTACTCATTGAGTTGCTCAAGATATAATAAATTATCTTCAAGCGGTGAAGTGTCTGGCAATAACTGTACTGCCAACTTTAAAGATGGGATCTGGCATACTATGAGAAAGATTTCTTCTAGCGTGTAAATGAGTTTAAAAGGTGAGAAACCAGTTTCATTCTTAACGGATGTTCGGTAAGCCCATAATGTTGAGTATAAAATCAAATGCCAATTTGACTTGGCCGAATTGGTCATTCATTGTAGAATGGTCTTAAGAGATTTATTTAGAGCTTCCACCTCACGATTCACTTAGGGTAGTAGGGTGATGAATGTTCTTTCCGCAACCCAAGATTTGATGTTAACTCGGTCATCATTTTTTTCTGAAAGTGACTGCCATGGTCAATGAAAATCTCTCTTGGGATGTCGAACCTTTCTATTATTTGGTTTAACAAAAAGAGAGTTGTTGTCTCCCTGACGTCTTTAAAATTTGGCATAGCTTCGACCCACTTGGTGAAGTAGTATACTGCTACAATGATATAGTGGTGCCCCCTTGCTAAAAGGGGGTTGCATGTAGTGTAATCAATCCCCCATTTAGTTAAGGGACCAATGGTAATAATGGGAAACATGGGAGTGGGGTGTGCCCTCATCTTTCGAGAGAAGATCCGACAACCTTTATAACCATTCATAGTCAGAGTGAATTCACCTGCTTCAATTCATCTTAACTCTAGGAGGAAATAAGATCTATGATGAAGATCATCCTAGGGTCTATCTAGATTAGTCATTGCCTCAATAATAACCTCGTCTAAGAGCAAGACTAAGTCTAAAGAACTTGTATTAGCAAGGGAACCTTGAGCCAAAATAGGCTCGAGCACCGGATCTAACTCTTGTGCAGGAGTCGTATTGATGTCAAAAGAAGCTCACTGAATTATCGAGTATGAAACTTATGTTGTGGACAAAGGCATGGCCATGCCATGGTGCTCTGTCCCTTCCATCATAGTTGATTTGGAAGGAAGAGTCCACCGATCATTAAAGTACATCGTGCGAAATGACGAGATTTGAAATTTTTTGACCCGAGGTTGGTCGGGGACAGTCATCATGTAATGGATATTTCTCGTCAGGGGTGGGTAATAGAAAGTACCCATCAAAGGTGGGCACAAACCAACCTCTACATTGAATATGTCGGGCTAAAGGTTATCAATCATTGGGACCCTGGAGACTCCCAATGAAGGGTTAGGATGAGAGAAGGATAACTTATTAATGGTCATGATCCGGGCCTCGTGTGGAAACAACAAGACCCGAAAAAATATCGCGACCACTGCTTGCATAGCATAGGTCCAACTCCTTCCTAACAAAATATTGTAGTCGAGAGATGCATCAACCACTTAAACTTCTATGCACACGGTTTTTCCCTCTAATTGCATGGGGAAAGAGGGAATGATCCCATGTGGTTGGAAAGAATGACCGTCAAAAGCTGTAAGAAGAGTAGGTGATGGAGACAAAATGGGTTGGTCGATGGCCTTCCAACATGCCAAAGATATCATGCATGTTGAGTTGCTCTCATCCACCACTGTACGAAAAATATTCTGAGTAAAATTGTTTGTGGTGTAAGCCACTACTATCTGAAAAGATACGTGGTAGGGAAGACATGGTTTTAAGTCAGTTGTATCAAGCATGATCGTTCCTGGATTATAAGTCTCGACGGATACTAGGGCGGCTAATAGATCCTTTGTCTAGGAAGGGAAACTCTAGATTACTTCCAAAGTATACATCGCAGAAAGGGGTTTCTGATAGATCCTCCACCATAGAGTAGTTCTGGGCGGCCCTTGAGTTTGGGTTGTGAGAAGCATTCTTGAACGCACCTTTTGGGATATTGGTCATTGTTTCACCCAACATCTTCTCAATATGGAGAGGAAGAGTTGGGTTTTCAGCTTCTTTACCCTTCTGAGAGGTGCTTGGATTTACGTAATCATGTGTTCTAATTGATATGTAGGCATCACCTTTCATCATATACACATTTGCGGATGAAGGATTACTCAAATATCGAGGGGGTCCTTGACTTCCCCCTTCCACGCTTGAGGAGGCTTGAGTTAGATTTTTCCCATGTGGAAATGGGTTCGTTAACATGACAGGATGTTGTTGTGACAATAACTTATGGGACTATGCAAGATGAGGGCACTGATGGGTTGGTTGGTCTTCCTCACAAAGATTACAAGGATACTTCGAATTATTCATTTCAATGTCACCCCCACCAGCATTATCGGTGGGTTTCTTATCCCCCTTACCCTTCTTTCATTGTTTCTTCTTTCCATCAGGCTACTAAGTGGCCTTTCATTTTTTCATATGCACACTATGTACATCTGACTTTTGGGTAGGGGGAATAGCCGAACCAGTGGTCTGGTTGGCCGTTGTCTACTGTTTCGACAATTTTTGCAATTTATTTGACAATGGATCAGCAGGCTTTATTTTTCCTGAACCAATAATACCGTCAGCATGTGGTCCAGACCTTTTTTTGGTTTTGTCAAGGATTGACCTCAGTGCATATGGAAAAATCTCATAGAGTAAACCAGACTGAGAGTAAATTAGCTCTAGCTTTTGAGCTCTAATTATCGTGTCTTCCTCAAAAAACACTCTGGATGTTGCAACGTCTTTAGATAACTGGGGTACCAAAGACTTAAGGAACCAATCTAGAAGGAATGTTGGTGGGATTGGCACTTTTATTAAACTCTTCCAACATCTCCATTCTCGAATATGATCTAAGATATGGTCTTCTTTTGTCTTCTCGAAATTGGCCAGCATTTTAGTGTCGGCATTGTATCTCACAGGTAACTAGAAATGGTTCAAGAAAGCCATTTCCAATTCATCGAAGGAAGAGTATCGTGAGCATTTGAGCTCGATGTACCATTCTGCAGCACTCCCTATGAGAGTGCGTTGAAACAATCGCAACTGAATGGAGTCGTCTCTTAATGAGTTGGACGAGCACCATAAGTGGAAGGTAGTCACATGATCGCTAGGATCTTGATTAGGCTTGGCCTCAAACTTTGGAATGCCCAAAGAAAACTTGGTCGACATAGGAGGTCAACTCATATTGTGACAGATGGGGTCATTTTAGAGCCTTGTCAAATATGGCAAGTGTAGGGTTTCCAGAAACAGTAGTTTGGGTTGTGGATTGTAGCCAGGGAAAAAGGAGCATGGGGTTTGATTGGCACCAGGTTGCCAAGAAAATTTAGGTTGTTGGCCAGGGCTCTGCTAATAACCATGGTCGTGACAGGCATACAGATTGTGTTCTTGTTGAGACATCATCGGTCGGTTCTCGTAATAGGACGTAAAGGGCTAAGCTTGAGTTTCAGTCCAAGGATTTTGGGAGGGGTTTCCCCCTGCTGATCTGATGGGCATACGCATTGGGACTTGCCTAGGGTTCCACTGGGTATGGAAATGGTTTCCCCCAATTGGAATCCTTGCCAAGGGGACTGGTCCCTGCCATGGATTCCAAGGTCCTTGTGAGGAAGGAATTCCCAAGTGTGCTCCCTGTATAAGAATAGTACCCTGTACAGGATGTGGTTGTCCATAACTGGGGTTGCCCTCGGTCGAGATGGAAGTTGATGAGAAAGCGTTGTTACCAAACGTATCAAACAAAGAGAAAGGTTTCAAACCAACCAACATGTTATAAGGAGGGAGTTATTGACTACCCACTACAAACAAGTTTATGTTAGGCCCGACGGAGTGTTGAGGAACACCACCAAGAGAGGGGGATGAAGGCGGTATATGACCCCCACCGTAAGGGAAAGAAATAAAGGGAGAAGAAGTGCCCCCCATAGATCCTTGCAGAGGAGTGTTGGAACTCCCTGCCCCCAGACCTAAATTTTTTAGAGTGGAGGAGGAAAGTACAGTACTTGTATCGAAGCCAGGCATCCCATATGAGAACGGAGGTCATGTCGCGTTCTGAGTAAATGGAGTAGTGATCACCGCCATAGATGGAATCAGACTATTTCCTGAGGTAGAATCAGTCAATACCATAGTGGCCTGGACTGATGACAGTTGGTTAGGAGGTGGAACACCCCCAGTAGTGACAGTCGTTAAGGAAATATGAGTATTCCTTGAAGAATTAGGAATATTTTCTTCCATTGTTGCTTGTGACACTAGATGATGCTTGTAAGGTAGAACCTGTATGATGATGGACACCGATAGATCAGTGATGGGAGGGTTATACAGACCAAGAGCTTATGCTCCAAGGTTAGAAATGATTGGTTCCTCCAGAATCAAAAGTTATCTTCTCGAAGATGGGTCGGGCATAGTTTCTTGTAATCCAGTTATCTCAAAAGACCCTTGATGGTCTATTTTTCTCCTTAGCAGTGGTGGGGGGGGGGGGTTCGAGGTCAACCAGCGGCAGGACCAAAATCCCTCACGACCGACAGAACTCCTAATCCTCCACTGTGTGAGAATATCAAAGACACACTAGGGAAATCTATAATCATTTGAAAACCATCACGCACTAGAAAAATTACCTATGAGATAAAACAAGAAGTCACTGACTAGTTAGAAGAACAGTTACAACAACCAACACTAGAGTAAATTACCGGTGCAAGTGAAACTTGAATATGGAAGCACCCTCTGGTTATAATCTGTAAAGTGTGGCCTGATGTATGTCCTAGATACCACAGTATACCCCCGTAGTCACCTATGTAAGTCACTAGAAAGATCGGCAACTAGGTTGCCAGCGTGCAAACAGTCACCAGACGGGTACAATCAATAGTCGGGTGGACCGCAATGAGCAGGGTATCAAGCCCGAAACCTATCAAGGGTATCAAAATAAAGTGTTCCGAAAGACGACTAAGGACCTCAAATGGATTCAAGACCCACGAAGCTCCATGGAAAATGAAATCAATGGAATCCAAAGACAAGCCCTCTATATGTGTTCCCCACTATGCTTGGTCTGACTTTGGAGGGGTTATCTCCGCTACCTTTCCTTACGTGACCTCATGTTTATCCCCTGTGTTATATGGGGGTCCCAGATATCTTTCACGATACTATACTTTTCACACTCCCTAGCACAGACTCTTATGTTTGTTTTAGCAGCCTTAAAGAGTTTCCTCTCCAATCCTAAATCAAGGCTCTAGCCTAGACTAGTTGATGGACCCTACAAACATAAAGTCTAGTTGATTTTAATTAATCATTAATTTTAGTGGTTGTTTTTTAAGTCATAGGAGATGAAAATGAAACCAGTGATGTTTTTGAGCGACCAAAAGGAAAGAACATGCAATCTCTGAAAACAAAGTACTTCTTCAAAAAATAAAGATTTGCAACTTCAAACTCTTTAACCAAATTTTCAAACTTTTTTTTCTAAGATCTTTTAACAGAAAACTCAAAACAAGCTTTCACTCGACTACAAACTACTTATTTTCCTAATTCAACAACCAAAAACTTATGAAAACAATATTTTTCCTGATGATTAATGAAAACAACCAACTACTTAAACAATGAAAAATTCGAGCTTCTCCTTTTTTTTATTATGCTTCAAAAACAAGAAAATTTAAAACTGTATGTCTTCTTCTTTTCTGAAGAAAAAAGGTGAAAATAGAAATAAAGACAAGACAAGGCCAAAAAAGACTTCTGGCCAACCACAGACTGCGGGGAGTTACTGACAACCAAAAAGGAAGATCAGACTTACTCACTATCTCATCAAAAATATAGCAAAGAAAACAGAGGAAAACTTTCAATGAAAAAGAAAGCTATGCTGGAATCCAACCTAGGCTAAAACTGCTATGACAAAGACCATATTGAAACAATAAAAAACCTGGGAAGTGAATCTTGACAGGGAAGAGGATGACTGCCTCCTCAAATTGTTCTATATAGATACATGAATGTCACTTCAACAACCAATGTATGCAGGTGGGCTGCCCAAAGATAGGACGCGTATGCACATGTTCAGGCCCACTACAGGCCGTGTGTGCCTCTATTTCTCCTCAAAAGATGAAAGACAAGCAACTAAGCTCAGGCAGGGAGTACTGGTATTGAAAACCAGAACCCCTTAAAGGTAAAGAAACTTACTCTTGACAGAAAAAGATACAAGGAAACTTGAGAAATAAAACCTAATATGAGGTTATACCTAGGCTACAGATTGCAACAACAGAGACCCAGAACTAAATCCACAAAACCCCTGAGAAGGATCACTTTTGACAGGGAAGAGGATGACTCCCTCTCTTCAGAAAGAAATTTTCTAGACTCAGACATGTTACTGATCCTTTAGCAGCCATCATATGTACGTGGGTTGGGCGAAGTCAGGGTGTGTGTATATGCGTGCAGGTCTTATACAGGACGTGTATGGCTCTGTAGCTTCCCGAAAAAGAAAAACAACCAAGTGAAGAAAGAAAGGAGTACTGGTATGGAAGACCATAATCCCTACTAGCTCAGACTCTTGCAGAAACTCAGAAAAAAGGTAATAAAACCAATTTAAAAAAACCAAAAGAGTGTCCCCAAAAACCCTAGAGATTTCCCCAGTATGGTCACCAATTCTGTTGTGGGTGGGAAATCCCCCTATGGACTAGCATTAAGGGTTTTGTAATGCATGCAAAAAATGACCTAAAGTCTCCTACTTCTTACCAACATCCCAATCATAAACCCCATTATTCATATGCAAATACAAGGTTAAAAAGATCAAGTTGTTGTACCTTAGTTTCCGTGTTTGATGTCTATCCTTTAATGTTTGGTCACTCCTTGACTGAAAATATCCTCCTAATGCTGACCTGCATCCATAAAAAGACAAACAAATAACTCCACATGCATATGATCTATGAACTAATGGGTTAGATATTTTATCAAAATGTAATCAAATTTAAACATTGCAAACCTCATATGGTGGGATGGGAAAAGTACTTATTTTTATTAATCTCACAAGAGTAACCTTACAATGGTGAGATCAGCCATTGCTCCTCAAATCTGGTCCTGGGATCCTCTTCAACTATGATCCAACTGCTTTTGTATATGCTTCTCTTCAAACACTAGTTGCAAAAGGTTGGGACAAAGGGAATGCAAAATTGGGTAGAGTTTCTTTACAATTATTTTCCTCCTTCCAAATGGGATCCCTAGCCCTTCTTTTATAGGCTAAAAAAGGGGTAGGTATTTGGTCGAGTGACCGGCTATGGGCGGTCAAACGGTTTAGGTAACTTACCCAAAACTATGAGTTTTGTCTGCAACTTTCCATTTTTCATGCTTTTGTAGGTATACGCGGGCTGTAGTGGGACATCCAACGTATACACACATGTAGTAGTGAAGCAAGGCACGTGTGCCTTAAAAAGGGGTGTTTTTAAGAAGATTTTTTCAGTAGTGGCTTGGAAAAAGATGTAAAATGAGATGGCTTGAATCCAGGTAAGCATATCTGGTGCAAATTAGGGTTACAACACCTCAGACTCACTTGGGACTGCATCCCCTTGTTTTTCTCTACCTACTCCTTCATCCTCGTCGCCTCCCGTCCCTGTTTCCAAGGGGTGTCTAGCCTTGGTTATGGCCTCCTGAGAAACCATGTCTTCCGATGTCTCTTCCTCTATGTAGAAAATGGGGAAGTCGTCGCAATTTTCATAGGTTGTGTCTCTCCCTAGTTGCTTCTCAGAGGCTATCGAAGTGTATTTTTCTAGAAAATGGCTTGTGAGCTACCAATTATCAGGCACAATGAATAAGAGATGCTCTGGATGAGCCTGAACGGGCTCCTCTGGGATAATACCCTACACATATGCCATGGGAGGGAATCTGGCCTCATTTTCTCTACATAGTAGATGGGTGCGAGCCAGCGAGAGCCCTTTCTCCATTCATTGTAACCGTTGACGTTGAGCAACATGGGTATACCAGGAAGAACCAAGACATGGTTTCCCTCTTTCTCGAGGCATTGGATTGAAAGAACCGATTGCAAAGATGCAAAGGGTGGTATGAGTGATGCACCAGAGCTCTCAATTGCAGTGAGGGTGCAAGGCAAAGAAGAACTAAGTGCATCCATGTCTCGGCCCGTTCAAAAGTGGGAGGAGCGACGAGACATCCTCCTCCATTAAATATATCACCTTGACTGCTTGCAGGACTAAACTATTCCCATGAGGTAGAGGTCCCTTGTCTTGAGAACGGCGGTTGAGGACAACTCCCATCATTAATGCTGAGGGGATGGGGGTTGGCCTACTGCATTGAAGGCCATGCCCGATGCCCTTCCAGGTGGCTGAGAAACTTGATGTGTCACCCCATCTAGGGACTTATACACACTAATTATTAACTTATTAATAACCTATATTTTTATATACTTATACACACTAATTATTAACTTATTAATAAACTATATTTTTATATACTTATACACACTAATTATTAACTTATTAACTTACTTGATCATTCTAATCATAAACAAATAATATTCACATTTAATCATTCTAATAAATTGTTATGACTAAACCCTAAAAATAATAAATAAATAACCTCCTAATCACTTTCAAAACCCTAGATTTATATCCATAATTATATCATCCATACTTAGGTAATAATTACTAAGTCTCATTAATTAATTTAATTGATTTATCTTTTTGTTTAAAACTACGAAATTAGGATAGTTGACTTAGTTAATAACTTTTAAATTAAAAATTGTCTTGCATTTAAAGTATTAATTGATGACGATCAACTAGCTCTCATTCGATGATTAGTCCTGGTGATGAATTCTGATTCGGATTTGAAACGTCGATGATGAAATGAAACCAACTGTGGATTATCCAAACAACAGATGTGAAACTCCTCACCACAGAAACTTGAAAACATCCATAGATCTATCTATCATTCATAACATTCAATGCACTAAGCAAAGTCATAGCATAAACATTATAGCAAAAAGAAAACTATCAACACAAGATTTATGTGGTTCACCCTAGTGTGGGGCTACGTCCACCAAAGACTTCTTCTTCTTTATTATTCTTCAATCTCTTACATCCATCCGCTCCTGTGCACTAATCCACAGAGCCAAGATTTGCATTGGACAGTTGATCTTCACACTAAGCACCAGATCCACCTTCCCAAAATCGGGTCAAGGCACAAAGCCAAATCCTCTATTACGCAAAAATCCTTACATACATAGTCTGTTGCAGAAAGAAACTCAAAACTACTTGCCTCTTTCACTTAGCTACTTACACTGCTTCCACTAAGCTTAGCTACCTCTACCAGCTTACAATCTTTACTTATTTATACTTTTACATTCCTTACAAAAAGTCCTAAACATGGATAAACCCATGGGATGACATCCCATAAACCCTAATGAAACCCTTATTGGGTCCACAAAACAAGTGAGATCTCGTGATCTCAGATCTTTCTGGGCACTCCATCTTTGACCAACTTGTTGAAGTCCAAAAGTGGTCAAACTCGACCAATGTTTCCTCAAAACTTGGTCAAGGGATAATAACATCCAAATGGTGTTTTTCATATCTGCAAAAGGAAACAAGGTTAATACTTAATTCTTCAGGTCTCCCAATCACCTCGCTCAATGCGGATGATATTGGGGCTAGATATCAAACCCCAGAACCAAAAACGAACCTAAACGAGTCTTTCCTCAAACAATTAAGAGTTGAGAATGAATACTTAGAGACCCTCATGGAGGATTGGTTTTATGATGAATATTAGCCGACAAAAAAAGGAGAAAGGCATGTTCCATCATGGTATCTTAAGAGTCTCTACAGGGTGTTAAATACCATGATCTTCTGACTCTATGGTGATGAAATGAACACTCATTTCAGGATAGAATGGTTCCCAAGGCCTACAATATTGGCCATAATGGACATGTGTTCAATTGGGTGACCATCCTCTCGTTTAGCATCACTCAGCATAGCCAATATTCCAAGAGCATGAAGAATCTTGGTTTCTATTGTTAGCATATCTAATTGACATTGTGTGTGCCACAAACTCATTCCCAGTTTTCAACTGGTCTTGGACTCCAGAAAAGGGCCCAATTCACTTTTACTATTCTCAATTGTGGGAGGTAAATTGTAATATTTTTTTCTATGACATATGTGATTATTTCCTAACCCCTTTACATAAGGCCATCTTTGACCTTTTCCTACACAGGATCTCCCCTGACACTCTCAAAGGTTTAAAGGACATCAGAGACTGGTACGTGAAGAAATACTACACTTACATTCGGGTCTATGGCACCACAGGATCACCACACTTGCTACCAAAGTATGTTCCAAATAAGATGTTGGAAAGGGATATCGCATACCAGAGTGTTGAAAAAGGGGCCATCGCCTACCTTTCATAAAATAACAAGAAATACTGACCAATTTTCCCCATCTAGGTGGGGTCATATTCTTTGGAAAACAAGAAGCAAGATGAAAAGGAAGCAGAAGCACTTAAGGAGCTATGTATCTATTTTGGGGAACCCAAATCACATGACCCTCATAATGTAGTTTATGAACACATGAAGGTCGTCTGATTAGCTCCACAAACAATGCATGAGTCTTGGTTCTCTGAGGCACGTTGAGTTTCAAAGAAGTGGTAGAAATTCTTACTACCGACGTGGCCCAACAACAACTGAGAAAGGATGAATAAAAAGAAATAACACTATGGCTGGAGTAGTTTCGAGCTCTCCTCCACCAAGATAATAAAAAAGTAAGTGAAGAAGAGAAAAAGAGAAGAGATAAATAAGTTGAATTAGCAAGAGAATTTGATGAGGATGAGGAAAGATGCCAACTATTGAAGAAGAAAGAGTTCAAAGATAAGTAGGTTGCGCTGGAAAAAAGTAAAAGTAAATATTATCCATCTTGGAAGGCTGGCACAAGGAAGAAAGAAAAAACAAACCAAGGAAATCCACCATCGACAACACCAAGAGAAACCCAGGAAAATAATAAGAAATATAAATCCGAAAACACAGAAGGTTGGGACATCGTTTCAATAGGTTTCGATGTTATCATTGACCTAGATCCTAAAATCAATGTGGTCAGTAGCCCAATAGAAGAATGTGCCCCTTTGGATGCTATTCCATGAAGCTTTTCCCTTACCTCAGAAGGACTCATGTTCAAAGGAGCAGTGGTCGCATTTGGGGATTATTAATACAACCATAAGAATCAAGCCATAGAGAAGAGGGCCCCCAAAAGAAAAAGGGGAAAAGATATAAGTAAACCAGGATGTGCCCGAAAGGAATATAAAATGGAAAGTTGGGACTGATGCAAAGGATAACGCTTTACAAGTGGCCTCGACACTCAGTTCCTTTGCTGGGGTAAACATTGTATCAGTACATGAGGTCACCGT
>JZKD02S1797635.1:361868-394475 GCA_000966675.3 Picea glauca
ATTCTAATCATAAACAAATAATATTCACATTTAATCATTCTAATAAATTGTTATGACTAAACCCTAAAAATAATAAATAAATAACCTCCTAATCACTTTCAAAACCCTAGATTTAGATCCATAATTATATCATCCATACTTAGGTAATAATTACTAAGTCTCATTAATTAATTTAATTGATTTATCTTTTTGTTTAAAACTACGAAATTAGGATAACTGACTTAGTTAATAACTTTTAAATTAAAAATTGTCTTGCATTTAAAGTATTAATTGACGACGATCAACTAGCTCTCATTCGACGATTAGTCCTAGTGATGAATCCCGATTCGGATTCGAAACGTTGATGATGAAATGAAACCAACTGTGGATTATCCAAACAACACATGTGAAACTCCTCACCACAGAAACTTGAAAACATCCATAGATCTATCTATCATTCATAACATTCAATGCACTAAGCAGAGTCATAGCATAAACATTACAACACAAAGAAAACTATCAACACAAGATTTACGTGGTTCACCCCAGTGTGGGGCTACGTCCACCAAAGACTTCTTCTTCTTTATTATTCTTCAATCTCTTACATCCATCCGCTCCTGTGCACTAATCCACAAAGCCAAGATTTGCATTGGACAGTTGATCTGCACACTAAGCACCAGATCCACCTTCCCAAAATCAGGTCAAGGCATAGAGCCAACTCCTCTATTACGCAAAAAGCCTTACATACACAGTTTGTTGCAAAAAGAAACTCAAAACTACTTGCCTCTTTCACTTAGCTAGTTACACTGCTTCCACTAAGCTTAGCTACCTCTACCAACTTACAATCCTTACTTATTTATACATTTACATTCCTTACAAAAATTCCTAAACATGGATAAACCCATGGGATGACATCCCATAAACCCTAATGAAACCCTTGTTGGGTCCACAAAACAAGTGAGATCCTGTGATCTCAGATCTGCCTGGGCGCTCCATCTTCAACCAACCTATCGAAGTCCAAAAGTGGTCAAACCTGACCAATGTTTCCTCAAAAATTGGTCGAGGGACAACAACATCCAAATGGTGTTTTTCATATCTACAAAAGGAAACAACATCCAAATTCTTTAGGTCTCCCAATCGCCTCGCTCAATGCGGATGATATCGGGGCTAGATATCAAACCCGAGAACCAACAACAAACCTAAACGATCTTTCCTCGAACAATTAAGATTTGAGAATGAATAATTAGAGACCCTCATGGAGGATTGGTTTTATGATGAATATTGGCTAACAAAAAAATGAGAAAGGCATGTTCCAGCATGGTATCTTAAGATTCCCTACAGGGTGTTAAATACCATGATCTTCTGAATCTATGGTGATGAAATGAACACTCATTTCAGGATAGAATGGTTCCTAAGGCCTACAATATTGGCCATAATGGACATGTGTTCAATTGGGTGACCATCCTCTCGTTTAGAATCACTTAGCATAGCCAATATCCCAAGAGCATGAAGAATCTTGGTTTCTACTGTTAGCATATCTAATTGACATTGTGTGCGCCACAAACTCATTCCCAGTTTTCAACTGGTCTTGGACTCCAGAAAAGGGCCCAATTCACTTTTACTATTCTCAATTGTGGGAGGTAAATTGTAATATTTCTTTCTGTGACATATGTGATTATTTCCTAACCCCTTTACATAAGGCCATCTTCGACCTTTTCCCACACAGGATCTCCCTCGACACTCTCAAAGGTTTAAAGGACATCAGGGACTGGTACGTCAAGAAATACTACACTTACATTTGGGTCTATGGGGCCACAGGATCACCACACTTGCTACCAAAGTATGTTCCTAATAAGATGTTGGAAAGTGATATCGCATACCAGAGTGTTGAAAAAGGGGCCATCGCCTACCTTTCAGAAAATAACAAGAAATACTGACCAATTTTCCCCATCTAGGTGGGGTCATATTCTTTGGCAAACAAGAAGCAAGCTGAAAAGGAAGAGGAAGCACTTAAGGAGCTATGTATCTATTTTTGGGAACCCAAATCACATGACCCTCAGAATGTAGTTTATGAACACATGAAGGTCGTATGATTAGCTCCACAAACAATGCATGAGTCTTAGTTCTCTGAGGCACGTTGAGTTTCAAAGAAGTGGTAGAAATTCTTACTACCAACATGGCCCAACAACAACTGATAAAGGATGAATAAAAATAAATAACGCTATGGCTGGAGTAGTTTCGAGCTCTCCTCCACCAAGATAATAAAAAAGTAAGTGAAGAAGAGAAAAATAGAAGAGATAAATAAGTTGAATTAGCAAGAGAATTTGATGAGGATGAGGAAAGATACCAACTATTGAAGAAGAAAGAGTTCAAAGATAAGTAGGTTGCACTGGAAAAAAGTAAAAGTAAATATTATCCATCTTGGAAGGCTGGCACAAGGAAGAAAGAAACAACAAGCCGAGGAAATCCACCATCAGTAACACCGAGAGAAACCCAGGAAAATAATAAGAAATATAAAGCCGAAAACACAGAAGGCTGGGACATCGTTTCAATAGGTTTTGATGTTATCATCGACCTAGATCCTAAAATCAATGTGGTCAGTAGCCCAATAGAAGAATGTGCCCCTTTGGATGCTATTCCATGAAGATTTTCCCTTACCTCAGAAGGACTCAAGTTCGAAGGAGCAGTGGTCACATTTGGGGATTATTAATACAACCACAAGAATCAAGCCATAGAGAAGAGGGCCCCCAAAAGAAAAAGGGAAAATATATAAGTAAACTAGGATGTGCCCGAAAGGAATATCAAATGGAAATTTGGGACTAATGCAAAGGATAACGCTTTACAAGTGGCCTCGATGCTCAATTCCTTTGCTGGGGTAAACATTGTATCAGTACATGAGGTCATCGTAGCTTTAGATGATGTAAAATCTAGGATTGTACAGCTAGAAACGACCCTGGAGACTATCGAACAATCTATTTCCAGTGAGAAAACTGAGGAAATTTAGCAAACCAAGCAGGCTTATGAGGAGGAGATTAAAAAGAAATTACAAGCGCAAGAGGAATGTCTACAAATCAAATTCACTGAGTCAATGTCACTGGTCCAGAAGGCCCATGCTAGCGACATACAAAAACATGAAACCTCATAAATATGGAAGTGAATAAACTCAAAGAAAAATTGGAATAATTGAGGTATTTCAAATAAAAAGGTCGAGTTGAATTCTAGAATATACAAGTGGAGAACGAAGTTTTGAGGAAGACTATAGAAGATCACCAAATCCATACAACGATTCTCAAGACGGTGAAGAAAAAATACCTGGAGAAAAATGAATAGCTTTGGAGCATGCAGAAAAGGATTTTCAGTGCACTCGATAGAGTTCTCATGATTGGATATGAATGGTAAAACTTCGACTCTCACGTGAAAGTTGTCAAGGAAAAGTATAAAAAATCCCTGGAAGCTTACAACACAATCATAGAATGGCAAGAATATCCACCAACACAGTTCCATACTCAGAAAACCTCTCATCGTATTCTTATGAGGAGAGAATATGTGATCGCAAAATGTTGGAAACAAGTATGGCAATGATCATCGAGGTGTTAAATAACTAGGAACAAGTAACAATATCCTGCACAGAGGTATGGATATCATCCTACGATCTAATCTTGTTATTTGGAATGGATCCCCTGGGGGACATCAACACATATTCATGAACCTAGATGGTCATCGAAAATGTGGACACTAGGTGGAACCTGGATCAGAGATAAATCGAAGTGACCAACAAAATCAACATGGAAGTTATTGAAAAGAGAGTGATCCATCCCTCCAAAATAATCACCCTAACTAAAAATGTCTTGCAACGTGTTGAGAAGAGACTCAAAACAAAGATTATTATTCCCATGTGCAAGAGTCTAGATGACCTGGAGAGGACATATTTCTTTGAGTAGATTCCATACTTGAAGACTTCAAGAAATGGATGGCAGTCATATACATGAGGGAAAAACTGTTAGGGCTTCCCTGAAGGATTATTTTTGTAACTGAAATTTTGTAGGATAAATTAGATTATCATAATTATTCCCTAATCAGGAAAGGAAAGTTGAAGCATTGCATAAATATCCCAACCACTATCAATTTGAGCATTGAAATACAGTCCCATGGCACCTCTATAAATGGGATAATTGTAATGAAACAAGGGATTTTGGTTCTTTTGAGAAAGACTGGTATTTTTACTGTTATTTGAATAAAGGACTGGGGAGAATTTGGGAAACAATGGCGTTTATGTGTATGGTTGTGACTATTCATATCTATGCATATGTTCTTTGTGATAATAGATGTTAATGTTAGAACTATTTCTTGATTAATGTTCTTTGATTTACAATCGTTATTGTTTTCCTTTATGAATACAGTGATTTGGTAGCTCAATTTGTCAAACAATTTTCATTGGAAGAAAACAACTTCTCGGTCAAATTTGTATATCACTTGTGTCATGAATTTGTTCTATGCAATTAATACACATTGTTGGAAGAAGACCAAATCAGAAAGAAAGGTTATTTTGGGAAGAAAGGAATGCACGAGGAAAGCGACAACTAGAAGGAAGAGCAGCACGTGCGCATGCATGGAAAACCTAACGACATTAGGGTTAGGATTTTTGTAATACATTGTAATGGATGACGAGCCAGAAATGTATATATATAGATACCTAGGAGGTATAGGGGGAGAGTAGTTGTCCATTATGAAAGAATACAAATGTCAGTTTTAGAGAGTCTGAAGAGACGACGAAGGAGTTCTGTTTTGATAACTAGTTGTAATCCTTTGTCATATGACCTACTTTTGTAAGTTGTTGAGATATAGAGGGTCAGAAGGGTAGATATCGAGGGTTGGATCATGGGTTGAGGAGTATGGTGTGATCTAGTCTGACTCGTAATAGATCGCGACCAGACTAAGGATGAGTTGTAAAGTGTGTGGCGCTGTAGTTTTGGAACTGCCATAATAGAAGAGCTTGAGAGCCAGATCTTTGTGGATGTAGCCCAGAGGGGGTGAACCATGGTAAAACCTATGTTATGTGATTGAATTATTGTGTCTCTTTTATTGTTTATGAGTAGATGTTAGCATGATGAATGAATGAGCTAATGAGTTGATTACATTACATGCATAATTGGTAATGACAGTATATTGTTGTACTAAGTTAAATAGAATTCTCAACACACACTTGTCAAATCCCCATTCAATCCTGGACTGCAAACACTTGAGTATTGCAGTCACCCATTAAGACTATCATGGGTGAGACTACGCAATGCACTCTATGTGTTGTGTTGCCTTTTGGTTTACCAGAAGGGCCGATAGTTTTAGAGGCTTTGTTGGAACCCAGTAGACTTGAACCTAGGTCAATCATGTTAAAGGTATAAATCAGAGAAATCAAACCAAAAAATGGTTATGTTGTCGGTTGGAACAGTATAGGATTGAGTAGATGGGATCTATTAAAAGAGGGTAAGATCTATGGAAGGCGGGTCAAAAGAATACCGAATTGGATGACAAGAAGGTGAGAAGAATGTGCCACTAGAAGGGAATGTTGAGACCATGGAATCCCACAAAAGTAGAGATCGAAAGCTGGCTGAAGACAAAGGAGCTAGAGTTTGCGCAGAAAGATATAAGAAACCCTAGAGTAACGTCGTGCAAATATCTTGAGAAGTATGTGTTTACTGATCTGCATGAAGTATTTTTCTATTATTTTCCACACTTATTGTAGGAATGGATATTTAGGTTGAAGGATAACCACACAACAAATCAGATCCGACAATTAGAGTGGACCTCAATTTAGATTGAGCAGTTATAGCAGGTGAATAACAAATTCACTCGTGCAGTAGATTTTTGGCTCAACAGTATTGTAGCGGGTTTATAACAAAATTTGTAGTAGATACCATGAATTCATAGAGCACAGCGAAGAAAGAGTTTCTACGAGGGCCTCAAGGAAGGTATATTATATCGTTGTATACTTCTTGTAAGACATTTCTCTATAATAAACGTGTAATGACAATGGATTCAGACAGTTAAACTACCCTACGTGCATGGGGGAAGGGGGGAAGCACTAAAAGAAAGATGAGAAATGGATAAAGGAAAGAAGGAGGAAACCTTGGACCCAATCATGATGGACGATGACTAGATCAAGAGGATCATGGCGACAGCTAGAAAGACATGCAGTGGAGTACCCTACCAATACAAGGTGAACACCAAGAAGAGAGTCGTAGCTACGAGGGAAGGATTGGAAAGTGATGAAGAGGAGGTAGAGGATCTTCGAGTTGTGGATAATATTAAGGAAATCTTGCACACAACATATGAGTGGAAGATAAGAGCTCCAAGAGAGGGAATAGAAGGAAGAAATCCTATCCATATTAATGTCACTGTGGAACCCATAAACCCATGTATGATTAACACACCGAAAAAAACACCACCGTTTAGACAACCTAATTTCGAGAGAAGGAAGACAGTAGGAAGTACATCTACACAAGAAACAACAACTGGGGAAGCTATTTCAAGAAGTATTAGTCAAGTATCTACACTGCACGGAGGTAGTAGTTTATCATTTAGGATGGCAGAACATGATCCCACCATCAAGTTACTAGAATTCAAAGGAGAAGTGTCAGAGGACCCGGAAAAGAACTTGTTCATCTGTGAGAAGATCTGGAAATAAAAACAAATCACTGACGGGTACACTAAACTTGCATAGCTATTGATTACACTAAGGGATCATGAACTGGATTGGTATATGAGTTTAGCCACAAACAATCCACCAGGGATAACCAGAACAATTGCGGACATCAAGAAATTGTTGATAAATGAGTTTCAAAAGCCAAGTTTAGAGGAACAGTACATGAACAAGATGATATAAATTAGAAAGAAACTAGGATAATCTGTATGGGATATTGACCAAAGATTCAAGAAACTGAAAGGAAAGTTGAAATACCTCATGACAGATATGCAACACAGGCACTTGTTCATCAATTCATTATTACCACACTTAAAATATCCACTGCAACAACATAAGTTTCAGACATAGGCAGGGGCTCTACAGGAAACCCTACAACTAGAAGAAAACCAATATCAGAAGATGGACCCAGCCATCAAAGAGTTGAAGGAGGATTTGAAGAACTTAACATTCCAGTTAAACCATAAAAAAATTAAGTACAAATGAGAAGTTGTTTGGTGTACCACATGCAGGACAGAAGGAAACCATAAGAACGAATGTCCAACATTTGTGCAGTACATGGAAGAAGGGATGCCAAATTCATTACCCACAGGAGGAATATGGTGTGAAATCTGTAAGAAACAGGGCCATGATCCATATCACTTCCCAATGATGCAGAAGTACTAGACAGTCCCAAAGAGTTCATATTGCAACTTTTTCAAGTCGGTGGGACATGATGACAAAGACTATAGAACTATGGACTTGATGAGAGAGAGGACATCAGATGAATATAGGGTGCAGGTGGAAATGATGGCTGGGAAAGCCACACCTCATTTTAACCAAGTACCAAACCCATACAACATTGCGTAGCCGTAGTATAATACTACACAACAACCATATAATACTGCACATCCACAGTACAACACAACACAACCTCAGTACAATACCATGCAATAGAATCAGGCACCTCAGTATAACGTGCCACAAGGAGATCGAGATGGATACAGAGGTAGAGGATGAGCAAGAAGAGGCTTTGTAAGAGGTAGAGGACCAGTGGTATGTCACAATTGTCAACAATCAGGACACTATGCAAGAGAATTTCCACTTCCACCAAAGACTTGTATGTATTTTCATGCATCAGATCATGACACGGAAGAATTTCCTACATTACTAGGGAAGATCCAAGAAAAGAGGAATTAGAACAACCATAATGTTCAATGTATTTCAGAAGACATGAGGGACGATAGAAGAAACATCAACATAGTTACGTTTGGAGGAGATAAAATAGGAAACGACGCAATTCGACAAGAGCTAGTACAACATTAGTGGGTGAAGAAGAATGTTGAACCAAGGAAAAATTTCAACACACAGAATGAGAAGGAAACATTTAAGAAATCCAGACAAGAATTTATGAAGCAAGACTCCGCGTTGACTTCAACCATGCAACATAACAAGGAAGTACCAGAGTACGAGATGCCTCCATCATTGGATCATACCAAAGAAATGCAACCCCTGGGACAAGTAAGTACAATCAAATGATTTTTGCAATCATGTGTAAAAATATTAAATGATCCATCCTCTATCAAGATATTACAAAGTATGTTAGAAATATGTACCATAGAGACAAAAGGAAAACTAGAACAAAAAACAATCAATCACCTAAATACAAGGAGAAGAACAAGTAGGGACTTTAGGCTGAATGCCAACATCAAAGATTTCAACATGGGAGATATCATACAGTATCTAGGACTTGAAGTCAATGTATTACCCAAGAAGACATGGCAATGTATGGGAGAGACCACATTAGGATATTCACCCGTTCAGCTGAAACTAGCAAACCAATATAGAGTTCTACCAATTGGGAGACTGAAAGGAGTGATAGTAGATCTGGACGGAGTGTGCACTAAAGCAGACTTTGAAGTGATTGAAATAGTGGACGGGACAACACCATATCCAACATTACTGTGCTTGGATTGGGCATTTGATAACTAGACCATAATCAATTTAAAGACATGTAAAATGACATTTGATTCAGGAAAATACATGGTCATTGCACCATTAGACCCATCAGAAGGGGACTTGGAGGAAATCAACCAGTTGTAGAAGACAACTGCATGAGATGAGGATTACATAAACCCAACTGCAGATGGGATACTCAGTTGGTGGAGCATTACTTCATTTGCGTCAAACTCAGATACAAGTTTAGAGAACTGGAAATAGAGACTACAAGAACTTTCTACAAGAATATGTGCAAGAATAGACCGTGTAGTAATATGGGTAGGTACAAAGATAAGGGAACCACCCAGTTTCCATGGGTAGGTATGAAGATAAGGGAACCACCCAGTTTCCATAGGGTAAACGATATAGAAGCATTCTTGAAAAAATAAAAAGAGGAACTGTTATAAAATCAGATACTCTCAGCACTCGATATAACACTCAAGGCCACACTTACAAGATGGTGGGGCACACACAAAGAAACATGATGGACAGGGTGTTATCTCCTCAAATAACACAGTCAAATTTGTTTATTTTAGGTGATAGGAAGTCATTGAAAAATACATTTCTAAATTTTTTAAGGTTCATTTTTGAGAGCCTTATGTTTGTAATAAAGTTTGAAAAACATTGGATTTGATCTTTATCTCAAAAAAGCCAAAACTCAGGTTTCGATGGCTAAGCACCTTCCCAAAATGGATTCTAAGCCACCAAAATCCCTATCTTTCGACATCTTAAATGCAAAAGTCGAGGCTATTTTAGCCACCGAAAGTGCAAAAAAGTCGGTTTTTATTGTGCTGAGTCATCATTTTCAAATGATGATTCTGAGTGACTGAAGAATAATTTTGAGAAATGGGTGGATATTTTTGTTTGTAACACGTCAAATAAAAATAACCTCTCTCATTTTTCCTACAAGTGTCATATATTTGGAGAATCGAATTCATCTCTAAGCCCTAATTTTTGGATCTCAGAATTTCTCTGTTTGACACATGTTTTTGAAATGCAGATCACAGGCAAATGAAAATGAATATCAAATAAATGAGAGAGGTTTTTTCTCAAAACAAACCAATACACAAAATCCTCTTCTAGTTTGTACACATCAGTTTTGGATAGAGAGATATGGGTAAATATTTGAGCAGCATATTTCTAGAAATTTCTGTCTTTTCCAGCCACCTCACAATTTCAAATTTGAGATAGGAGAAGAGGTTATCAGATCCATCTTTTGAGGATATTAAAATTCTTGTAAAGGCTATAAAGCCTATCAATTTTATAGACTAAGGGTTCAACTTTGAGTTCTAAACTATACTGCTATTGTGATTAAGACACTTTCTTTAATATATTCATCCTACAAGCTTCTTTCATTGTTATTGTCAGACCTTCTTTTCGTTTATGTTCTATGCTTATGAGTTGAAATTATTTCTTTGTCTCTATTTAATGTCCTATTTTAATTGTCATCTTACCTTTGATTATTAAGCAAGGATCATAAGCATTCACTTCTAGTTTGTTTACCCATCATATATATTTTTTTATGTATGTTATGGTCAATTGATTGGTTTATTATTGATTTGATTCACAAACCTATCTGATAATAGCTCTTGAAGGCCTTGTATTGTTTGAATATAAATAGACTATCTTAAGGATACAATCCAGTGAGTTAGATATTCATCTTGATCCAATAATTTCCCATCATTGAGTGAACCATTGCAAGATTAGTTAAGTTACCAGGCATCTCTTAGATACAACCTAAGAGAGTTTCCTGGAGTGATAACATAGGGGGCACCAGTGGAAAACTTGGAGAAGTGAAGAGAGATATGGAAAATGAAACCCCCAAAGGAATGACCTCATCATTTCATACATACCTTAAAGGGAATCCCAGCAAACTAGTATACAGACCAGGAATTGTGCAGAGGAATTACGAGTTGGCCAGTATTGCAGCAGAACTTTACAGTCACTTTCTCATTTGAGCATGAGAACCCCAACATAGATGCAGCACTTAAGAAAATAAGAGGGGTGATATTCATTAAGGAACCAAAATTCAAACTCATAACAGAGAACAATAATGGAACATACAGACAGTGAAAGAATTGTTGCCATGCTACCATGTGCAGGAAGAAGTACCGGAGGAAGATGACTCGCGCTATATTCAGATCAAGGAAGTTGAAGGCGAAAGAGAAGTGGAAGGCCCACCTCTATAATTAGAAGTAATTGTTGCATTGATAAAGGTGAAGAAATTCAACATTGGGACAATTGAGAATCCCAAAATGGCCAGTATTGGAGACTACTAAGATGAGAAAATAGTGGAAAGCATAACAAAGTTACTACACGAGTAAAACGACCTGTTCCCCACAACGTTTACAGAAATTAAGGGCATAGCAGGGGAGTTAGGTGAAATGAAGATACCACTCAGAGTGGAGGCAAGACCGACCAGACAACGACCATACAAACTAAATCTTATATATATATAAAAATTCAAAGATGAGATCAATAGGATGCTCTAATCCTAAATCATAGAACCTATGGAAGAATCAGAATGGATAATCCTGATGGTAGTTCAGGAGAAAAAACAAGGTGGGATAAGAATATGCGTCGACTTGAGGAAGTTGAATGATGCATGCCTACATGAATCGTTCCCTACACCCTTCACGAATGAAGTGTTGGATAACATAGGAGGACAAGAATTTTATTCATTCCCTGATAGATTTTCAGGATACCATCAGTTAAATATAGTGATGGAAGACAGATACAAGACCACTTTTGATACAGAATGGGGATCCTACCAGTACATGGTCATGGCATTTGGACTGAAGAATGCACCAACAATATTTTCCAGAGTAGTCATAGTTACATTTAAGGAATTTATCCACCAGTTTCTAGAAGTATACTTTGATGATTGGATAGTCTATATCCTATTGAAAGGCCATGTATAGGTCTTGCATTTGATGTTTGAAAGATGCAGGAAGTGCCATATATCATTAAAAATCAAGAAGTGCATTTTCGGAACACCGTTTGGGATACTATTGGGCCATATAGTATGCAAGCAAGGTTTGCTAGTAGATCCCACAAAAATTGCAGTAATCGTTAACTTGGCACCACCAAAAATAGTTTTTCAACTAAGAGAAACATTGGGACACACAGGATACTACAAAAAATTTATCAAAGGGTACGCGGAGATCACCGCACCAATGGAGAAACTTCTAAGGAAAGATATAAAGTTCCAGTGGAATGAGGATTGTCAACATGGTTTGGATACACTGAAAGAAAATATGGTAACAGCGCCAATACTAGTATTCTCAGACTGGGAGAAGACATTCCATGTACATGTAGATGCATCGGCCATAACACTTAGAGTTATTTTGGTGCATCCAGGAGCAGGAGAATTGGATCATCCTATAGAATTTGCTAGAAGAAAACTACCAGAATCGGAGAAGAACTATAACACTACAGAGAGGGAAGGCCTAGCTATGGTCTACTCACTGCACAAGTTCAGACATTACTTACTGGGAAAACATTTTAATATTTTCACAGATCATTCAACCCTTAAGTACCTAGTCAACAAGCCAGTCTTCGGGAGGAGAATATGTCGATGGCTATTGTTATTTCAAGAATTTGATTTTGAAGTAATAGTCAAGCCAGGAAAGATGAACATAGGACCTGACCACCTATCAAGGGTCACGAACAAAGAGGGACATACAAATTTAGAGGATAAATTTTTGGACGCACAGTTATTTTCAGTTCAGATCACTAATGAATACTCCGTAGACATCATCCAGTACTTGAGTACAGGCACTATGCCATAGAATACAACACCACACAGAACAAAAAAATGGTAGTCTGGGTTGCAGACTATCAAATAATTTTAGGAAACTTATACAAAATGGGCACATATATCATCTTGTGAAGATATGTGATAGAACATGAAAGGACAAGAATTTTAGCAGAATCCCATGAAGGAATAGTAGGAGGACACTACGTAAAAAAATATACCACATAGAAGGCATTAGGCGCAGGACTATGGTGGCTAACCATTCATAGAGACTCGAAAGAATACTGACAGAGATGTGATGTATGTCAAAGGGTTGGTAAACCTAATAGAAGGGATGAGTTGCCATTGCGACCACAAGTAACTTTGTAGGTATTCAACAAATGGGAAATATATTTTTTGGGACCAATTAAACCACCCACCAAGAGAACGGGAGAAAGGTACATTATCACTATGACAGAATACCTAACAAGATGGGAAGAAGCAACACCATTCAAAGATTGCAGCATAGAAACAACAACACATTTTCTATTCAAGCAAGTGATCACTAGATTTGGTTGCCCAAGAATTTTGATGAGCGACTAAGGAAATCACTTCATTAAAAGCACTATTAAGGCTATGATTGAAGAATTTGAAGTCCATCATAAAAAGAGTACACCATTTCATCCACAAGCGAATGGAACAATAGAATCCCTTAACAAAATCCTTGAAAATGCACTGATGAAGATATGTAATGTTAATAGGGATGATTGGGACCTAAAAATACCGGTAGTATTGTGGGCATATAGAACCACATGCAAGAAATTGACAGGACACAAGCCATTCAGATTGGTATATGGACAAGAGGCAGTAGTTCCATTAGAATATTTGGTACCCAATCTGCACGTAGTAGCAATTATGAACATGACAGAACGAGGTGCGGTATAGGATAGGCTAAATCAACTAATGATCATGGAGAAAGATAGGATCCTAGCAAGGTTCCACCAAGAAGTTCAGAAATCAAGGGACAAATCTTGGCATGACAAACATATCAAGAGGAAAACTTTCAAGGAAGGAGACTTAGTGTGGATGTATGACAGTAAATCCATTCAACATCTAGGAAAACTTAGAATGCACTAGTTAGGACCCTATGAAGTAAAAATTGTCACATATGGGGGAGTTGTATAGTTGAAGGAATTAGGAGGTGAAAAACTTAGAGGGATGATCAATGGGATCTGAATGAAGCTATACAAGGACATTTGACCACTCTCAACTTGAAAGACACCTCGCAGTAAAAAAAATATATATATATAGTACAAGATATCAAAAGGGAACAACAAAGGCATAGTGCGCCGAAACGAGAAGGATCATGCGTTGAAAGGAGAAGGACCATGCACGCTTGTAAATATGAGCCCGATGGAGACAAGTCCAATGGTTAGTTCAAAGAAAAAGTAAGTGGGAAAGGTGACTACCTCAAAAGAAGAGCCAAGTGACAGAGGTTAGGGAAATTGAATGTTGGAAACGACTAACGAGATGCCACATTAATCACGCCAACTAGAGAAGGCAAGGGAAATCAATGGAAAGTACGAAGGAAATGTCGGTTTATTTAATCCATTTTCATGGTAACGGCTTTGATAATCTTCAGACGATGCCAATACAAAGAAGGGATGCAGGAGTAGAAAGGTTATTGCGAAATTGGAAAATGCACAGAGCGAGAGAGAATACAAAGTAGAGAGTGAAGGTTGCAGAGGTTGCAGAGGCTACTCAGCTCGACGAATGATGCATTTTTACCACCATGGCACCACCTAAATAAGGAGAACCAATCTAGATTGATAGAAAACCCTGTTACACATTATTTTCATCACCCTTATGATCGTTAATGATGTACACCTATCCTCTATCTTTAGAAGGATCAATGGCCTAAATCCCTGAAGAAGAATGAAGACACATTTTCCCAAAAAGATGAAAGTTATATTTTCCTTTGTAAAAACCTTATAAAAATGGATCATCACACCTTTCTTAGTGTTAAGGGTGTGATGATCTAGGATCTTCACAGGTTTCACCATAGTGGCCTCTGACGTCATCGCAACTTTCTCAGTGTTAAGGGTGCAACGATTTTCGTATGAAGGAAAAAGGGGAATTTCTCGAAAGTTCTAGAATAGAAGCTTCGAGGGTGAGGTGGCCTTCGATTGGTTTGGATATGAGTCATATCCCTGATATATTGGAATCATCCTAACCTCCTCACCCTATCCTTTTTCGGCCTATAAAAGGAGAGGAGTTCTCAAGGGGAAAGTTGGATTGAGTTGGCTAGAGCTTGGTTGGAAAGTTGAGTTTTGTAGCTTGGATTTTTGGAGCTTGTATGTTGACTTTGAGCTTTGCTTTGTCAAGATAGATTGTTGATCTCAGAATCTATGGAGAAGAAGTGTGTGGGAATAAAGGAATTGTTGGAAGGGAACTTACAACATCAAGGCATTGTTTGTATTCTCCTTTCCACATATTTAATATAGTGATACATTTATTTCCCGTAGAATTGGTCTTATTTTATTGTATGACTCCTTTATCACATACATAGGTTTTGTTGAGTATACATTGTTTCTTTCACTTCGTTGGCTTGTGTCTTTTTATAGGTTCAGCATCCCATAAGCCTTGGAATGGAGTGAGGATGAAACTAGCAAGGAAAAACAATGTTTAAAAGGTATGTCATTTATCTCTTGTTACTTAGTATGCTTGACAATTAAAAGTTAGGGAAAGTTTTATATTTTGTATTGTTTTGTTCTAGTTTTGGGGTAAAACTAGGAAGATTTGTTTGTGTATGCACTTACCGATTTGTCCGATAACAAAATTGGCAACCATACTATAACACCCCAGGTTTTGAACCCCCATTTTAAATAATGTATTGTTATAAGGATGAGGGGCCAGAGTGCCCAAACAATTATTAAAATTCTAGTGAGCCCAAGACATGTGATGTTTTTATCATTATTAATAATAAATACATGGTTGGATGCTAGACGGACAATGACTAGAGTTATAGGGGGATATGATTCCACAAGAGAGGGGGCTTGAGGGGCTCAGTGTTTATTTCATGTGGTAATTACCCTTTCTTCCTAAGGGAGGGGATCAATTACAGGAGCTTCTTGGGGAAGGATGGGAGGTTCTTGATTTCCCCACGTAGTTACTTAAAACCACCTCTGGTATGATGGGGGGGTTCGACTAATGGCTTTTTCGTTGGTTTCCTTTATGATTCACTCATTTCCCTCATGCACTCCCATGCACCCACTGACCCATTCATTGATCCATCCTCATCCGCATCTTGCCTTGGGAAAGGGAGACTAACTGATAAAGATTAGCCATGGGATAGTTGGTTGTAGTGGTCACTGGTGTGATCCAGCCATGACTTGAGGCCGCATGTATGATATGCGTTGGCATGTGTCTAGTGTTTCTCACAGTTGCGAGTCCTGAGAGTTCCAACGTTGATATTCTGGACCAGTTGCGTTGGAGCCCAAATAAGGAGAAGTAATGTCTGAGGGACTGTGTGGTAGACAAGGGTGGAGGTTCATTCTCTCGGGTGGTGCAAGATGAGTAGAAGAGAGCTGAGTACTTGGATTTTTGTGAGAGCTGGGAAGCCTATGAGAGCTTAGGTGTTGACTATTTTGGGAAGCCAAGTAACTCTCTAAAACTGTCCTTGTGTATTCATAGCCCTGGCTCAGGGGTGATTTTGTTGTTGAGTTTTGGAACAGTAGTGTCTATAGTTGGGTGGAACATCCTTGGTGTGCAACCAGTTGGTGTCATATTTCATAAAGATAAGTTCTCTCTATTATGGTATCATTTACATGTATATGAATGTATTTTTTGTTGTGTATATTTAGTTAATTTTTAATTGAATCTTTAGATTATGCATGCTTGTTGGATAATATTTTTCATGTCGTTAAAGTCTTTTCTTTTATGCATCCTTAAAATTTAAAGAATGTATATGTAAGATAAAGAAGTCCAAGGGTGGGCTTGAAGGTAGCATGCCCCGGCCTGTGGGTGGATGGGTATGTTACAGTTTGGTATCAGAGCTTTTGGTTGAAACACCGGGCTGGTATGGGTTGGGTCTGTTGGTCAGAGTATCGGGGTCGAGATTGAATTCTGACCATGGAGTTGGAAATCTCAGGTGGAATGGTGTTGCAGAATCTACACATGAGTTAGAACGTCAGAGACCAGTGTAAGGGGTTTGAAGGATCGTGACCGGCCCCTTCGAATTCAAGAGCGATCACCACTGTAGGATTGGGAGAGATCCCGGATTGTTGGATCGGAGGACAAGTGAACAGGGGTCATCTGATGAAAAGTAAGCAAGGGTTAAGGTCACAGTCATCAGATCCCATTGAAAAGAGAGATCAACAGACAATAGGCATTGTGGGGAACCAAGTTGCATGGGAGACAATTTTCCACGACAGTCCCAAAATCCAAACCATGGTTTCCCTAAGGGGTTACATGTCAGCATCAGGATAATTGCAAGGTGAAAAGAGGGTTACTCCAAATCGCCGATGCGTGCCCCCACAATTTGAAAGGAGTGAAATAATGTGACATGTTGGTACTCGAGCGACAAACCTCCAAAGAGAAGAAGTAGTTGGGGATCTTTGATCTGTAGGAGGGCACGCGTCAACCGATCGTGTGCTCGAGGTGAGAGCACTCCGAGAAAGAGTGAGCAGGAGAAGTTGAGAATTGATATTTTCAGACCCCAAAGATCCGGAGTGAATATCAGTCGTTCGATCCAGGAGGACATGTAGCAAAAATCCATGCACTTCCAGGGAAAACAAATGTTGAGAGTTGAGTTCTCTAAAACCCGAAGACCCGAAAGGATCTCAGTTGTTGATCTATTGAGAGCCATGTGTCCCCGGATCTAGGGATTTGGATAAAATCTACTGGGGCCATAAAGTTTTGAAATATGATAATTCTGAAACCCGAAGACCCGAAAGGAGCTCAGTCGTTGATCTACTGAGAGCCACGCATCACCATATCCATGGCTTTGGATAAAATCTAGTGGGGCCAAATAAGTTTTGAAATATGATATTTTTGAAGTCTGAAGACCCGAAGTAAGCCTCCATCGTCAGATTAAGGAGGACACGTGGTGCATATCTGTGGACTCTTGGTGAAGACCCAAAGTGAATCTTAGTCATCTCATCTAGGAGGACACATGGCAACAGATTGGCCATTTTAGGAATTTGGAGTTCAGGAGAATGGGAAGGGTGTTAGTGTTGAAACTCCCGAAGCCCGAAGAGCCGAAGTGGTGGGGCATGATGACATCACCTCGAGGTGATGTGGACCCCAAAATTCTGAAGTGACATGGCTTGCAGATGTCACCTAGAATGACGTGGACACATGGGATGTGTGCCATGTGTCAGTAAGATTTGAAAATTTGAAGTATTGAAAGGTTAGTTAGAATGTGACATGTGTCACCCGCCTGATTGGGCCACATGTCTGCTTCTAGTATTTCACCACATGGCAATTGTTGGCACAGGGGCAGACCCAGGGTTCACTCCAAGAGTGCACCAACAAGAAATAACTACTGGCCCTTTCGGCAACACCTGTGAAGCAGATGTAGTCTCACCCGAAGAAACTAAGAGGGGGGTTGTAGGAAAAAGATGTCTAAAACCAGGGGAATATCAAGTGGAACTAATACAACAATAATGTAGCATTCATATATCTCTTATCAGCTAGATCTACTCTACACAGCTATAAATCTGATCTAACACAATAATGCAAATAATAGTATAACAATGACAGAGATCTAGGCATCAATCACACATACGACACAAAATATACGTGGTTCACCCTCTCTCTAGGGCTATGCCCATAGAACTGTGCTTATGATATATTAAGATAAATCTTACAGTTCTGATATGTTCTCTTAGTCAATAAATCTTCTCTCTTCTTCTCTCTGTCTCCCACCTTCCTGCGCACCTAGCTGTAGGACTTGATCTTCACACCCAGCTGAAGATCTTACAATACTAGAAGGCTCTCCTTCTCAGCACTCCTCTCTGTCACAGTAAAATAATCTCTCAACCAACAACAATCAATATCAATACCCAACACTAGTACCGACCCGACCTAGGTCCTCTCAACCTCTATTTATACATTATAGTCCCTCACCAACAGCCTTAGGTCGAAACCTAGGTGTCAAAACCCTAATTACCCAAAACCCTAGGTGTCTAAAACCCTAGGTCAACTTGACCCACCTTTTCAGAGCTTCACCAACCTATCTTTCCTCCCTTCTTGCGCGGTGCTCCAAAGCATCCAATGGTGGCTTTCTCTGCTTGTTGAGTTTTCCTTGGTCCATCTTCCTTATTGATCTATCATCCTCAATCTCCTCGTCCAACGGCTTGATTTTTCATACTTTGCTCTGGATTTTCTTCTCTTTTTCTTACTTCGACCCAGTGACAATCACTGTGTCTCCTACGCAGTTCATGTTTTACCTTTTCTTCCTTGATATTCGCTTCCTTCCATAACGAAGTTCCAACAGGCCCCCAACACTCACCTGTGACTCGTCTTGAGGCACTTCAGATCTAATCCTTCCATTTAACTTTGTCTTTGGACTGCGCAGTGCAGACTTTGCTTTCTGCTTTATGCCTCCTTCCCATCCTTGTGCAAACTTTCTTTTTTGTATCTGGTACCCAGTTTCAACTGCACCTGGTACCTAAACCCTTTTCTCCTTTCTTTCACTGAGAGCTGTGAGGTAGCTAGTTGACATAATACAACTTCAATCAACTCCCATTCACTAATCCTTCTTTCAATTCTCCCTTTAATGTCTTCAGCTGCGTAGCTCCTCCTTCTGTAACATAGGAGATCTCATATGGTCCAAGACAATTCATTTTGAACTTCCTTGGATGTCTTATGAATTTAATGTCATACACCAGTACTAAATCACCTTGCTTAAATGCCTTCTTCTTGATGTGTCTGTCATGATAGGCCTTCTCTCTTTCCTTCTGTACCTGCTGATGGAATCCTACAATAAATATGCCTTCTTCTAGTTCAACTAGTTGGGAAAGCCTCTCACGAACAATGCCAGTATCATCCATGTATGTAATTGCAACAATTCTTAAGCTTGGTACCAAGTAATCCATCGAGACAACAACTTCGAGACCATAAACCAACTGGAAAGGGGTCTGCATTGTTAATTTCTTGCAAGTGGTTCTATAAGCCTAGAGTACTGCTAGTACTCTTAAATCCCAGTCATCCCTGTTCACACTGCAAATCTTTGTTAATGTTGTCTCCAAGATTTTTTTGAATGCTTCAACCGTTCCGTTTTCTTGTGGATGGTAAGGTGTACTCTTCTGATGGCGAATTGCAAATTCTTCAGTCAAGGCTTCAACTGTCTTTTTGATGAAATGAGTGCCTTGATCGATCATAAGGATCTTAGGGAATCCAAACATGGTTATTATGTTATCAAATATAAAATGCACAGTTGTAGTAGCACTACATTCCTTGACTGCTCTTGCTTCAACCCATCTAGTCAGGTATTTTGTCACAGTGATAATGTACCTTTGTCCTGTGCGCTTTCCTGGTGTGTTTATAGGTCCCACGAAGTCAATGGCCCACTTTTCAAATGCTTGTAGGGTCATCTGTAGTGCTAGTGGAATTTCATCTCTTCGAGATGGTTTTCCAACTCTCTGGCATACATCATAGTCTCTGGTATACTCTTTAACATCTTTGTGTAAATTAGGCCACCAAAGGCCAACTCGCAGAACCTTTTGCGCAGTTGCTTTCCCTACGTAATATCCTCCTACGATGCCTTCACGAGCTTATGTGAGGATCAACGGATGCTCTACCTCCATCACACATCTTCTTAGTATCTCATCAAGTCCCATCTTATATAGCTGATCAGCTATCAATGAAAATTATGTAGCGCACACCACTAGTTGTTTCTTCTGGGAAATTGTATACTCACTTGGAGCCATTCTTGTTGACAAGAATTGGACTATGTCTATGAAGTTTTCATCCATCTTCCTAATGGCGAGCAGCTATGCATCCATTAGTGTATCCTCCAGACTAGTGGGTTCTTCGCCATGTTCCAACCTCGACAGGTGGTCAGGTCCCTTGTTCATTCTTCTTGGCTTAACTATGATTTCAAAATCATATTCTTGAAATAGGAGAAGCCATTTGCATATTCTCCCCCCCAACACTGGATTGTTGACTAGGTACTTCAACATAGAGTGATCATTAAACATTTTAAAGTGTCCTCCTAGTAAGTAATGGCAGAGTTTTTGCAGCATGTGCACCGTGGCTAATCCTTCTCTCTCTGTAGTAGTGTAATTGATTTCAGCTGTAGATAACTTTCTGCTGGAAAATTCTAATGGATGGTCGATATCCCCTTCTCCAGGTTGTGCTAATACTGGTCCTAATGCAATTGAAGACACATCGACATGCACATGAAATTCTTTTCTCTAGTCTGGAAAGAAATGAATGGGTGCAGTCACCATTTTTTGTTTCAGTGTGTCGAAGCTCTATTGGCATTCATTTGTCCAACCAAACTGACAGTCTTTCTTTAATAACTTCTCCATTGGCACAGTAAACTGATCATATCCTTTGATAAATTTCCTGTAATAGCCAGTATGTCCTAGTGCAATGTGCAGTTGTTTGACTGAAGTAGGAGGTGGTAAGTCGACTATAATTGCAATTTTTGATGGATCAACTAGCAATCCTTGCTTGCATACAATATGTCCTAATAATACTCCAAAAGGTGAGAAGAAGATGCACTTATTCAAATTTAAAGAAATTTGACACTACCTGCATTTGTCCAACATTAGCCTTAGACATTCAATATGATTTTTCAGCAAACAAAAAATAGTCCAGTCATCAAAATAGGCTTCTAAAGACTTATGAAAAAATTCTTTGAACGCTTCAACCACCACCCTGGAGAAGATGGTTGGGGAATTCTTCAGTCCAAATGGCATCACTGGTTATTGGTAGGATCCCCATTCTATGGAAAATGTGGTCTTGTGGCTATCCTCCTTGGCAATCCAGATCTGATGGTATCCTAAAAACCCATCTGTAAAAGAATATACCTCCCAGCCTCCCACATTATCCAACACTTCATCTATGAATGGTGTAGGGAAAGGATCATGCAAACAGGAATCATTCAGCTTCCTGAGATCTACGCAGATCCTAATCGTGCTTGTCTTCTTGTCTTGCACCACCATAGGTCTTATCCACTCTGACTCTTCGACAGGTTCGATAATCCTTGTTTCTAACATTATGTTGAGCTCAATCTTCACTTTTTCATTATATTTCAGGTTCAATCTGTAGGGTCTTTTCTTGACTGGATTCACATATGGTTTCAAAGCTATTCTCATTTATCCCATAGGTCCTTTGATACCCTTCATATCAGTGAACTTGGTCGGAAACAAGTCCTGATACTCGTGCAGTAATTCTGTAATTTTTTCAATGGTAGCGGCATCCCAGTAATCTCCGACGTTGGCAAGCTTCGGTGTCTCCTCTATCCCAATATTGACTTTCTTTATCTTGATCAGTTGTCCAATCAATGGCAGCTCAACTCCTGGTCCTTCCACATCCTTGTGGCCTTTTGTCTCAACAATGTTTACCTTCCTCGGATCATCATCTGTTTCGGCATTAATGTTGTAACATCCTTGTAGTTTATAGAATGGTGCAGTCCATTCATCCTCTTCTTTCTCCAAAGGGAGGCTAGATGCCTCCTTAAATAATTTCTACCTCACAATTCGTAGTGCTTGATATACTGAAGGAAATTCACTTTCAAACAAAAAGGTGGTTACAAAATTCTGAAGAATACCTTCCCAATCCACAATGATGAGGCGCAGCTCCGCTTGAAGGTACCAATTAATAGGGGTCATGTCCAGCATGTTAATGAATCTTTGTACCCATTGTTCTTAAGGAATGTCACTCCAAGCTTCTTCACAGCTCCGCACATGGTCCTTTGGGCAGCTTCGACCTGTGTACCTCACCTCACAGCTTCTTACTTGTGTTGAGAACCACGCTATCGTCAAGGTTCGACATTGTGTCCAGTCTGTAATATTTCTTTTGTGCGTCCCCCACCACCTTTCTAGTGTATCTTTAAGGGCCTCATCCATAGCCAATAGTATCTGTTGTGCTGGTACACTTGTTTCAAAATCTGAGAGGAAGGCTTCTAGAGGGTTTAGACCATCAAAGGTAGGCAAGTTACTTATTGATGTACCAATCCAACAAACTTATCTGGTCAGTTGAGCACATATCCTTGTGGATACTTCATACATATGGTTCTGCCAGTTCTCCAGCGCTTCTTTTGAATATGATGAATACGCAATGTCACTTCGCCAACTTAGATTTCCATCAGTAGTAGGGTTGATATAATCCTATTGTCTGGCTGTTAATTTATATATGTTTTCCAGCTTATATGCATGGTCTTCTTCTCTTATGGGCTCTGTATATCGCGGACCCTCATCTGGATCTAAGGGTGCAATGACCCTAAGGCCATCTCTTTCAAATTTCATGCGTATTTTCTTTAAATCAATAAGAGTAGAATTGTCGAAGTCCCAATCAATTCCTAACAATGCAGGGTAAGGGCAGCTATCATCAACAATTTCAATTACCTCAAAATCTGCAAAGGTCCTAACTCCATCAATGTCCACAGGGACATGCTCCAATATTCCAAATGGGATGACATCTTGTTAATTATCCATTCTAATCCTGATAGGGGAATATATCAACTTCGTTTTTCCCATTAGTTCCCAAGTTTTCTTCGTCATGAAATTGACCTTCGACCTTAAGTCGAGGACCACATAGTCTATATCATACTCTCCTATTTGAGCATTCAAATGTAATTCTTTGTTTTTTCTTCTCTTCTTACCAATCTGGTGTACTGCCTTGTTTAGTAAGGGGTCTACCTTTCCTAGCTCACACTGCCTAATTAGGTTCTGTAACTCTTGCACAACATTCTCATCCTGAATTAACTTAAGACAAGTGTACAAAAATTCAATGAGTTTACTTACCTCTTTTCCTTCTTTCGGTGAATCTGATTGATCAAATGCCTGAGGAATTCCATAATCTTTTATTTTTGGTCACGTTTTATATGAGGATCCTTGGTCCCCCTTGAACTCCTGTCTTTCTTCCTCAAAGATTTGTCTTTATTTCCTTGCACCAAAAGACTGAGTCTTCTCCACATCTTTCCTGATACCTGACTCTTCTACGATCTTTCTTTGGATTGTTCTATCTTCTCCTATAGCAGTGCCTCCTCGAGTAATAACAATGACTCTAGGGTTTGTTCCATGTGGTTAGGCATATATTAGTTTCACTTGTGGGTTCTAATGGGGTCCTCGTCTTTCCCGAAGCTTAGCCAAAAGCACAGGGCATTCTTCTATGACTTTCTCAAAAGAGTTACAATAACTGCAGGTTGTGCAAGGATTCTGACAATTCCTTGCCAAGTGTCCTCACTACACATAGCTATAACAGATTATTTGTCCTCGACCTTGGCCCATACCTCCTCCTCATCCTCATCCTCTGTATCCACTGCGAGGATTGAAGTTTCCACTCCCTAGAGAGTTGTACTACGGAGTGTTTCCTTCTTGTTGTACTTCGCCTTGAATCTTGTCCCTCAACCTCTCATGCATGAGATCGTAAGCTCTACAATTTCAATCATCATGCCCCATTGATTTACAGAATTTGCAATACAATTTTGTGGGTGTCTGAACATACTTCTACATGTAATAGCACTCACCTGGGCGATGCCTATTTCTGCATACATCGCACCGGGGCAAGTTAACTTGCTTCAAGGGGCTCGACGCTCATGAGGAAAAATACTCATTAAATAACTGAAAGTGTTCCTCATCATGACCTTTGGATCTGCATATTACACACCATATATCTTCTCTTTTGTCCTTCCCCTTTTCCTTCTTCATATCCTCGACCTGCAGAGACAAACTAGTCAGCTGGCTCAACATCTGGCTCATGCCTGAGTTAGATTCTCCCATAGGTGTTGATTCAAGCTTCATGGAGATCTTCAAACATTCTTCTTGCGATGCAATCTTGTACTACATCAGAGGGACTCTAATGTGTGGTAATAGTATCGTGATGAACCATTCTTTTTTATGTTCATCAGGGATCTAAAAAGTTAATCGGCCTATTAGGGTCTTGAATCTTTGGTCGAACTCCCAAATAGGTCTTCTACCTTTTGTTTGATCTCTTTTAGCTCTGTAATACATTGTGACTCTAAATTAGGTTTCTTAAACTCTACAATCAGCACATTCTTGATCTCATTTAGTAGCTTAGGTTGCGCCAGTCCTTAGACAATTTTCATGTACCAGCTCAGTGTGCAGTCCCTCGGTGTAGTGTTGAACTGGGTTCTCTTGATAGCTTCGTCGGTGATACTTTTAATATTCTAGATAACCTCACATAGGAACCAGTGTTGATCGGGATCCTCAAATCCATCTCCCCTGAAGACAGGGAGCCTCATCTCATCTTCCATAGAGTTCTCTAGGATTCCTGTATGAGTATAGGTTGAGTTTCTAGTAACAGCACTCTGAAGACTCTGGTGGTTCTGGAAATTCTAGCTGCTTGGTGCTATTGAAATAACAGGAGGGTTAATGTTACTTACTTCAGTAATTTGCATAGTTCCTAAGGTTTCTGGCTCACTTTGGTGAAGTTCTTCAAATTCCCCTTCTTTTGTTCTGGTGGGTTCTGAATGTTCTTTGTCGGTTAGATCTACCTCTTCTCCACTGTAGAAACCCTCTTCTCTGTAGTTTTTCTTAAATAGGTTCTCAAGGTGAACCCCTCTGAATACTCTTCCACTATGTGTATGTCCAGCTTTTGTGTCATTTTTGTTGTCTGAATTTCTCAACATTAGCCTTTTCAAGTCCAACCAATCTACTGTATCTTCAATACGTTCTTTTCATGTAACAACATATTGATTCTCAACTTCAGAAAGTGCAAACATTTTCCTCTGGGTCCATTGAAAAAGTATCTCTCAACTTGGCTATATGATTCTACCCTATCAATAGAAAATTTGGTGATATACCCTCCAATGGTACTATCAAACCAATGATCTACTGCTTTGGATACAGCGTTGTCAACTCTCTTGAGCTTCTAGATCAGTGTTGGTGTCCAAACCATAGGAGGTCTAATCTTGAAATGGGTATCGACTAACCTAGCCAACCACTCAAAAAACTCCTGGTGGATTCCTCCAAAGATTGTCTCGTGAATGTCAGTGAAGATGTATCTTTGTAGCCAATATTCAGTACTCAGTTTAGGGTTCTTGTTCTAGGCTTCAACAAAGTCCCTCTCTTGATCCTCTATCCACTTTTGAATCTCTATCTTCGATGGAAATCACCTTGACATTCCCTTAAAAATATTATGGTCCCAACAATGGAACCATTAGTTGGCACAGGGGTAGACCCAAGGTTCACTCCAAGAGTGCACCAACAAGCCCTAGCTACTAGCCCTTTCAGCAACACCTGTGAAGCAGATGTAGTCTCACCCGAAGCATCTAAGAGGGGGGTTGCAGGATAGAAATGTCTACAACTAGGGGAATATCAAGTGGAACTAATACAATAATGATGCAGCATTCATATATCTCTTATCATCTATATCTAATCTGTGAAATTATAAATCTGACCTAACACAATAATGCAAATAACAGTATAACAATGACAGAGATCCAGGCATCAATCACACATACAACACAAAATATACATGGTTCACCCTCTCTCTAGGGATACGTCCACATAACTGTGCTTATGATATATTCAGATAAAGCTTACAGTTCTGATCTGCGCTCTTAGTCAATAGATCTTCTCTCTTCTTCTCTGTGTCTCCCACCTTCCTGCACACCCAGCTGCAGGACTTGATCTTCTCACCCAGCTGAAGATCTTACAATACAAGAAGGCTCTCCCTCTCAGCACTCTTCTCTCTCACGGTACAATAATCTCTCAACCAACAATAATCAATATCAATACCCAACACTAGTCTGACCCGACCTAGGTCCTCTCGACCTCTATTTATACATTATAGTCCCTCACCGAAAGTCTTAGGTCAAAACCTAGGTGTAAAAACCCTAATTACCCAAAACCCTAGGTGTCTAAAACTCTAGATCAACTTGACCCACCTTTTCAGGGCTTCCCCAGCCTATATTTATTCTCTTCTCGCACAATGCTCCAAAGCATCCAATGGTGGATTTCTCTCCTTGTTGAGTTGTCCTCGATCCATCTTCCTTGTTGATCTGTCATCCTCAATCTCCTCATCCAATGACTTTCTTTTCCATACTTCACTTCAGATTTTCTTCTCTTTTGCTTACTTCGACCTAGTGACAGTCATTGTGTCTCCCATGCAGTTCGCATTTAACCTTTTCTTCCTCGATCTTCGCTTCCTTCCATAACCAAGGGCCAAAAGAGACAGATCGTGCAGTCCAGAGACTGGGCACTCTAGAGAGGGAAATATGTGACAACTTGCATTGGGTCGAGAACTCTCAAAGTCCCGAAGGCTGGAGTACATATAGACCGTTGATTCTAGAAGACACACGTTGAAGGATTGATGAATTCGAGTGAAAGCACTCTGAGAGAAAGTGCAGGAGGAAAGTTGAAAATTTTGAAGCCCAAAGAGTTGAAGTGATTCACAGTCACTAATCTGTGCGAGGACACTGGTCAACAGATCATGAACTCCGGGTAAAAGCATTTCGGGAGGAGGCAAGCGAGAACCATTGAGACTTTCGAAGTGCGGAGTCCCGAAGTGGATCTCGATCATTAATCGTGAAAGAGGACAAGGACCATTGATCTGGTCCTGGATGAAAGTTGCATAACTATTCATCCAACCTAGAAGCCAAGATTTCCAGCTACCATTTACACAAGAAAGCTGCAATGTGGTGGGACCAACTGAAGAAAGTGAAACATGTTAATGAAAGTGGGATCACTTGGAAGAATTTCAAGAAGTACTTCCAGAAGGAGTACCTCTTAGAGCATTTATATGACAAGAAAATGTAGGATTTCTTTGAACTCAGGTTGGGAAGCATGACTATGACAGAGTATGAGAATAATTTATTGGGATTGTTAAAGTATGTCAGGTTCATTGGTGATGAGAAAGTAAAAAAACATATATTTCTAAGTGGATTGCCAGCCTTTTATAAGGAAAAGATCAATTATGATGAACCCAAGACCTTGACTGAGGCCAGCAAGAAAGATAAATACCTATACGATCAAGGCCAGGGAAGAGAATCCCTACAGAAATATTGGAAGGACAAGAAGAATATGAATTTCGATCAAAGGAGGAAAGGATTCAAACCTCCCTTCAATAGGAATGAGCCTAATAGAAATCATCAAGATCAGTATGCTAAGGGATATTTCAAGAAGGAAGATTCCTTGGGAAAAAGGGGAAGACCACCAATCCAATGCTGGGGATGAGAGGAAGATCATCTGTACAAGGATTGCCCACACAGAAAACATAGAGTGAATACTATGCACAACATCCAATAGGCTACAACATTCGAATATTGGGAAGAATCTATGCATCTTTAGATGATTGAAAAGCAGAGTACCAACCTAATATGATCAAGGTGGAAGGTAAGATCATAAATCAACTTGTTGATATTTTGATTGATTTAGGAGAAATTCATTACTACATTGATCCTAAGATAGTGGATAGATTGCATTTGGAGAAAAGTAAACTTGGAAAAGAAAGTTTGGTTCAGTTAGCCACTGGAACCAAAAGAAGAATCCATGATATGGTCAGAAGTTGTTCCATAAGTCTTAATGGCATGAATACTAGTATTGATCTAAATATCATACCATTGGGGTCTTACAATATTCTGATTGGAATGGATTGGTTGGACAAGCATCATGTTGTCCTAGATTGTCATAACAAGACATTTACATGTCTTGATGGAGATGGAAAATAGGGCACTGTGGAAGGAGTTCCAAGACCCATATCTATAATGAAGATTTCATCCTTACAGCTAAAAATATGTTTTAGGAAATGATTTCAATTGTATGAAGCTCATGTGGAAGAACTAGATAATACAAAGGGGCCAAGCCTCGAAGCTTTCTCGGTACTACAGGAATTTGAATATGTATTCCAAGAAATACCTGGATTGTTGCCAAGAAGGGAGATAGATTTCTCAATTGATTTAGTGATAGGAGTTGCCCTGGTGTCAAAAACACCTTACAGAATGAGCACACCAGAGTTAAAAGAATTACAAATGCAGTTGGAGGAATTGTTGAAGAAAGGGTACATACATCCAAGTGTTTCGCCTTGGGGAGCACCAGTACATTTTGTCAAAAAGAAGGATGAAACCTTGAGGCTGTGTATTGACTTTTGACAACTGAACAAGTACACTATAAATAAAAAGTATCCTCTACCCCGAACTGATGACCTCTTTGACCAGCTAAGAGGAGAAAAGATATTTTCAAAAATTGACCTGAGGGCAGGATACCATCAGGTAAGAATCAAGGAAGAAGACATTCATAAGACAATATTTACGACCAAGTATGGGCATTATGAATTTGTAGTGGTGCCATTTGGACTGACCAATGCACCAGTTGTCTTCATGTGCTTAATGAATGACATATTTAGGAATTATTTGGATAAGTTTGTCATAGTATTCCTGGATGACATACTTATCTCTTCTACGTCTGAAGAGGATTATGAACATCACTTAAGACTGGTATTACAAGTACTGAGAGAACATCAACTATATGCCAAGTTGAGTACGTGTTATTTCTATCAAAAGCAGATCCATTACTTGGGACAAATTATTTCAAAGCAGGGCATGGCAGTAGATCTAGAGAAGATCGAAGCCATTAGAGGATGTCCAACACCTAGAAATGTGTCATAGGTCAGATATTTTATGGGATTATCTGGCTACTACAGAAGGTTCATAGTAGGGTTCTCTAAGATTGCTCATCCCATCACTTCTTTTCATGCATGCTACTGTTGTCAATATGCATCAGTCAAACTTGAAGAGAAGAATTTTAGATGGTCTTGTTATAGGTACAGGTAAAGAAAAACTTACAGCAAGGAGATGTACAATAGAAAATAAAGGAGTATGATATAAAGGAAGACGGACTACTCATGCATAAAAATAGAATCTATGTTCCTAGTTCTAGAGAACTGATGAATTTGGTACTGAAGGAAATGCATGATGTTCCTTATGTTAGACATTCAGGTTACCAGAAAACAATTACAGTAGTAAGAAGCCAGTTCTTTTGGCCAGGAATGAAGAAGGATGTTGTTGATTACATCGCTTGATGTATGGAATGTCAAAAGGTTAAGGTTGAGCATAGGCACCCAACGGGTTTGCTGCAGCCATTGCTAATCCCAAAGAAGAAATGGGAAGTGATCACCATGGATTTCATCACGAGATTACCCAGAATGAATAAGAAACATGATTCAATCATGGTGGTGGTTGAAAAATTAACAAAGGATGCTCATTTTGTTCCTGTGAAGACAATGCATACAATGACTAATATTGCAAAAATATTCATGAAGGAAATTGCTAGGTTGCATGGAATACCTAGTACAATTGTCTCGGACAAAGATATGAAGTTTACCTCCAATTTCTGGAGGGGATTGTTTAAAGGATTTGGAAAAAATCTAAACTTTAGCATAGCATATAATCCCTAGATAGATGGGAAAATAGAGAGGATCAATTGAATAATTCAAGACATGCTGAGAATGTATGTGATGGATAAGTTGTTTAAGTGGGAAGATTACTTACACTTGGTTGAGTTTGCATATAATAATGGGTATCAAGCTTCATTGAGAATGGTCCCATTTGAAGCCTTGTACGGTAGGAAATGAGATACTCCAGTAAGCTGGGACAACCTAGCAGATAGAGTGGTACTTGGGCCAAAGTTGCTCAAGGACATGGAAGACTAGGTGGTCAAGATCAAGTAGAATTTAAAGGCAACTCAGGATAGACAAAAATTTTATGTAGACAAGAATAGGAAAGCTAGAGAATTTAAAGTAGGGGAGAATGTACTTTTGAAAGTGAATCCCAAGAAAATATCTTTGAAATTGGGTATTTGTACAAATATGGCAGCTAGATTATGTGGTCCATTTGAAATATTGGACATAATAGGGTCAGTTGCATACATGCTTTCATTACCTGCTTCCATGAATGTGCATAATGCATTTCATGTATCTTTACTAAATAAATATGTACATGATCCTAACCATGTTATTGATTGGCATCTGATTCAGGTAGAGACAGAGGGAGATTTTCAGGTTTAGCGAGTGTGGGTATTGGACAGAAAAGTCAAAATGCTCCAGAATCGAGTTATAGAGCTGGTAAAAGTTCAGTGGACATACTACGGTCCTGAAGATGCTACCTGGGAGCATGAAGATGCCATGCAGGCATAGTACCCGCATCTTTTTGAATAAATTTGAGATTTTGATCTCTATTTTGTATATGCACTAAGGATAGTGCCAAAATAAGGGGGAGGGGATGTAACACCCCAATTTTTGAAACCCCATTTTAAACAATGTATTGTTACAATGTTGAGCGGCTAGAATGCCCAAACAATTATTAAAAGGCTAGTGATCCCAAGACATGTAATATTTTTATCATTATTAATAATAAATACATGGTTGGTTGCTAGATGGACAAGGAATAGAGTTATAGGGGGATATGATTCCACAAGAGAGAGGGATTGAGGGGCTGAGTGTTTATTTACTATGTTAATTACCCTTTCTTCCTAAGGGAGGGGATCAGTTAAGGGAGCTTCTTGGGGAAGGCTAGAAGGTTCTTGATTTCCCCAGGTACTTACTTAAACCTGCCTCTGGTATGATGGCGAAGTTTGACTAATGGCTTGTTTGCTCATTTCCTATACGATTCACTTATTTCCCTCACGCACTCCCATGCACCCACTGACCCATTCATTGATCCATCCTCATCCATGTCTTGGCTCAAGAAAGGGATCCAAACTACTGAATATTAGCCACAGGATAGTTGGTTGTAGTGGTCACTGGTGTGATCTAGCCGTGACCTAAGGTTTCATGTCTAAGATGCATTGGCCTGTGTCTAGTGTTGCTCACAGTTGTGAGTCCTTAGAGTTCCAGCATTGCGATTCTGGACCAGTTGCACTGGAGCTCGAATAAGGAGAATGATTTCCTGAGGGATTGCATAGCAGAGAAGGGTGGAGGTCCATTCTCCCAGGTGGTGCATGTTGGATACAAGAGAGTTGGGTACTTGGATTGCTGTGAGAGATGGGAAACCTGTGAGAGCTTGGGTTTTGACTGGTTTTGGAAACCAAGTAACACTTCTACTTGGATTGCTGTGAGAGATGGGAAACCTGTGAGAGCTTGGGTTTTGACTGGTTTTGGAAACCAAGTAACACTTCGAAACTATCCTTGTGGATTCATATCCCTGGCTCAGAGGTGATGTTGTTGTTGAGTTTTGGAACAATAGTGTCTATGGCTGGGTGGAACGTCCTTGGTCTGCAACCATTTGGTGTCATATTTCAAAAAGATAAGTGCTCTTTATTATGGTATCGTTTACATGTATTAGAATGTATTTTCCATTGTGTATATTTAATTAACGTTTAATTGAATCTTTAGATTATGCATGCTTGTTGGATAATGTTGTGCATGTCATTAAAGTCTTTTATTTTATGCATCCTTAAAATTTAAAGAAGGTATCGGTAAGATAAAGAAGTCCAAGGGTGGGCTTGAAGGTAGCATGCCCCAACTTGTGGGTGGATGGGTATGTTACACATACTGGGGATCAAATTGTTTTCCTAGTTTGTCTTTCTTTCTTTCTTTGATTTCCTGGGTTATGTATTTTGAGTCATTGGGAGATCCATATTGACTCTTCGACTGTTTAATTTCACTGGAAAACCCTCATGCATTTTATTTTTTTCCTTTTTTCCTTTGATCATTGCACCCTGCTTTGAGAGATAGTGTGATGATCTAGGATTGACGCACCCTGCCTTTAGACATAGTGTGACATCATCGCACTATACTTTTCTCTAGCTCACAACGATCTAGGATCGTCTCACTATGTTGGTTGGTAGGCCGCGACAATTTTGTGAAATTTTTTAGTTTTTGATGGTTTTCCTTGCCTAGATCTTAGATATGGTTTTGGGGTGATTTTTTGGGTCTAATTATAGTCTGCTTGACATCTTTGAATCTTCTTTTAGATATCTTTGAAAAAAAAAAAAAATTTCTTTCTTTGCATTAGATTGGGGGGGTCCTTGCATTTGAAGTAGCAAAATTACATGGTTTTTGGCATTTTTGGTCTTGAACTCTT
>JZKD02S1797635.1:394497-405955 GCA_000966675.3 Picea glauca
GTACTAGTGTACAGTCTCTTTGGCTCATTTATTGAGAATATTGATATTTATGAGTTTAATAAAATCTTGGGACATTGTGCATATGGGAATGATAAACGTTTTCTCCTTCTCGTAATATAGCTTTCATCGAAGTGAAATATTTGAATTCTCATTTCTTTTCATTTTATTTAGAGTCGGTCAAAACATCATTTAGTCCATGCCATTTTCCTCTTGAGTAAACAACATCCTTAAAAATAAAGCGCTTATAAAAATTGATTAGACATTTTTATATTTTCTGGTACAAAACCTACATTATATTAGTTGTAGGGCTTTGGAATAGGTGTGAAACATAACTTTCCAAAGCTGAAAACAAACATAGAATCTTGAGTTAGGGAGCATTCAAATCCACTTATTGCATTTTGTCCTGGGAAGCCCTTCTCACACAAGGGTCAATCATAAGGTCGCATTAGTGCCATTAGAGTTACTAACCCTACTTTTTTGTCCTAGTGTAGTGATTGCGCATATTATTGGGGGTCACTTGGGAAAAAAAACCTGTGCAGGACTTCTCAAGTCGATTTCGGGCTTAGATACCCTTCCTTTGGATGTATATCGGGCTGTCAAATACTTCCCCAGGAATCATTTTTGTAATTGGTAACCTTAGGAGCCTATCTTTCTAGGGTTTTTACACGAGGTGACTGTGGAGGGGAAAGTCTTCACAGTATCTGGAATCGACGTTGGCCAAACTCACTCGGGCTCCTTGGAGGGTATGCCCACATTTATGCGTGGGAGATTGCACTAGGGTGTAAGTCCATTAAGAAGGTCATCAACATAAATTTTCCACCCTCTCTATCTGAGCCCCTTCTTACATTGTTCTCACGACGTTGGATTTCATCACCAACTAGTGTGTTGATTGTGAGAAGGTTTTGTTTGCTTGCTTGCTTACTAGATTTTTAGCGTGTGTTGCTTGTTTTCCCTAGAAGACTCCAGGTTGGATCTATTTTTTATGGAGTCGGTTCCTGGAATGACCAATGAAGAAACCCCTTCTCCGAGGGATCCTTTTTGTTTTCCTTATTATGAAAACGTTGGCCCTCCTCACATTGCTACTTTGAGCCTTCCAGGTCTCACAATTGGATTACCGGTATGGTTGTTTTCCACTCAAGTAGTCCTAAATGAAACTAGTAATTCGGTTGTAAGAACTTCCCCCCAAGAACATCAACCTCATGTTGATCCTTCACCTTCTTCACCAGTAAGATCTTCTTCACCTTCTTCACTTGCAAGGTCTTCTTATGTTTCATCTTCTTTGTTGAGTGAAAACTCTGAAGCTAGTAACCTGGTGGATAAGAAGAAGAAGAAAAGGAAGATAAAGAATAAGAAAAATAAGAAAGGGTCCTAACTTCGAACCACTTCCAAACATGTTGGAAAACAACCAGTTACTGATAATCGTGTTGGGAGTGTTGATGGTACCAAGATCACCCAAACAACCCGTAATCCCAAGTACCCTTGCAGGATTTGTAAGGGTATCCATCTTCTTAAGGATTTCCCTGGTCTATGCTAGGTTATAGAAGCATGGTATACACACCCTCATCAACCCTTGTCATTAGCCTCTGATCAACATGTTTTTGACCTCCCGTCAACTAGTCAAGATACAGTTGAGAAGAAGAAAAGTAGAGTCAATTTCTCTTGTATGTTATGCAGAGGGAGTAATAAAACTCACCTTTTCCTTCGTATGGAAAAAAGCCTTGAAATTAATGGAAGACATGACTTTTTCCCAGCCTCAACTTCCATATGATTACTATAATCTTTCTCTCAACCCACCTATAGTTGATGGGATGATCAATTCGGTCCCTTCGTCGATCAGTCCAGTTTATCATGTGGTCGATATGGTCACGTCCTTAGTTGAACCAATTAACCAAGTGGTCAATCCAATTTCATCCTCAGTCGATACCACTCTCCCTTTAGAGAGTGAAACCCATCTGGTCAATCCTTTTCCACTTGTTGACCCCATTCTCCCCTTGGAGATTGAAACCCAAGTGGTCAATCTGGTCTCGTCATCGGTCATTCCTACTCTTCCACTAGAGAGTAAACCTGATACTTCTCATGTTTTTCTTGTTGATACAAACACTACCATGTTGAGGGGAATTCCTCCTTCTCCCATGGAACCCCCTCCAAGTAATGAGGCCATCCTTTTTTATTGGGTTGTGCTAACTAGACCTCATCTTCCCTCTCACATTCCTTTCAATATTATAGTACAATTTTATGGTCTAGATGTTCCTCAAATGTTGATAGAAGAAGGTTTGTCCATTAGTATTTTTTCCTCTATATTTGGCAGTATTTGGGTTATCCTCAACTTGTGTCGATTACGTAGAATCTGTTAGATTTTAACAGAAGAACCAGCCACCCTTTAGGATTCCTTCCTCAGTTTCTCGTAACTTTGTGAGGGAAAAATTTCTTTATTGACATCATGGTAGTCCAAGACTCCTTGGATTTAGATTTACTCCTTGGGCGATATTATGTCTATGCCATGAAAGCTATTATGTCCACTCTTTTTCGTGTGATATATTTCTCGCATGATGGAAGAGTGGTGACTATTGATCAACTTTCGTTTGTTGGTCCTGACTTGACCATCAACTCAGTGACTTCCTAAATGGTTCATATATGCATATGGTATCACCCTCGCCACAGGTCAATTATGTGGCATTGTCTCCCATGCCTTCAGCTGCCGATGAAGATGAGCCTCTCACTGTAAGCTCAATATATTATGAATTGGATCCAGTAGTTGACATGGTGATCTCTTCGTTAGGGTTATTGGAACCTGACCTCCTTACCCCTATCGCAACCCTCGGCATGTGTTCCTTCCAGAGTGTGTTTCTTCCATCAAGTGAATATCTCTTGGAGGCCATGACTGAGTTTTGTCCCTTGACATGGTGCCCTTCCAGAGCACTGCACTTTTATAATTCACGATCAAGAAGAGAATATTTGAGCATGGTTTTCTTATTTCAAGCTCATTAAAAAATGAAACCAGCTATGAGGATAGTTTCTGCATTTCTGTGGAAACCTCATTAAAAAATGAAATAGAGCCTACGAGCATAGTTATCGTTTCTATTTCAAGCTCGTTAAAAAAAGAAACACAGGTCTGAGGATTGAACCTGGATTCTCGAGCATAGTTCTTGTTCATGTGTCAAGCTCATTAAAAAATGAAATAGATTTTTCCCCCTCTTTGATTGAGTTAAGTACTTTGTTACATATAGTATTTGAAGCTTCTTTTCATCCTCCTGTGTCATTGGATGAACCAAATCTTGGGGGGTAATGCTTTCATCCTTTCGATTTCATGTTGAAGTCAAGACACTAGCTTCTTAAGCTGGGGGCTACGTACCAACCATCCATGGATTATGCATTGGGAAGCCTCAAGCATAGTTTTATCTGGTTCAAGCTTGTATAAAAATGAAACCACCTACCTCAAGCATATTTTCCTCTGGTTCAAGATTGTGTAAAAATGAAACCAGGTCCAAGCATATTTTTGGCTAGTTTTAAGCTTGTGTAAAAATAAAATCTATCCCAAGCATAGTTTTTTTTGTTTTAAGCTTGTGTAAAAATGAAAAAAATCATGAGCTTAGTATTTGTTCTTTCTCATGCTTGTAAATACCTGAGAATGTAACCAAGTAAACTTTTATCACTTTTTCGGACTCGTAAATATTATACAAAAAAGGAACCCCCTAGAGTTCCCTTTAAGCTATTTTCAGACTCTCTAAACATGAAAATATTTTCGAGCAACCTTGTTCTTTTCATGCTCGTAAAAGTATTTGAAGAAAACGTTTGATGAGCGGTATATTATCTCTTTTTTAGTCTCGTCGGACTAACTTATGAAAAAGGACATTATGGAGTTCCCTTTAAGTGATTTTTATACTCTCTAAACATGAAAAACCCATGAGTTTACTTTCTTTGGACTCGTAAAACAAACATCGAAAGGCCCATATGGGACTGAACCACTCCTTCCAAGGGTTCATTAAAAATACTCCGAAGGACTCATCCGAAGGATGAGCTTACAGTTCAAGCATATGTTATCCTCCTTAAGCTTGTGTAAAAATAAAGAGGTACTCACCAAAAATGATGGGGGGGGGGAATTGGGAAAGAAATGTATCTAAACTTGTATTCTATGTAAGAGTCGCTTTTGAACATGACACCCTTTCACTTTTTTTGCATCTAGGTTGGAAAATCCGCTTGTCTCTCGATCATACTCCTTTATAAGATTACAAATTGGTATGTGATCCATGTTGTTGAGTTAGTTTTTCCAGGACAGTTGTCGTGTCATCAATATGTTCAAAGATAAGTTCAACCCATAAAGCCTTCTATTATGTCGGCCTTTTCTGTAGTCCTTAAGCCTTCTATTGTGTCAGGCATCCCTGAGTCAATCCTGACTCACTTGTTACTCTGATCTACTTCAAATCTTTTTACCCATTTTGTGTCATTGATGGGGGATACATTAAGGTCCTCCTGTGACGAGTATTTTCCTTTCGAATTCAACTCATTATCTAGGAATTAGACTTAGAAATTAATTGGTAACTTGGAATTTGCATGCCTCAATGGCAGGTTTCCTCACTTTCGACAGTGGGTTTTCATTATTAACCCCTGATCGGGAGATTTTGTCGAGTGTTCGACTTTAGCTCACAAATTCACACTTGTTGGATTGTACTAGTGTACCTTGGGAGTCATCGAAATTAATGGTGATTTAGCTCACACTTGTTAATGATATTCATTAATGACCGGTAATCAAGTGGTTTCTACCATGTTCAAATTCAACACATGTATTCACATGGTTAGATTCATACTATAGAGTGGTGGAGTATATATGTGGTAGACCCTGAATCTTTTTTGACATATTCATGTTGCATTGGAGTATATTCATATTGTATTGTTGCATATATCCGCAGTGTATGTCCCATGGATATGTTCAAATTTGAGTCTTTAATGCATAGATCCACAGTGTATTTTTGGTGGCTATGTTAAGATTTGAGTCATAATGGCATGGATCCACAGTGTATGTTTTGTGGCCATGACATGTCCTACTTGACATGGATATTTCCATGTTGGCATTTACACTTTAATTCATTTTTATTCTGAGTATGGGAATGCCTAACTCAGTGATGAAGATATTATTGTATTGTATTTCTTTGTTTGTTGGTAGGTTTCCAACCGACATGTTCCTTGTTCCCTACACACACTTGACAAAGTATTTCAGCTATCACTCTGTTCTAACTTCATACTTTGGGGGGATCACTATTACACATTATTTTCATCACCCTTATGAACATTAATGATGTACACCTATCCTTTGTCTTTAGAAGGATAAATGGCCTGAATCCCTGAAGAAGAATGAAGACACATTTTCCCAGAAAGATGAAAGTTATCTTTTCCTTTGTAAAAACCTTATAAAAAGGGATCATCGTAACTTGCATAGCGTTAAGGGTGAGGTGATCTAGGATCATCGTAGGTTGCACCACAGTGTCCTGTGACATTGTCGTAGTTTTCTCAGTGTTAAGGGTGCGACGATTTTCGTATGAAGGAAAAAGGGGAATTTCTTGAAAGTTATAGAATAGAAGCTTCGAGGGTGAGGTGGCCTCCAATCGATTTGGATGTGAGTCACATCCCTGATATCTTGGGATCATCCTAACCACCTCACTCTATCCTTTTCATCCTATAAAAGGAGAGGAGTTCTCATGGGGAAAGTTGGATTGAGTTGGCTAGAGCTTGGTTGGAAAGTTCTTGAGTTTTGTAGCTTGGAGTTTTTAGAGCTTGTATGTTGACTTTGAGATTTTCTTTGTCAAGTAAGATTGTTGATCTCAGAATCCATGGAGCAGAAGTGTGTGGGAAGAAAGGAAATGCTGGAAGGGACCTTACAACATCAAGGCATTGGTTGTATTCTCCTTTTCACATCTTTAATACAGTGATATATTTCTTTCCCATAGAATTGTTCTTATTTTATCGTATGACTCCTTGATCACATACATAGTTTTTGTTGAGTATACGTTGTTTCTTTCACTTCATTGGCTTGTTTCTTTTTATAGGTTCAACATCCCATAATCCTTGGAACGGAGTGAGGATTACACTAGTGAGGACAAACGATGTTTAAAAGGTACGTCATTTATCTCTTGTTAGTTAGTATGATTGATAATTAAAACTTAGAGAAAGTTTTATATTTTGTTTTGTTTTGTTCTAGTTTTAGGTAAAACTAGGGAGATCTGTTTGTGTCCAAAATTACCAATTTTTCCAATAAAAAACCCCGAGGTAGGACCAGAGAACAATCACAACTATAGGGAATCAAGAAACAACCATATTAGCTGCCATAAGTCATCAATGTGGATGAAATCCCATCGTCGGATACAACGCTAGGAAGCCCCACACCCATTGAGGAAGAAACCCAATAGATAGCACCTGCGGGCATGGACATCAATATGCCGAAAGAGGGGCAGGGCTGACAGAATGAGGATGTATGAAGCTAAGTGAAACCAGAAAACCCTATAGAATCCCCGAGATTCAATGGGATGGCTCCAAACCAGGAAGAAACAACCATGCCAGAGGAATCACAAACAACTGTGTTGGAATACCCACAGGAGGGATCAATGGAAGATTTCACTGGCTGACCAAAGAAGTATGGAAAAGAAAGAACAATGGAGGATGGAACTTTGAGCCAGCCACCACAGTGAAAGGACAAGAATATGGTACCTAATTCACCGCGCAGACAACCCATGACAACAATTCTTTTTTCGCGCATAATGGAAGGGGTACATGTATGAAAAAATTTGTTAGGTTATGTAGAGGAATTGAGGTACTCAGACTATGATGTAATGGACATGGACAAGTTCCCAGAGTTCACTAAGAAATTCTACCTATAGATTGTGGGTATATGACCCTTTGGGAAACCAATCCATCAACCAGTCCAGTGGGTAGCAAGACTAGAAAAATCCAGAATTATAGGTCTATCGGACCTACCACACTTTGGAAGAGCCCAGTATGAAAACATCTGCATCAACCAGTTGATGGAGATCACACATGGTAGATATATGTGGCTGGAATAGCTCATCTCAATAGACATAGAGCTCATCGCACACATCACAGGGTTGCCATCATGGGGCATGGATCTCACACAGTTCCTCGAGGAAAAAAAAAAGGATAAAGCATTAGTTGAGGAAATGAAGAAGAAATATGACACTGAAATGGGGTCGCACGGAATCATTATCAAGCATATTAGTGACATCGCAACAAGAATGGCCACAAAAATTATGGCATGCAAGTTGCTTAGGAAATGTCGCAAGGACGAAGTCCTAGATGGGGTTGTCACAGCTGCAGCACAGTGTGTCGAGGGCACCACACATAGTTGGGCCCCTTACTTGTTTAATATGTTCCTATATGACTACAAGGAAGCATAGGACCTGGGGAGAGAATTTCATTATTCATGGCTACTTATCCTGATAGCCATTATGGGATGGAAGGAGCCAAAGTACTCATTTTTTACCATGAGACCCAAACCCTGCCATGGAGCTCGATACTTATCTCTAGGAGTCACTTTGGAGTCCAAGAACAGAAAAGAAAATGCAACTATATTCGACGGATATCTCCACGACCTATAGGACACCATCGCTAACACTTGGAGGATAACACCAGAATTTGTTAAACACTATCAGAACATAGCCAATTTCAAATCCACTAGACATGCGATGTGGATCTAGGCACGAAAGGACCTTGATAATCGATGGATGCAACTGCGTTACTGCATCACGGAGGGGGACATACAAATGGCCATTAAGGATTGGGAAGACGAATGGAGGATTCCATTCCTCACTCGAGAAATACCTGTAGATATAGAGGAGGAGGAGGTAAGACAAAAACATACACATGTTGAGGAGGTAGGGTAGGAAAAGAAACAACCCGAGGAAGTAATAGTGCCCAAGAAACAAAGGACAAGTTAGAACAAGCCAAAGTGGAAGAAAGGGGGGACATCCAAGACAGGATTCCATATGGGGAAGAAGAACAACACACATGTGACATAGGTACAACAAAAACAGGTTGAGGCACCATAAGGAACTATATCAAGTGCTACTCCAAAAGAGAAAGGCCATACCAAGTGGCTAGCCACCCAGATGAGGGGTGCGCGCAAGATGACGAAGGCACATAGAACACCTCCATAATACACGATCATGGAGGATGATGCAAACATGGTGGCCCAAATGGTCCAGGATCGCACATTCAAGGATTTTGATAACGTTTCACCCCAAATGGACAAAATTGAATAAGAGTTGGAATACATGTGACAACTCCTCAGGAAGATCGAGGAAGCACTGAAAGTAGCTTAGAAACGGGCCTGTCAGCATCATGGATAGGAGGAGAACCTAGAGCAAGCGAGCAAGATACAATCAAGACAATAACACAACCAAGTTGAACGTTTCATGTCACACCTGGAATGTTGCGCATGGATGAAATCATGGGGTAGACACACCTAAAATACTTCACTCAATTACAGTTGGTATTTCCGTGGATACCAACCAAGGCTTTGTATAAACTACAGGTCAACATTACACAAGAGGTACAGTCTCGTGCATGCACAGAGACAATAGAATTGTCGTAGACAAAGGATGATTGGGATAGGTTGGAATTGGTACTTGAGAAGGCCAAGATTGATACCAAGGATGAGAAGGAACCCATGAAGGTACTGGATAAGAAAGTGGATGTAGCCTATGAGAATATCCCAAAGAATGTGTAGACGGACGAACTCACGGAGACAGAGAAGATTGATCAGATTGTGTAGAAAATTGATCAATACCAACAGGATATCGAGAATCTCTAGGATTATCTCACCCCTACCACTCCACTAGAGGTAAGGGATAAAAGGAAACAAGAGGCAACAATGCATATACAAGAGATAGAACTAAACATCCACACAGTGGATGACTTGTCCGAGAAAGAAACGCAGCTCTGGACGAAGCTGGAAGAGGATCAACAGGTCTGGCAGTGGGACCAGGAAGGAGAAAGTATAAAAGCAGGTATCCAAGACCTCAAGAAGAGGTAGAAGACAATGTTGATCATAGAGCATGTCAAAGGAGAACAAGACATGAAGAAACTGTAGGAAGAACTCATAATTGCAATGACGCAAAAAAAGGAGCATGAGGGTCAAATGGAACTGCTCCAGGAGTGAGCAGCATATTGGGTATGCGATATATTCTTTTCATGAGTAGTAGTTTCTGAGCGTATTCATTGGGCATGCAAGGGGATAAGAGGGGCCATGTGGGGGTCTAGGGGCAGCGCCCCCGAAAAAAACAAAATAAATAAATAAATTTGCCTCGGGAAATGGGACATCTCTGGGTAATGTTTTTAGTTTCCATTGTATCTTTTATGTTATTTTTTGAATATCTATTTACAGTAGACATTGTACAAGGTTAGAATTTACATTTGGTATCAAAGCTTTATTGGCTTCAGGGGCACGCCTTTGTGGTCAAGGGTTTGGCGCAAAATTGTGATAAGCCTTGTTACAGTGGGAGATCTGCGGTATTGTTTTTCAGGTGAAAAGAAATGGCAAGCAATTTGAAGATGGAGATCGAGAAGTTTAATGGGAAAAGCTTTGAGCTATGGAAGCTCAAGATGGAAGATCCTTTGGTGGACAAAGATCAGTGGATCACGGTAGATCCAGGTACTGTACCTATAGGAACTTCTGCAGATGACTGGAAAAAGATGGATCGAAAGGCAAAGAGCACAATCTGACTGTTTCTCTCCGATTCAGTATTACTAAATGTTTCAGAGGTGTTAGCACTCTGTAATTTACCCAAGGCTATGAGGGCAGTCAAAAAGGCAACATCAAAACCACTTCGAGTCTTGGATCTAGCCCTCCAAGACTCAGAGAGGGATCTCTCTTTCTGATATAGCTTTGTTTGAAGAGAATATTAGGCTAGTTATGTAGAAAATGGGTTTGTTTATGGATTTAAAGTTGGTTTGGTTAAGGCACAAAGGACCATTGGGTGACATGGAGTCAATGATAAAGATGATGAATGAATGAATAACTAAAACAAGATGTAACCAGGCAAGATAATCATGCAAGTGGATTCTTTGAGCTTATAGAATGGAAAAGAAGAAAAGATTGGAATTCATTTAAAATGTAGAGTAGAGTACAGCTGAATTCTACACCTCAAACTTGGAGGAAAACATAAATATTGCATTGAGCCAGCACAAGGTGTTAAGAACAAATCCTGGACATTACCTTCTCATAGACAATATAGAAAGAAAAGAGTATGAAATAGGAAAAATAATGAGTTACATGAGAGAAACTTCACCACTTAAACACAACACAGTAATCTGGAAAGAGTGTCTTTGTATTAATTCATAAATTCATTTGCAGACTACTGATCATCTTTTCAAAACAGAGAACCATGTTTCTACATTATCTACCATCTGGTACCTATAGGTCCAACCCTTTTACATTAAAATCCTCTGAATAAATAGGGGAGATACCCCAAAAAGTTGTGTCAGTCGGATTTAACCGCCTCGGCCAAAAATAGCGACAAATCCCCCAAAATCTAGAACTGTCCGCCATGAAAGACGGGCCTAATTTCTGCAAAAAAGGGGTTCGAACAGACATTTGTTTCACTTCAACACTGACACCTGGGAAAAAAATGGAGTTTATTGTAGATGGGCATGTACTGGACAAAAACCTCCTTTGGTTTCGCCAAATTCTCCTCCAGCTAGCCGTAACAGCTCTCGCAAAATCAGGATTGTAACTCAAAAATGAAAATATGGAAAAAAGGGCCTCGAAGATGGCTTCGATTCTCCCTTTTCGTGGAACCTGTGAAAAAAATGAGAGATTTTTTTGTTCTTCATCTCGTTTCAGAGAAAAACCTCTCTCGGTTTTTAAAAATTCATTTTCATTTGCCCAGAATCGGCCTTGGAAGATGGCATGTTGAACACGCAAAAATGGGCGAAAAAATGAGAAAAGTGGTTTTTTTGGGATGGGTGGTATTCCGGACCCCCCTGAGGTGGTAAGAAGTTTTTTTTTGGGGGGGGCCTGCTAGCATGTGAGGACAACACCTGTCCAGGGGTGGTAATGGAAAACCACCATTTCGGACCCCCCCCTCTCATTAAGTTTCGGATAGTGAGGGGGGGTCCGAAATTTTTAATAACCGTTGATTTAAATGTTTGATGTGGATGTATGCATGGAGGTAGGGGGTAGGTAGGACTTAGGGTAGTTTTTATTTTTTAATATTTGTTTTGTTTTTTAATATATTTTATGTTTTCCTTTTGTTTCGTTTGGTTTTTGTTATTTTATATTTGTTTTTGTTTTAAAGTTTTATGTATTTTGTTTTATTGTGTTTTTATTATATTTTGTTTTTTATTTTTTTATTGTTTTGTGTTTGATTTTTATATGTTTTGTTTTAATTAATATTTTTTAATTTATTTTTAATTTATTTAAATTAATGGAACACTAACCTTATTACTAACT
>JZKD02S1797635.1:419096-429450 GCA_000966675.3 Picea glauca
TGCAATAAGATCAATCTTACTATGGGGGAATATGTAATGAATAGTCCAATGATTGTTATACCCATGGGTGGTGCAGATGTTGTACTAGGAATCCAATGGTTATAATCATTAGGAATAGTGGCTTTTAATTTTCAAGAACTTTTCATGAAGAATTTGGGCCTTTTAACACTCAATATTCTTCAGTTTGGAGTATAAAACTACAGAAATAAATAAAATAAAACAAAGGTCTGGGGCCACCCGGAACCTTATTTGATACCTATCCCATTATAGTCCTTTCTTAATCTTGATCATAGTGGTACATATCATTTTAACCCTATTTTTTTGTGTCCCGACCCCTTTCCCTCTCCCCTATTTGAGGCCTATCCCATTAGATTCATCTCTTCATCATGATCACATTGGTACTTATCATTTTTAACCCTATTTTTTTTTTCCCTGACCCCTTTCCTGCCCCCTCTATTGGCCCCATATCCCACCATCCTCTTTATCCTAGGTTGTATGCTCTACCTAATTTTTTCCCATGTACCCTACTCATACCACCCTAACCCTTGGGATGGAAATAGAAAAAGAATAGACAAGATCTATTTTCGTACAACTTTACCTCCTTCATTGTGGTTGTGAAATTACTACACATTTTTTCTTGTTAAGAATTTGGGCCTTTCAACACTCAATATTCTTCAATTCAGAGTATAAAACTACAAGAGTAAAAAAAATAAAACAAAGGTATGGGGCCACCCACAATATTATTTGATACCTATCCCATTATAGTCCTTTCTTAATCCTGATCACAGTGGTACCTATTATTTTAACCCTATTTTTTTGTGTCCCGACCCCTTTCCCTCCCCCCTATTTGAGGCATATCCCATTAGATTCCTCTCTTAATCATGATCACACTGTTACTTATCATTTTTAACCCTATTTTTTTTTTCCCTGACCCCTTTCCCGCCCCCTCTATTCGCTCCATATCCCACCATCCTCCATATCCTATCTTGTACGCTCTACCTAATTTTTTCCCATGTACCCTACTCATACCATGCTCAGACCATGAAAGACTTGGATAGTTGGGTCACCTCACTGAACAAGACTATGACCCCCCTCCGCCAATAATTCCAGGAGTCCCTCAAGGAAAATTTCAACACATTGGTGCAACTCATCAAGGGTAAGCACCCTGATTTCCACTCTAAGGATCTTCACTCCTCCCATTCTAAGCATCCTCATTCTCCCCACTCTCATTGGGGTCCTCCTCATTCTTGGAATAAGGTGTCAAAATTCGACATGCATAAATTTGATGGATCTAACCTGCCAAGAAGGGTTTTGCAAATGGAACACTACTTCTCCCTCCATGATATAAGGGATGATGAGACCAAAATCCATGTGGGGGTTCTATACTTGGATCAAGAACGATGGAAATGGTGGAAATGGCATAATAAATTCTATCCAAGCTTACTCACTTGGACCATGTTCACCAAAGTGGTTTGTGCCCCTTTTGATAGGGAATCCCATTTTTGGGGACGACTCGCCAAGCTCAAACAAACATGATCTGTGATCGACTTCATCATTGCATTTACAGAGTTGGCCATCTGAAACTAGTAATCCCTCAGTGATTTAAGACAATGGTTTTAAGCATGGCTTATCATTTGGCCCCGACTTCATCACCATTGAGGGCTTATGAGTTTTATCTTGAATGTTTTATCAGTGGATTAAAGGACGCCATTAAGGCTCATGTTTGCATGCATCATCCAGTCACTTGGTTTTAGGCATGCCAATTAGTTAGGGAAGTGGATACCATTCTTCAGACCCAACCCCTATGAAATGCCATTCCCAATTTTCCTTTTCTAGGGTCTACCTCAGCTTTGACACAAACGTTGAAAGTCCAAAAGTTGTCTCTAGTATAAATGGTAGAACGTCACAAGAAAGGAATTCGTTATTACTGTGATGACAAGTATTCAGTGGGCCATAAATGTCATGAATGAAATTTCTTCCAAATTGATGCATCAACTTCCACTTCCCTTGAAGACATCCCATCAGATTAGGCTCATGACCAAGAGGACTCCCAACCAAATTTCCACCTCAAAGATTCAGTTGCAACCCTTATGGAACCAACGAAACCTTTCATATCTCTTCATTACCTCTCATGTATTTTGGCCCCACAAACATTGAATATCAAGGGCTACATCAAACATAGGTTGGTCATGGTGTTGATTGATAATGATAGCACCCATAATTTTATTCAATTTAGGATCGATGAGGAGATCCATTGCTTTGTCTGCCCAGTTTCTAATTTTTAAATCCTTGTAGCTAATGGTGGTATGATCAAGTGTGGGGACCGTTGTGAGAATGTAAAACTACAAATGAGTGGTTGTCATATGAAAACTCACGTGTTCTCTATTGCTATGGGTGGTTGTGATATTGTATTGGGTGTGGAAAGGATTTTCACCTTGGGAATGATTAAAATGGACTACCAAGATTTATATATGAGATTCACTCAAGAGGCTCACCCCTATACCCTCCAAGGCCTCCAAGATGGCTCCCCTAAAATCATCAGCTCTCAGAGGATGGAAAAATTGTTGAATAAATTCCACCATGGTGTGATTATGGAAAAGTACCCCATGGTATTTGAGGTTCCAACAGACTTGCCTCCCTCTAGAGGTGAGAATGATCATAGAATCCCTCTACTTCTTGGTAGTCAAAACCCCAATGTATGTCCCTACATGTATCCATTTTCTCAAAAAAATTAAATAGAAAAAATAGGACAATAATTATTTGAGGTGGGGGTAATTCACCCAAGTACTAGCCCACATTTTTCCCCAGTGGTGATGGTCTTAAATAAATAAGGTACTTGGAACATGTGTCTATATTTTCATTCCCTGAATAAAATGACCATCAAGGATAATTTTCTCATTCCTTTCATTTATGATCTGTTGGATGAACTCCAGGGTGCATGTTTCTTCACAAAATTAGACCTTTTCTCAAGCTATCATCAGATTTGGATGAAGGAGGAATATATTCTAAAGACTTCTTTCAGAAATCATGAAGGACATTATCAATTCTTGGTCATGTCCTTTTTCCTTTGCAATTCCCCATCCACAATCCAAAGTATCGCGCTTAAAATATTGACACCTTACCTTTGGAAGTTTTTCCTGGTTTTCATTGATGACTGATCCAAAAAGGATCTAGAGAGGACTAAGGACAACTCAAAACTCACAGAAGAGACTCAGGAAGCTCAAAATGGCCTCAGCATATAGAGAAAGCGAAAAAGTTCAAATTCCTCAAACCTCAGTGAAAATGACATCATCACAAAGAATGTGTTGCAATATTTCCAACAACGCAAACGACTCATCAAAAATAGTTACGGATCGAAAGGTACTCGTGATCAAAGTTTGGTCAACCTAGTCCAGTCAACAGGGGATGAGTTAGCATTCATACTGCTGACGTCAACATCAGTACAGATGACATTAGCATCCATACAGCATACGTGGCACACATAGGAGGATACATGTGTCATGCTGACATCATCATGGTGTTGTGGTAGCACCAGAAGTTGCCACGTGTCACTCATTTTTGGAATTTTTGGGTCATTCTATGGACCAATAAAAATGCACCACATGGTAGACCATACGGTGAAGTCACAGGTGATTGTACAGTTGGTTGACGTGACCCAATGGTTGGCTTACACATGGCCCAGTCATGCACTGCCTAGTGACAGTGGTAAAATTCCCAATGACAGCCCGAGAATGAAATTCCAAATAAAAATATATAAAAAGGTTGGCGGGTCTACCAAATCCAGTGGGATCTCGCCAAATCTGGCACCCAAAAGACTATCTAGAACCACTGCTAAATTTGGTGGAACAAACATGTTTTAATATATACATATGTTATAATGAATACCAAAAAGGGGAGGCCTGCGGGCTCGACCCTAGGACCTCCCCCTCCATCAATGCCTAATACATGCTCCACCAACCAATAGGACAATCGCCTCCGTTGTTTACAAATCCAAGAAAATATATTTAAAAATTTCATCTGCCCAGTGTTGAAGAGGGAGGCGCGTGAGGGTACAACTGACATGTTTTTCGAGACAATTTATTAGAATTTATTGCAAGTTGCAGGACACGAAAACCGAGATAGAGTCTCTTAGGTCTGGGAGTGCCAGAGTTGGATAATTTGATGCCACGAATTCAATGGTGCTATCATTTTTTTGATCTGAGCAAAGCTTCTACAACTTGATTTCAGAATGATGTATACTTATGTATTTTTCCAAATTCTTTTGTTGAGTTAATAAAAGGCCTACCCATTTGAGAGAAGGACCCAGAGACATAGTCCACCAGGGACGAACTCCATTATCAAGTTTTTGTGTTCATATTTGATTCTTATGTATCTTCATTATTGATATTTTCCTTCTTTAATAGTGCATTTTAATTTATGCTCATTTAGTGCAATTATTTATAAGTCACTTCGATGAAAATATCTCGGATCATGTTTGTTGGAAGCAGGCCAAAGTGGAAAGAAAGGATATTTTTGAAAGGAAGGCATGCAAGAGGAAAGCAATAGCTGGAAGGAAGAGCATCATGTGCGCATGCATGGAATACCTAACGACGTTAGGGTTAGGTTTTTTTCAATACATTGTAATGGTTGGTGAGCCAAAAATATATAAATATAGATACCTAGGTCTCATAGAAGAGCTAGAGGCGGATAAGAGGGTATTGAGGAGGAGTCCTATTTTGATAGCTAGTTGTAATATTTTGCTATACAACCTAATCCTGTAAGTTGTTGAGTTGAAGAGGAGTAAGGATGGTATATATTTAGGTTTAGATCGCAAGATGAGGAGCCTAGTGCAATCTAGTCCACCTCATAATAGATCTCAACCCAACTAAGAGGATTTGTAATGAGCATAGTGTTGTAGTTTTGGAAATTCTATAATAGAGAGATTAAGAGCTAGATATTTGTGGACGTAGCCCAGGAGGGGGTAAAACATGTGTTATGTGATTGAATGCATGTGTTTCTTTACTCTTTTTGAGTAAGTTAAGGGTATGATAAATGAATGAGTTGATTATATTCCATGCATAATCATGAATGATAGTTTATCGCTTTGATAAGTTAAATAGAACTATCATCGTACACTTTTGAAATACCCACTCAATCCTAGACTGTAAATACTTGAGTATTGCAGTCACCCATTAAGACTATCTTGGGTGAGACTACACAGTGCACTTTGTGCACTGCATTTCCTTTTGGTTTACCAGGAGGACCGATAGTTTTAGAGGATTTGTTGGAATCCTCGCAGACATGAACTCTGGGTCACTCAAGATAAAGGTATAAAATCAGATAACTATAACCAACAAATGGTTCTGTTGCATAGAATCACTATTAAACGAATCAATGACATCGCAACAAGAATGGACAAACAAATCATGGCCTACAATCTGCTCAGAAAATGATGCAAGGAGGAAGTCTCGGTCGGGGTTGTCGCATTTGTAGCACAGTGTGTCGAGGGCACCACAATCAGTTAGGCCCATTATCTCTTGAATATGTTTCTATATGACTACAAGGATGCGCAGGATCTGGGGACAGAATTTCATTATTCATGGTTGATCATGTTGATAGCCATTATGGGATGGAAGGAACCAAACTATGTATTTTTTGCCACCAGAACCAAACCCAATCATGGAGCGAGATACTTATCACTTGGAGCTGCTTTAGACGCCAAATAATGAATGCATATATATTCAAGGGATATATTCATGACCTGTAGGAGACCATCGCCAACATTTGGAGGATAACATCATAGGCTATGGAAAACTCTCAGGTCGTAGCTAACTTCAAGGCCACTAGGCATGCGATGTGGATCTAGACGTGGAAGGACCCTAACAAGCAATGGATATAACTGTGTTATTTCATTAAAGAGGAGGACATATAAATGGCCATCAAGTATTGAGAAGATGAATGGAGGATTACATTCCTCACTCGAGACATACCTACAAGGGTAGAGGATAAGGAGGTAGGATGGGAACATCCACATGTTGAGGAGGTAGGGAAGGAAGTCACAATGCGCAAGAAGCCAAGGATAGGCCAGACCAAACCACATCAGAAGAAAGGGGGGACATCCAAGATAAGAGTCCAGACAGGGAAGAAGAACAATACAAAGGTGGCCCAAGAATATCAAGAATAGGTCGAGGCTGTTACACATAAAAAATACTCACTTTGATAGTGTCGCGAGTGTCGCATGTTGCTCACAAGTGTCACAAGTGTCAAAGAAAGCATGATGCCATGATGCCTATGTCATGCCTATAACGACATGAGAAGGACACTTGAAATACCTCAAACATTTGATTTGGAAGAGGAGAAATGAGTCAGCAGGCTTACAAACCTTTTTCCATCTGAAAGCACCTAAAAAAATGAGTTTTTGGAGGGGAGCGCTCCTCTATATGTCTCCTAGGAGTGTTGGCGCTCCCCCTTACACTATCTGGGAGAATTATAAAGATCTTTGGCCCTTCTACAGGAGCGCTCCTACCCTTAGGAGTGCTAGCGCTCCCCTAAATCCTACTAGGGAGTTCTATAGTGCTCTAAGTGCCCTTTTGAGGGAGCGCTACCTATTTTAGTCAGCAGTTGAGTTGTTGAGATGAATAGGGGAAGGATCTTTTCATTCTTGGAAGGTAGTTGGCTTCGAATCCCTAGTCCAGCCATGATCTTAGGGAATATCCTCAACTGAAGGAGGAAAATCCTCACCTTCCCCAAGGATATCTCAAGTTGTTGAGCCTCTCCAAGGCTATATAAACAATCTTTCTCATGGTGAAAGAAGGAAGAAAAAGGGAGAATCACACCAAACTTATGATCTTATAAGTGGTGCTAGAACAAAGATATTTTGGAGGAAAGAGACCTATGATCTCATAGGGATCAATCGGTGAAGCCATCATCATTCATATCGTGGATCTTTTGAGCAAGGGGTAGACAAGGAAGACTTGGCGAAACTGCTGCAATCCATCTACGGCTGTAAGCAATGTTTTGTCCTCATTAATATAATTTGCTTGGCCTGTTTCTTTCTAATTCATGTTCAATCTCACATGAATTTGTCTCTTTATTAGATAGATCTATTTCGGACTAATCTTGATAGAGTAGGAAGTGGTTGTACTTTGTTTGTCTATAGGGCTTATCGAAGAGCGAAAGATTGGAGCTCAACTCGGAGTGTGCAGGGACAAACACCGGTAAAAGGTACCTCTTTTCTCCTTCCTCCTCACACACTAGTCCACCTAGATCTAAAAGAACTTCAGTGACCATGATAATCACTTTTTGTCTTAGAGTTAAGAGTCTAGCTCTTTGAGGAGATCTACCTGTCTAAGGGAGATTTTCCTTCAACAGAAATTGGCGACTCCACTGGGGAGTTTCTGTTGAAGGAAAATCTCCCTGCGGATAGGTAGATCTCCTCTTGAGAGATAGACTCTTAACTCTTTGGATAGAAGATGCTTAATGTGGACACTGACTTCCTTTCGGATATACACAAACTAATTCATGAGGAGGAAGGAGAAAAGAAGTACCTTTTTATCGATGTTTGTCCCTGCACGCTCCGAGTTGAGCTCCAGTATTTCACTCCTCGATGAGCCCTGTAGACAAACAACAGTACAACCACTTCCTACTCTATTGATATTATCTTGAAATATATCTATCTATCATAGACAAGTTCATGTGAAATTAAACACAAACTAGAAAGAAACAGGCCAAGTGTGTCATATTAAGGAGAACAATGACAGAAGTAGCTTACAACCATAGATGCAAATATGATAGTTTCGTCAAGTCCCCTTTGTCTTAAACCTTGCTCAAAATATCCACGATCCGGACGACAGTAGCTTTGTTGATCACCTTCCTCCAGTTCACTTTATGTTTCCTATGAGATCATAGGTTTCATATTAAGGAGAACAATGACAGAAGTAGCTTACAACCATAGATGCAAATATGATAGTTTCGTCAAGTCCCCTTTGTCTTAAACCTTGCTCAAAATATCCACGATCCGGACGACAGTAGCTTTGTTGATCACCTTCCTCCAGTTCACTTTATGTTTCCTATGAGATCATAGGTTTCATGCTTCCAATTCTTCCCCCTTTCCACCATGATAGAGCCTGTTTATATAGGTTTAGAGAGGCTTAACCTCTTGAGGTCTCTTTAGGGTAAGTTGAGGAATTACCTCCTTAGATCAGGGACCTTCTCCTAAGATCATGGTTGAACCAGGAATTCGAATGCAACTACCTTCCAAACTTGAAATATTTTCCCCTTATTCTCCTCAATGGACCAACTACTACCTAGATTAGACAGCGCTCCCTCAAAAGGGGCATCAGGGCTCTATAGCGCTCCCTAGTAGGCTCAAGGGAGGCACTAGTGATCTAAATATCTAGAGCGCTCCTTCAGAGGGGAAATTTGGTGTTATAACGCTCCCTAACACCTTATAGGGGAGCGCCAATGCTCCTAAGGGTGATGTAGGGGAGCGATCCCTTCTAAAACTTTAGTTTGAAAGCTTCTTTCAGGTGGGAATAGATTCCTGACTTCAGTTAACCATCCCTCTTCCTCCAAATCAGGTGTTTGAGGTATTCTAAGTGTCTCCTTAGTGTCGTCATCGTGGCAGTATGCTTTGTTTGACATTTGCGACACTTGTGAACAACATGCGACACTTGTGACAGTTGTGAGGAACATGCGACACTTGCAACACTTATCAAAGTGAGTAATGTTGATGTGTAACAGATTTCCCACCAAAGTATGAACTTAGAAGATGAGAGCTGATAACTGAAATGCTTTGTAGAATTTCAAGCAAGGGTATAGACTCAGAGAACCTAACAGAAGTTGCACACAAACATCCAACAAATATCATGACATGTTTCAAACCCAAGGCAGGCATACCTATGCTTGGGTGATCAAGATTTGCAAGATATGTCCTCCATAAAGTACATTGTGGATCCATAATTGTATTGATAAAAGGGTATAGCCACCGAAGATATAGTGTGGATCTATACTCTGATGACCTAAACTGATCGTAGCCAGGAAGAATACACAGTGGATCTATGAGATGACAAGACATAGCCATGGCCAATACAAAGTGGTTCTATGTAATAGTATATGTCTCATTGTTCAAGAGAAACTCTTTCACAACCTGGGAAAAGTACATATCAAAGTGATCACTCAACCCATGGTCTTCTAACCGATCTTGATGTAGTATGAATCTAACCATGTGAATAGATGTCCTAATGTCGAACATGGCAGAAACCACTTGATTATCGATCAATGATGTAAACCGTTAACAAGTGCGAGGGAGATCATCATTAATGTCAATGATTCCCAAGGTACTCTAGTATGTTCCAACGAATGTGAATGGATGAGCTAGAGTCGAACATCTGTGGAATCATCTGATCAGAGGTCAGTGATGTAAACCCACTGTCGGATGTGAGGAGGCCTGCCATTGAGGCATGCAGGTCCCAAAGTACTAACTGGTTTCTAAGCCTAGTTCCAAGATAATGTGTTGAAGTCAATAGGAATAGGCTCGTCGAAGGAGGGCCTTAATGTATCCCCCATCAATGACACGAAATAGACATAGAGATGTAATTAGTAGATCAAATGAACATGGACTGACACGAGTATTGAGACAAGATACTTGTGATGGCTGACTATAGAGGTGGATACTTCCTTTGAACACTGAGGCACGAGAGCAGAAACATGACATGGACCAAAACTTGATAATGCAGTGGATGCTGTGACTTACGTCATGTGACCTAAATGAGTGAAAGAAACTCAAAGGATTGGCTCAGTGAAGAGGGTCAGCGGATTAAAATGCGTACAAAAGACAAAGTGTCATGTTCATGGGCGACTCTAAGGATTACTTGGTAATGTTCTCAAGAGACTACTTAGCTTGCTTCTCTCAAATTTTCCCCCATCCAGATAGACGAGTACCTCTTTTTGATTTCACGAGCTCGAGGAGGGTAACACATGCTCGATATATCTCACCTTCGGTAAGTTCCTCTTCCTTTGTTTAACGAACTGGAATAAGTAAGGGTTCGGTCCTGTATGGGCCTGTCGATGTTTGTTTTAGTGAGTCCAGAGACAGAAAACTTGAAGGTTTTTCATGATTATAGAGTCTGGAAAAACACTTAAAAGAGAACTCTCTCAGTTCCTTTTTCGTATAGTTAATCTCACGAGGCCGAAAAAAAAATAAACTACCACTCGAAAGACGCCCTTTTGAACCTTTTAATGAGCGTGAAAGGAAGCAAGATGTAAGGTAGCTAGAGAGGTAGTGGGGGGGGCCAGAGGGCCCATAGTGATAATAGTGGAGTTCATTCAATGTAAGGTGGACTAGGTCCACTATATTATTAAATAAGGCCCACTA
>JZKD02S1797635.1:432728-470807 GCA_000966675.3 Picea glauca
GACCCTTCTGGAATGCTGTGAATAGTGCCATGAATGACTTCATTGCTGTTTTGATGATGTAGATTTCTTGTCGCTATGTGCAGATGATGTGGAGTTCTTGTCGCCATGTGCAGACAAAATTTCAGTGATAACATAGGGGTGCCAGAGAATGTTAATTCTCTGCTAAGATGCGTAGTGTGTGCAGTGATATGTTACTCTGAGCACAATGCAATGCAGAGAGATTAGAGTCTCTCTAGTAATTGTATATTTTGTATGACTTGTCAGACGATGTTGTATGGGTGTGAAGACCCAAAATTTTTCTCTTCCAAATACTTTGTGATGTAATCAAAACATTTTCAGTCACGCTATGTATATATATATACGATTCCGATTTTTTACAGTGCCAAATGATTTTTACATGATGATGCCTTTAATGTGATGTGTTTTAATTTACATATGATGTACAATTTGTTTTCCTTCATGAAACCTTATCTGTGGGCGAGATATCGATCCATGATGTAATTAGCTAACGAATCTGAAACATTGTTGAGTTCTCTTGGAATATGTTTGTATTCAATGTAATCAAACATTCATTCCAGACAACGAACTTGTAGGTGGAGACGTAGCAGGATAGGATTATGAATAGCGTAGATATGATTGAGTTGATAGATCATGAGTTGGGAGTCTAGGTTAACAATGATACAGGAGATACCCAGGGAGGAGGATTGGGTCAAAAGTCTGATGACAGCATGATATTCTGCCATGTTATTAGTTGTTGGTCCTAAGCAAATACCTCCTGAACTCACCACCTCATAAAATTGGTAAATGACCCATGCTGCCGAAGCAATGTTCCAGGTATGTCAACTAGCGCCATCCACAAACTCGACAAAGATAGGAAAGGAAGAAGTCATCTGTGCATGAAAACACAAGGCACAGTTATGAGTGGCAAAGGTAAATACTCAAGCACGCGAAAGAAACAGACACACCAAACTAAAATACAATAATGTACAAAGTACACATGCTAGGTGATCTAGGCATATTACTTTTTGAGGTAAAACCCGTTACGGGGCTCTCCTAGGGAAATTCCATCATAATCGATTAACTCGTAGGAGCCTCTGTGTAGAACACGTTTTACAATGTAAGGGCCATGCCACAAAGGTTCTAACTTACATGTCCCTAGTTTGTCATGAGCTTGGTCATAGATGAGGACTAAGTCTCCTTCTGCAAAAGTTCGAGGATGTATGGATTTGTCGTATTGATTTTTTATACATTTCTGATGTGCCTCATTAACAAGAGTGGCATCACGACGTGTTTCATCCAGTTTGGTCAGATATAAGAAATGTTCTTCTTCGACAGAAGTATGGGGTAGGAGTTCTACTTTAAGTTTTAGAGATGGAATCTCACACTCAATTGGTAAAACGGCTTCGATGCCATACACTAACTGGAAAGGAGTGAACCCAGTTGCAGTTTTCACAGAAGTACGGTAAGCCCAGAGAGCGGAGAAAAGTTGTAGATGCCAGGATGTCTTATTTGCCTCTACCATGCATTGAATCATGGCTTCAACTTTAAGTTTCAGAGATGGAATCTCACACTCAATTGGTAAAACAGCTTCGATGCCATACACTAATTGGAAAGGAGTGAACCCAGTTGCGGTTTTCACAGAATTACGGTAAGCCCAGAGAGCGGAGAAAATTTGTAGATACCAGGATGTTTTGAGGACCTTGTTGATGGCTTCAACTTGTCCATTGGCCTAAGGATAGTATGGGGATGAGTTTTCATGGTGAAAACCCAATTTGACATGCAATTCACTCATCATCTGGTTCTTAAAGTGTGCACCGTGATCAGTGACAATGGCGCGTGGTACACCAAAATGAGTTATGATGTCGTTAAAAAGAAACAAATTTGAGGTACGACCATCATTTAGAAAGGTAGGCATAGCCTCAGCTCATTTGGTAAAGTAGTCGACGACGACGATTATATAACCGTGCCCCTCGGCTGAAGTAGACTTACATTGCATAAAATCAATACCCCATTTGGCAAAGGGGCCTATGGTGATAATGGGGTGCAGTGTAGTAGGGTGGGTGCGTGCCTTGTTGTTAAAAACTTGGCAGGGTGGGGATTTTTTGACTGCCTCAATACAATCTTTGAAAATCGAGGGCCAAAAATAGTCGGCACGTAGAATTCTTTGGGCTATGGCCATCCCAGAAAGGTGACCGCCACAGGCTCCAAGGTGCCAATCATTCATAACGTGTTTATCCCCTACACGAATCAAACATTGTTGAAGGATAGTGTCAATACCATGGCGATACAAGGTGTCGCCGATGATAATATACCAACGAGAATGGTGGCGAATACATCGATGCTCTTCACGGGAAGTGTTAGGCTGAAAGCATTGGGTTTGGAGGTAAAGGAGGTGTTGACGGGCGAAATTGACCGTCCATCAACTGAGAGATTGGAACCGGTCCGGGGTTTTCTAATAACCCAAGCCATTTGGAATGAACCACCCTGACAGGTTTAACGGCTCCGTTGGCCGTTCTAAGGTCCTAAGAAAACCTAAGAGAAAACTAATCTAAACTAACTAATCTAACTAAAACTAAACAAACGAAACTAAAACTAAATAAGACTAAATACAACAAACTAAACTAACTACCAATAAAACAAACTAATACTAACTAACAATAAATAAAACTAACTAATCTAATTAACTATATAAATACAATCTACTAATTAGTACTATACTAACTCTACTAATTAAATATCTAATTACCAATTGAATTATAACTTATTCACAAATATACAATATCTACAACTTGCAGATTTGAATAAAACCTGTAAAACTCATTTGCTTTCTGCCCTAAGACAGCGAAAGATATTTTTTTATTTTTATAATTTTATGAACAAGAGATAAAACTTACTGAAATTAAACGATCTAATATACTAACTACTTGTATATCTAACTAAAATACTAGCAAATAAATTAAAGAAATAAACAACAAACAGAGCTGGAAACGCTCCAGATTTGTCCTGTGTATGATGACTTCGAAGCTGGTCAAAGGAAGGAAACTCGCACCGGATAATCCAAAAGCTTCTCGTAAACGATAGGCTGCAATGCTCTTTGAGTTTGTTTACAAGACAAACAAGACATAAAAAATCATAACAATTATATGATTTATAAATCTCTGCAATAAGGGAAACATGTTATGCAAAAACTTATACTTAATAATTCAACTTATGAAGAAGAGAAATCTGTCATTCACAAACTGAATCAAGTAATTGTTATTTTTTTTATACACTGGAAGAAATTAGATATGGATTATATTTATTAAATCATATCATTTGCAAAATACTAAGATAGCTAAAGTAGTCGTTAACCAAATGCAAATTGATACACATAAACATGAACAAAATATTGATATTATGAAAAGTTAAAGCTGTAGCAGAATATCAAATTTTGTCTCAGTCTGTATTAAAATTCCATATCCTTGTTCTCCCACGAATGAGGATGATCATTATTACAAAAAAAATAAGTATTTATAAGTTTCTCCACAGGGTAAAACCTCCATGTGGCAGTTATCAAACTGTTTACATAATCTGGGAAGATATTCCCAAGATCAACTAAACTAGGAAACTAAAATGAAACCAAAATATTTCAAATATCCTCTAACTTCTCATCAAATCCAATGCAATTTCGAATTCACCTGTAATGGACCAAAAATAACAAGTTAGAGAGATATTTTATTAGCAAAACAATAGAAATCTAATTCCACAGACTTAGCTACAGAATCATTTGATTCTGTAGCTAGTCTAAAATAATATACAGAATCAGAGTTAAAATCAAATCAAATCTTTGAATGAAATTTAATTCAATTGAAATCCAATAATTACTTGAGAACGAATCATAAATTGAAAGAATTATACCAACAGGATGCACATCATTTAACCAAGTACAGAGATAACAATACTCTGCTTCAATTATAGTCATGAGTCGGGTAAATGAAATCATATGTAATAGAATCGTAATCATTTCTCAATCAAATCGAATCTATCAGTTATGAAATCGTTTTAATATTCAATTGAAAACAAAACAAATCGCAAACACTTCGTTACAATTGTGAAATGAATAGGAGAAATAATCGAATTGAACAGGATTACGATAACCATATAGCAAGCGATTTAAGTTGTGAACGAAATCAAACCATAATTGACTCATAACAAAATCGTAACAGGATCGATCAAACAGAGCTTGTTTTCGATCGTTTATCATTGCACAGTGAGTAAACAGGATTGATTTTCCTTTACCCCAATCATTCCAATCAAACAAATCACGACTGGGTTTGACCAATTTGTTTTTACACATTTAAAATCAAACCAAAAAGCAATTCAAACAAGTGAATCAATCGGCTGAGTGTAGCATATTTGTTGCAAATCATAATCTTTTATGTTTCGGGCGTAGTTGCACAGTTTTAATGAGACCATTGTTTTTATAGAAATAGAGTAGTTATTTCCAAATTTAAATCAGATAGAGTGGTATTCATGATTTGGAAAATCGTATGACAGAGCACATCATAACAACTACACTCCCGAAATTATCTGTCAAACACAGCATACGAATCATACAAGATCGAATCCAAGGGTAATTGTATTCTAAATAGAGTATGGAACTTCCCGTGAGAGGTGAATATAGAACGAATTGTATTGAAACCACACCATTAATCCGTTACTTCACTCAGCCAGGCTTAGCAAATGAAATCCAAACGAATAACCATAAAAATCTGTGAGCAAATCATATATCAAATCGAAACTATTCCTATTTTTAGAAAAGCAAAACAATATACATGATGAACACGAATGATAAGGGAATTTGAATGAGAAACAGAGCTATTTGAAAATAAAATCCATACCTGTATAGCAACGATACGGCTTGACAGGTGAGAGGGAGTTCTGAAGAACAAATCTGAAGGAATGTATACAGACTCAAAATGCATGTTCCAACCACTGAAAAATTGACCTGTAAAATGAGAGATAGAGATCTATAGTAGCTCACTTTCTGAAGAAACCGCTGGCGATGAAGGTAAAGGGGCTAAAAAAGGTTCTGGGTTTTCAACGGTTTGAGCTAATTCAAATCCTTTTGCCCATAGTCGCTCACGTAAAAATGTGACTCTGGGGGCAATTACGGGGCAGTCTTCTCTGGCAAAATGAAACCAAAACCGAATCTGAACACCATGGGGGTTCAATTCTCCCTTTGGGAGCCAGGAGATAACACATAGTGAGCCAAGATAAGGGACAAGGGTTTGAATTCATCAACACACAATAACAGAGCTATCTGAACCAACAACAATGAATCGAACCAAAAGGGGTAAGCATAAATGCGCGCATGCGAAGGTGGTGGAGTCTGCCATGCATAATATTCATTACCCAAGTACAACCGCCAAATTTCATAGTTGTTTACTCCATAATAATAGTTCAGCCATTAAGTCATGTGTACAACCAATTAAATCCAATGTGCATACCAATACGCGCCAGCACTATGCCATAGTGTTCAAAGAATTCGACTTATAAATCAACACCAAAATCATTATGCGCCAATGTATTAATTCATATAATCAAAAGCTCAACCAAGGGGCCAAAATGATATTCATATAGTTAACAAGCCAATAAGTCATGAAAAGACTAACATAAGGATTATATCATATATATATAATAAATTTAATCATAGCCCTTATGCAGAATTAAAGATCAGGCAGGTCATAAAAAGTGTAAATCCAAATGCTCAATGCCTTACAAACTCAATAAAATAAAGTTATGCAATCAATATAAAAATGTCCAATGAGCATAGTTCGAAAATCCTTCTAGCCACATAACGATAAACAAAAGGTAAGTGCAGTAGGCACATCGATAAGAAGATCATGATAGTTCAGATAGTGATCGAAATGTGACCTCGAAAGGAGAAGTTTTCATGATTACAGTTGTGAAAACTTAACGAAGACAAATGTGCAAAAGTCTCAAGAAATGAAAGTGTCGTCTAAAATGCGACAAAAACTTGATGTTTGCAAGACATAGGTGTAGGTAGCTTATAGGATAATAGAAAAAAGTGAATTGGCTTCCAATAGGAGGATGTATCCATACCAAGGATCAATGGTGTTGGTGAGGAAAAGAGTTTCGTCAGGGAGAGAATATATGGGTTCGATATCTTCATCAACATGGGGGAGATCGCAGATAAGCTCCGCAAACACCAGGGAATTTTTGGATTTGGACTTCGCAAATTCAAGATCGAATTCCTAAAGGATGACAATCCATTTAGAGTATTTGCCCCCAAGCACTTGATGTGTCAAGACATGGTACATGGGGTTTGAGTCTGCAATCACAGTGGTGGTGCGTAGTAGGATGTAATGGAAAAATCTCCGGACAGTGATGATAGTTGCCAGGGCTAGTTCCTCTACATGTGAATATCAAAGTTTGGGTCTAGATAGACTCTTGATCAGGTAATAGATCACATGCTCCTCACCGTTGGGGTCCTCCTGAATTAACACCATTGCAATAGTGGAAGTAGAGGAAGCTAAGTAAAGGATGTAGTCCTTTGTTTAGTCTGGAGGATGCAACAAAGGTGTGTGGGTCAAGGCATGCTTGAGAGAATCAAATGACCATTGGGCGATGTCATCCCAGATGAAAGGGGTTTTTTTCTGCAACAATCACATGAATCCTTTAGTTATCTCAGCGTAGTTACAAATGAAACGGTGAAGGAAGTTTGCTTTTCCTTGTAAACTTTGGAGTTGGTTCAAATTGGTAGGTGGGGGTAAGGCCAGAATAGCCTTAATCTTTAAAGGATCCACCTGAATCCTATCTTTGGAGAAAATAAAACCAAGGAATTGACCGGATTCGACAGCGAAAATACACTTATGGGGGTTCAAGCGGATACAGTAAAAACGACATCAAAGAAAAATAGCACGTAAGTGATCAACGTGATCTAATCGATTTGATGAGTGGGCAGGTAAGTCATCGAGGTAAGGTTCTGCAATATGCTTGATATCATGGAAAGCATACGACATGGCCCGCTGGAAAGTAGCACCATCATTTTTTAGACCAAAAGGTAGCTTTCGATAGGCGAAAGTTCCCCATGGGCAGATAAAGGCGGTCTTATGTTGATCAACAGGTAAAATTTCAATCTGGTTATACCCGGAAAAACCATCCATGAAGGAGAAGATTATGCTCCCAGCACAATTATCAATGATCTAGTCGATGAAGGGCGTAGGGTAGTTGTCCTTTGGACAAGCCTTATTGAGATCTCGATAGTCAACACAGACACATATGGTCCCTTGTTTTTTGGCAACCGGAACAAGGTTGGAGACCCATTCTGTCAAAGGGATGGGATAGATAAAGCCAGATTTTAAAAGCTTCTCAACTTCTGCCTTTATAGCTGTGATTTTCTTGGGATGAACTGGGCGGAGTTTCTGTCGAACAGGTTTCACACCTGGGTAAGTCTTGATTTCATGCACGACAATCGAGGGATCGATTCCTGAGATTTCCTCGTAGCTCCAAGTGAAGACATCGCGAAATTCTTTAAATAACGCGGTGTAAGATACCACTTCTTCGGGTGTGCAATTAGCACCAAGGTTAATGTTTTCCACAATGCCTTCTTTGATCGAAATATCAATAACGATCGTACTAGAGATATTACCCATATTCCCCTTAGAAAGAGTATCGTGTGTGAGGATGGGAGATTGCGGAGAATCGGTAACATCAGGAGGGAAGACAGAGTGTATGTCTTGGTGAATTTCTTCCAGAGGTGGAAGAAAAGAGGATCGATGATGGTTATCATCCCAAGGTACATCGTCAATACTAAGAATCTCCATGATAGATTCGTTGGAAGGGAAAATTTGGGAAATGTAGTCGATTGTGGACGATAGGGAATCCAACCATGATGGCATCGAGTAGGCATCATGTGACAATAAATGGGGATTGTCCGGGGAGGGAGAGGAAGATTGAATAGCTACGTATGCGGCCTCGACTGGGATAAGTGGCATGGTATCACCTAGCACATCGAATTCCATAAGACTAGGTACAATCCAAGGGTTAGATGATTCCAAAGATTGATATGGCATAGTCGAAATCATATTGACGATGGCGATATGATTTTTGGTGGGTGGAAGTGGTGTAGGGAAAGTACCCATGAGGCTAGAATATTTCAACAAGCCAACACCAATGCTTTCATACATAACTGGGTGGTCTCCCAAGAAAGGAATGTTGTTGGTGACAGGGGCACGAGCGTCGGGTGTACAGAAATCTAGTTGATCGGTAGTGACAATTTTGCCTTGATGGGGGAATTGAACACATCGAAACACCAACGAGGCGACGGTAGTCATAGCGTAGAACCAACTTCTTCCAAGTAGTAGGTTGTAATCGAGGGGGGCGTCGACCATCTCAACATCAACAGTGACAGTTTTTCCACCCAACTGAACGGCTAAGGATTGTAAAAGTCCGTGAGGATGAAAACCTCAGCCATCGAAAGTGCATAACATGGTAGGGTATTTTTTAAGGGTAGGTGATTTTAAGCCTTTCCAACAAGCTAAAGACATGACACAAGTAGAGGCTCCCTCATCCAAGATAGTTCGGTGGATTTGTTGATTGTGAACAACAACATCGATCTGAAAATCTAGTTGGTGGGAGAGTCAAGGCTGATGATCATCAAGATTAAATGTGAGGCTATTAGATGACTCAGGATCGAAAGCACCTATGGCAACTAAGAGTGTTCTATGTTGGTTGGGATAGTGTTGTAGAAATTCCAGAGCAGACATAGCACACGGTGCTTGAGCCAAATCTTCAATGATGTTGTAGTTTTGGGCAGCCCGTGAACTAGGATTAAAGGTAGATTTTCGGATAGTGCTCTTAGGAGGGTGTACGATGGAGTCAAACGAAGGTTTATCGATCTGGAGCGGTCTGGACGAAGGGCTAGCAGATGGAGGACTAACAGAAGATGGTAATGGGTCTTGTGAGGAACCGTTAGTAGTCTTCAGCTTATCAGGTTTAATCGGTGTGTCATATGTCGCAGCGCGAGTGTTCATATTAATCCCGTTAAACATGTAAATGTGGGCACTTGTCGAGGCCTCATCATGGGATTGGTTGGAACTGCCCCCTAGAGTGGGGGTTTGAGAAACCAAGGATTGTTGCTGTGGAAAAATATGGGTAAGCACAGCGGTTTATGAATTTCCTTTAAAAATCTTGGCCACTTCATTGTGATTTGGACAGTCTCGGGTGTAGTGATCATCACCACAAATGAGACATGGGAATTTCGGTTTCCATTGTGGTTGTTTTCCGGCAGCAGGGGTTTGAGGTTGATTTTTTGGTTGTTCATTGTTGTTGTTTTTCTTTGGTTTATTTCTTTTTTTCTTCTTTCCCCCAGGTTGTTGTGAAGGGGTCGATTGGAACACATTCACCTTAGAGACCTGAGTTTGAGGGGGGGTAGAAGAGAGTGCAGTCGGACTGGGAGCAGGTGTCGGAGCGGACCACTGGGTTGTTCAAGTCGACTGGGAAGGAGATTGGGTTTTGACGAAGCCAATGACTCCATCCGCGTGTGAGGTAGACAATGGTTTGGATGGATCATTAGTGGCATGGGTAGCATTTGGTATCAACTCATATAGAGTACCAGATTGTGAATAAACCAAATCCAAGTACTGAGCTCGAGCAATAGCTTCTTCCTCGGTGACTACACCACCCATGGCAACATCACGAGCGATCTGGGGTAACAATGATTTAGTGAACCATTCCGCTAATAATTGGTCAGGAATGACCACTTTGATTAGCCTTTGTCATCATCTCCATTCATGAATATGATTAGAGATATGTACATAGGTTGTCTGACGAAGGGAGGTCAATAGTTCGATACCTGTCTTGTATCGAATGGGTAGTTGGAAGTGTGTGAGGAAGGACATGGAAAGGGAGTTGAAATCGTGAAAATTAGCACGTGGTAATTCAATATACCATTTTGTTGCAGAACCCGTAAGCGTTCGTTGGAAAAGATGCAAATGTATAGAATCATCCATGAGGGAGTTGGATGAACACCACAGATGGAAAGTCATCACATGGTTGTTTGGATCTTCTCCGGACTTTCCGTCGAATTTTGGAATATCAGAAGGAAGTTTAGTTGGAATAGCTGGCCAAACTGGAGAATGAAAAATAGGATCATTTGTTAACCAAGACAAGTTTGGAAGGTCCAGAGTCGCTAGGAAAGGCAGTTGTTGGTTAACCTATGGGTAATACTGGTGTGGCATAGGAAAACTAGTAGGACCATACACTGGGTTGGACGGATAATTGTAACCAGTGGGCCCTCTTGTATAAGGTTGGTGTTGACCAGGGTACATAGGATTTGAGGTGTTTTGAGAAACATGTGCGAGCAGAGGATAACCAGATGGGTTTTGAGGATTATAAGCTGGATTTGGCATTTTTCCATAAGGAGGATATAGATGGGTCCCTTGAGGGGGAAGAGATTGTTGTGGAGCTTGAGGATTGTGTCCCCCCTAGAACTGTGGATTTCTTGGAAAAGGGATGTTCCAAGGGTTGGGTGTGGTAGAAACATTTTTTCCATATGGTTGATGGTAGGCTTCAGATTGAGGCTGCCCCCCAGCATGAGGATTCCCTCCAAATGGAAATTTTCCTCCAGTGGGAGGATTCCCCCCATATTGAGGTAGAGTTCCCGGAATTTGGGAACCAGACGTAGACAATTGATCGGTGTTGCTTAAGGGATTAAAGCTACCAAGACTAGTTCCTCCAGGTTGTTGCATAGGTCTGGAACTTCCCAGCATAACTTGGGTAGTAGTGATAGTGGAAGAATTCAGTGCTCTGTACCCAAAATGGAGTGATGATGAAGTTCTAGGTGTTATTGGTGTGCCAATTGTAGCTTGGATCCACCGCATTACTGACGGGAATAGTCGGCACGTGAGGGACCATTGTATAATGGGCCATCTAGAGAGAAAAAGTGGACCTTAGGCCAACAGATGATGTGTTCATACCAACGGACGGTGTGGCTGGAAAAACGGTAGTACCGGTAAAATGGTTTAAGGGTACGATGTAGGTGATAGGTGCATCGACACCTATTCCCATTCCATAAAGATCACGCACCATGTGCGGTGGACTTCAAACAATGTCTGCGGTCCAAAAGGGGTCATCGGCTAAAGGTTTTGAATGAGGCCCAGTTGGAATGTCAGAAGGACTGATGACGACGAATTCACCGACTGAATTCAGTTGGAGAACACGTCTCTCATATCCCTCCAGAATGCGGAAAGCCTCCAGAGACTCTGAAACAATTCGAAAATTCTCTAAAGAGGTGGGAACTTCTTCTTGGGAGGTTATAGTGTCGTGAACCTCGCTCTGTTGAGGAGATTCCTCCATAGAATGAGGGATTAAAGGGGTATTCTCTTCCATATTTTCTAGAGGAAGTCCCTGTAGCCTCCGCGAACGACGTGGAGGGTCAATGTTGGCGAAAAAGAGTCGGAAGAAAAAATCTATGGCCAACTACCGAAAAGAGGTAGCATATGATAATAGAATCTAGGAATCACAACCAAGCAAACATGACCTTCTCTCAATGACCGTACTAGTTGGTGATGGAATCCAACATCGCATGATCAAGTCAAGAAGGGGCAGGGATATGGTGGAATAGTTACAATGGAAACCTACTTAACAGACTTACGCTTTGGTGCAATCCTCCACGCAGTAATTGTGGATTTACCCTCCAAGGAGCCCAAGTGAGTTTGACCAATGTCTGTGCCAGGTACAGTGAGACTTCCCTTCACTGTCACCTTGTGTAAGACAGTGAAAAATCTCCCTACAGACAGGTAGATCTCCTGTGATATCTATTTTATATGGGCGAGATTATGTCTATGCCATGAAAGTTATTGTATCCACTCTTTTCTGTGTGATATCTTTCCCTCACAATGGAAGAATTGTGACTATTGATCAACTTTCATTCGTCGGTCCTAACTAGGTTACCTCTCTAAGTGGTTCTTATATGTAGACAGTATCACCCTTGCTGCATTTCAATTATGTGGCGTTGTCTACGATGACCTCAACTTCCGATGATTTGGATACGGTATTTGACATGGTGATCTCTTCAGTAGGGTTATTGGAGCCTGATCTCCTTACCCCTGTCACGACCCTCGACATGTGTCCATTCTCGAGTAATTATCTTCCATCCAGAGAAGATATCCTGGAGGCCATGACCACGTTTTATCCATCGACATGGTACCCTTCTAGAGAACTATCCTCTTGGAATCCATGATCCAGATGAAACCACGAGCATAGTTTATCTTCTCTGTAGCAAGATCGTTAAAAAATGAAACAAAGGCCTTGAGCATAGTTCTTTTCCTATGTCAAGCTCATTAAAAAATGAAACAACCACCTCTCTTGAACCTTCTTTTCATCCACCCTTCTCCTTTTTCTCATCTACTAGAGAAATTGGTGATGACCTCAGAGCTTGTGAATGAATTGAATCTTGGAGGGCATGTCTCTAGCCTTTGATGATCTTTCTGGAGTTAAGCCACTAGATTTCAAGCTGGGGGCAAACTGAGCTTAGTCTTTGTTCTTTCTCGTGCTCGTAAATACATGAGAATGCATCCGGGTAGACTTTTATCTCTTTTTCAAACCTGTATGGATACACGAAAAAGGAACCCCCTGGAGTCTCCTTTAAGCTCTTTTCAGACTCTCTAAACATGAAAATATTACCGAGTGATATTGCTTCCTTTCCCACTCATTAAAAGTTTGGAAAGGGCATCTTTCGAGTGATAATTTATCTCTTTTTTGGCCTCGCAAAACTAACATTACAAAAAAGGACAACATTGGAGTCATCTTTAAGTTTTTTTTAGACTCTCTAAAGATGAAAAGATTACTGAGCGACCTTTCTCTCTTCACACTCGTTAAAGTATTTGAAGAATATGTCTGTTGAGTGATATTTTATCTCTTTTTCGGTCTCGTCAAACTACTTTACGAAAAAGGAACTGAGAGAGTTCTCTTTTAAGTGTTTTTCCAGACTCTATAATCCTAAAAAATCTTCGAGTTTTCTGTCTTTGGACTCGCTAAAACAAACATCGACAGGCCCATACGGGGCCGAACCCTTACTTCTTCTAGTTCATTAAACAAAGGAAGAGGAACTTACCAAAGGTGAGTTATATCGATCATGTGTTACCCTCCTCGAGCTCGTTAAATTAAAAAGAGGTACTCATCTATCTGGATGGGGCAAAATTTGAAAGAAGCAAGCCAAGCAGTTTCTTGAGAAGATTACCAAGTAATTCTTAGAGTTTCCCTTGAACATGACACTTTGTCTTTTGCACGCATTCTAATCCATTGAACCTCTGCACTGAGCCAATCCTTTGAGTTTCTTTCACTCCTCTGGGTCACCTAACGTAAGTCACAACATCCACTGCATCATCAAGTTTTGGTTCATGTCATGTTTTTGTTGTCGTGCCTCAGTGTTCAAGGGAAGTATCCGCCTCGAGAGTCAGCCATCACAAATATCTTGTCCCAATACCCATGTCAGTCCATGTTCATTTGATATACCAATTACATCTCTATGTTTTTTTCGTGTCGTTGATGGGGGATACATCAAGGCCCTCCTTTGATGATCCTATTCCTGTCGACTTCAACACATTATCTAGGAACTAGACTTAGAAACCAATTAGTACTTTGGGACTTGCATGCCTCAATGGAAAGCCTCCTCACATTTGACAGTAGGTTTACATCATTGACCTATGATCGAATGATTCCATGGATGTTCGACTTCAGCCCATCCATTCACATTCGTTGGAATGTACTAGATTACCTTGGGAATCATTGACATTAATGGTGATCTCCCTCACGCTTGTTAACAGTTTACATCATTGACCGGTAATCAAGTGATTTATGCCATGTTCGACATTGGGACATCTATTCACATGGTTAGATTCGTACTACATTAGGATCAGTAAGAAGACCCTGGGTTGAGTGATCACTTTGATATGTACTTTGCCCAAGTTGCAATGGAGTTTCTCTTGAACAATGACACATATACTATTACATAGATCCACTTTGTATTGGTCGTGGCTATGTCTTGTCATCTCGTAGATCCACTATGTATTCTTCATGGATACAATTAGTTCAGGTCATATGAGTATAGATCCACAGTGTATTTTCAGTGGCTATGCCTTTTTATCAATACAATTATGGATCCGCAGTGTATTTTATGGTGGCCATATCTTGCAAGTCTTGATCACCCAAGCATAGGTATGCCTACCTTGGGTTTGAAACATGTCATAATATTTTTTGGATGTTTGTGTGAAGTTTTTGTCGGGTTCTCTACGTCTATACCCTTGCTTGAAAGTCTACAAAGCATTTCAGTTATTAGTTCTTGTCTTCTAACTTCATACTTTGGGGGGCAATCTGTTACACATCGAAAATACTCACTTTGATAGTGTCACAAGTGTCATCATTACAAAATTCACAAGTGTCGCATGTTTCTCACAAGTTTCGCAAGTGTCAAAGAAAGCATGCTGCCATGATGCCTATGTCATGCCTATAACGACATGAGAAGGACACTTGAAATACCTCAAACATTTGATTTGGAAGAGGAGAAATGAGTCAGCAGGCTTACAAACCTTTTTCCATCTGAAAGCACCTAAAAAACTGAGTTTTTGGAGGGGAGTGCTCCCCTATACCTCTTCTGGGAGTGTTGGCGCTCCCCCTTACACTATCTGGGAGCATTATAAAGATATTTGGCCCTTCTACAGGAGAAATCCTACCCTCAGGAGCATTGGCACTCCCCTAAAGCCTACTAGGGAGCGCTATAGCACTCTAAGTGCCCTTTTGAGGGAGCGCTACCTATTTTAGGAAGCGGTTGAGTTGTTGAGATGAATGGGGGAAGGATCTTTTCATTCTTGGAAGGCATTTGGCTTCGAATCCCTAGTCTATCCATGATCTTAGGGCAGATCCTCAACTGAAGGAGGAAAATCTTCACCTTCCCCAAGGATATCTCAAGTTGTTGAGCCTCTCCAAGGCTATATAAGCAAGCTTTCTCATGGTGAAAGAAGGAAGAAAAAGGGAGAATCACACCAAACTTATGATCTTATAAGTGGTGATAGAATAGAGATATTTTTGAGGCAAGAGACCTATGATCTCATAGGGATCAATCAGTGAATCCATCATCATTCAGATCATGGATCTTTTGAGCAAGGGGTAGACAAGGAGGACTTGGCGAAACTTCTGCAATCCATCTACGGTTGTAAGTAATGTTTTTTCCTCATTAATATAATTTGCTTGGCCTGTTTCTTTCTAATTCGTGTTCAATCTCACATGAATTTGTCTATTTAGTAGATAGATCTATTTCAGACGAATCTTGATAGAGTAGGAAGTGGTCGTACTTTGTTTGTCTACAGGGCTTATCGAAGAGCGAAAGATTGGAGCTCAACTCGAAGCGTGCAGGGACAAACACCAGTAAAAGGTACCTCTTTTCTCCTTCCTCCTCACACACTAGTCCACCTAGATCTAAAAGAAAGTCAGTGACCATGATAAGTACTTTATGTCTTAGAGTTAAGAGTCTAGCTCTTTGAGGAGACTTACCTATCCACAGGGAGATTTTCCTTCAACAGAGGCAACGTAGGGGACTACACCAAGTCCTACTCCATAAGATCCAGGCCTGACGAAGCAGTCAACTACTTAGTTTGGGAGTGTATGCAAGAAGATTAAGATGCATAGAACACCTCTAGAATACACAATCATGGAGGATGATGCAAAAATGGTAGCCTAAATGGTTCAGGATAGCACATTCGAGGATTTCAAGAATGTTGCATGCCAAAGGGACAGGATTGAAGAAGAGCTGGAAGACATGCAACAACTCCTCAAGTATATTGGAGAAGTGCAGGAAACTGACAGTAGTATAGAAATGATCTTGTCGACATCACAGACAGAAGGAGAACCTAAAGCAAGCGAGCAAGATATAGTCCAGACAAAACTACAGCCGAGTGCAATGTTTCACATTACACCCAACATTTTACATATGGATGAGATCATGGGGTAGATACCCCTAAAGGATTTAACTAAATTGCAGTTGGCATTACCATGGATACCAACCAAGGCCCTATATAAAATACAGGTTAGCGCTATACAGGAGGTATAGTCTCATGCACGCATAGACACAGTCAAACTGCAACAGGTAATGGATAAATGGGATGAGTTGGAATTGATATTTGAGCAGGCCAAGCTTGAGACCAAAGAGGAGAGGGAACATGTGAAGGGATTGGAGTAGAAAGTGGTTGTAGCCTATGAGAAGATTCAAAAGACTGCGCAGGTGGCCAAACTCACAGTGACAAAAAAGATTGATCAAATTGTGTAGACAATTGTTCAATATGAGTAGGAAATCGAGAATCTTCAGGAGAATATCACACCTACCACTCCATCAAAGGTAAGGGAGCAAAGTAAGCAGGAGGAAACATAGCAGATACAAGATATAGAATGATAGGTCCACACAGCAGGTGACTTATTCAACAAAGCAGCACAACTCTAGATGAAGATGGAATAGGATCAGTAGGTTCGGCAGTGGGACCAAGAAGGAGAAATGATAAGCGTAGTTATCCAAGACCTCAAGCAGAGGAAGAAGAAAATGTCCATCACAAATCACGTCAAAGGGGCGCTAGATATGAAGAGACTACAAGAAGAACTCATCACTACACAGATGCATAAAAAGGAGAGTCAGGATCAAATGGAACTGCTCCATGAGTGAGAAAAATAGGTCATTACATGAGAAGAGGAAGCCAAGATATATATGGCATAGACCCAGGCAGAATGTGTGAGGTTGGTCAGTGACATGATTACAGTACAAACATTGGATGCACTCAAGGAGAAGACCGCACAGGATCAAACACAAGAAACAGAGCTCAGGGAGAAGTTCCAAGTGACCACCAAAGAGATCAGCGAAGAAAATAAAGGTTAGGTGGCTCGGGATGAGCCACATGTCAGTGTTGGGGGCCTGTTGGAAGCAGGCAAAAGTAGAAAGAAAGGATATTTTTGTAAGGAAGGCATGCACGAGGAAAGCGACAACTGGAAGGAAGAGCAGGATGTGCGCATGCATAGAAGACCTAAAAACGTTAGGGTTAGGGTTTTTGCAATACATTGTAATGGTTGATGAGCCAAAAATATATAAATATAGATACCTAGGTCTCATAGAAGAGCTAGAGGCAGATATATAGAGTCTTGAGGAGGAGTCATGTTTTGATAGCTAGTTGTAAAATTTTGCTATATGACCTAATCCTGTAAGTTGTTGAGCTGAAGAAGAGTAAGGAGGGTAGATCTTGAGGCTTAAATCGTGGGATGAGGATCCTGGTGCGATCTATTCTGCCTCATAATAGATCTCGACCCAACTGACAGGAGTTGTAAAGCACGTGGTGCTATAGTTTTGAAATTGCTATAATAGAGATATTAAGAGCCATATCTTTGTGGACGTAGCCCAGGAGGGGGTGAACCATGGTAAAACCTATGTTATGTGATTGAATGCATGTGTTTCTTTATTATTTTTGAGTAAGTACTTAAGGGCATTCTAAATGAATGAGTTGATTATATTCCATGCATAATCATGAATGAAATTTTATCACTTTAATAAGTTAAATAGAACTCTCAGCGTACACTTCTCAAATCCCCACTCAATCTTGGACTGAAAACACTTGAGTATTGGAGTCACTCGTTAATACTATATCAGGTGAGACTGCACAATGCACTCTTTGCAGTGTGTTTCCTTCTAGTTTACTAGGAGGGAGGATAGTTTTAGAGGCTTTTTTGGAATCCTAGTAGACATGAACCCTAGGTCACTCAAGATAAAGGTATAAAATCATATAATTGTAACCAACAATGTTGGTATGAGAGTAGTCATATTTGACTTGAATTTTTGAGTGTGAATACTTACTAGGTCCAAGCATAAGCAGGGTGAAGGAACTCTTAATAATTTCAATCCCGAAGTTGGTCCTGCATCTTGAAGGAAGAAAATGGTGGAAGAGGACAAGCGTGATGAACAGGAGAAAAAATTATATATGGTCTTTTATCACATGTCAGAAATGGTTGAACGAATGTATGGAGACTATGAGAAGGGGATGAAGAAGAAAGGGAAGAAAAATGAAGCACAAGTTGACGATGATGCTTCGATAAATCAAGGTCTTGGAGAAGACCCTCTTGAGCCTCCATATTAACCATCAATTTTTGGTTCTTCTTCCTCTGAGCATTCTCATCATTCTCATCATTCTAGCCATAAACCTCTTTTAAGAAACCATTATTAAACCTTGATGTAAAATTTTCTTTACCTGTGTTTAATGGATATGCTAATCCTGAAAAGATAGATAATCGGATCCGACATGTCGAAGTATATTTTCGTGTTCAACGTATTGATGAAGAGGAATTTAAAGTGCAACTAGCTTCTCTTCGGTTGGAAGGAACCGCCCTCGTATGGTGGAAGAGAAAACTTCAAGACAAAAGTAAGTGTGGTAACCTTCTTTCCTCATGGTCGGAATTTAAATCAATGATAAGGAAGCAATTTTATTGAAGTATTTGAGTCATTATATCTATTTGTTTCTACATGCATGTGGATTATGGATGGAATCCTTTATGACAGTATGTGTATTTCTCCCCTTTCCTTCCCTTTCCACCTTTGGATCTGGAGGCATTGGTGAAGGGTTTTGATTACCCTTCCTTCTTCGGATTTGCATGTGATTTCCTTTTGTATTTATCTTTATATTTTTGATATTGATGACCATTTCCATCTTGCACAGTAATTGCATGCGCCTTTGGGCCTTTGATTTTTCCCATGTTGATGAGCTTGGTATTCTCTTGTGTCCAGGATTCAATAAATTCCTCAAGAGACGGAATATTCAAGGTGGATCCAGAAGAGAATTTGACTTAATGAAATGTGGATATGAACATTGAGAATTCAAGACCAAGTTTGGAGAGAATGGTGAGAACCATTAGATTTATCAACCCTACAAGCCTTGAGTTGTGACAATAAATCCTTAAATTTTGTAAGGAAATCTTAGAGATTGTTGAAGCTTTTTGGATCCAATGTGAGAAATCCCACCTCAAGAATGTGTCCCCTCATCTCATCATGTTTTCCAAATATCCCTTCCATGGTGGTATAGGATTCATTGGGGGTTTTAGATGAATATATGTGAAAAAGGAGATCGGGAGAAATGAGACTGCAAATTGTTCTGAATGATTCATCCATTTGATTTAGATACTTGGATTTTTCTATGGTTGATGTTGGTTCTATTTCAAATTTCATGGATAACATGTACAATCCTCTACTTCGAATATGCATGATCATCCTCGCCTCCTTCCATGAAAAGTAATTATAAGGTGTAAGAATGAATTATTTTGGGAATTCCATTTTTCCGTTGTCTTCAATCTTTGGTACCTGCAAAAATAATTTGGTGTGTCTTTTTCTTAGCAGTCTGTCAGCTATGATACCATGTAAATGTGTTGAACCTACACAATGTTAGCACTCTATAAATTTGTTTGGATGATAAAAAAATGACAGAGGTAATTGTTTCAACCAACTTTAGCGCTGGGTACTAACCTCCTCAGCTCAGAGAGGTTTCTCTTGTGTCACTTGATGTTTCTTTGGCAAGAAGTGGCTAGATTTAGTTTGTATTGGGGGGTTTTTATAAAGTTGTTGGCAAGAAAAGGGAGGGACACTTAGGGCTATGGAGTCAAAATTTTGAAATTGAATGAAAACAATGACTGGCCGATAGAACTCTCTAGAGGATAAAGGCTAAGTGAGGCGATGAATCTGAGTTATAAATTGTAGTTTGCAAAGTGTAAGAAGAAAAAGGAAACAAGTAATTGCCTCATAGTATTAATGAAATGAATTATGAATTAGTTATGAAGAATTTCACACAGTTTAAATTCATTAAGCCGAGAGCATCACAAGATGAATTCTGAGCTTTTACCTATCCAATTTAAACAGAAGAAAGTGAAAATGGAATTAAAGAACACAGGAAATACATACAAGGAGAGGAGACAAAACGTGTATTGATGACGGAGCATCTCTCCACGTCATCCAGCCAACCAGCCAGCCAACCACGTCAAGCACGTGAATTCAAAGCTGAAGAGAGGCGCAACCTCATTTAAAATCTGAATTCAATGTAATTTAATGTTTAGGCTAGTGATCCATAGAGTCGTGCCTTTGTGCAGGCTGTAGATAAGATCGGCTTTAATGTTTTGTATGGCTAAGATCTAGATCCAGATGTTGGACTAGACATCCCATTTAATGTAATTGAATAGGGTAGGTAGATTGGAGGGAAGATCTCGAAGAGCCCCCTCAGGTAAAAGAGATTTCAGATATCATTTTGAGAAGTAGTGGTTGTAAGAAAAGAGCCAGAGAGAGCTCGAGAACACCCCTGTATGAACAGGCATTTTCCATATTTTAATATAATCATAAGCAGTTTTTCCTGCATGAATTTTGTATTATGTGGATGTTTGTGAGTGTTCTTCATATATTGTGAATGTATGTTGTAGTTGTGCATTTGCAAACGTTTGTTTGATTTTAGGTGAGAGTCTTTGAGGCTTCACACCAGGAGGGTGTGACAGAACATTGCGGGTTCTGAGAGTCGTGCACAGAGGATGCACTTCTGAACTCTGCGGAGTCAGACAAAGATGTGTTGTGGAACAGGAGATGAAATCAACAACTTAGGAGAATACCTCAAGGTTGTTGAATACCTTGGAGGCAAGGCTGTGGGAGAAGAACACAGTTGCAGACAGAAGCTCTGAGGAGTTTTGTAGAGCTCTGCCAGGTGGGCATTGAGCACAGGCACAGGGTGTTGAGGAAGAACTCTATTGTGAATTCTTAAGGAGGACTAGAATCACTAAGGATTCTGAGAGCTCTGCTAGGTGGGCATTGAGCCAGTGCAAGGAATGCACAGAAGAAGAACTCTGCTATGAGTTCAGAAAGAATTAGAATCACTGAGGATTTTGTAAAGATCTGTCAGGTGGGCATTGAGCAGGTGCAAGGGGTGCACAAAGGAAGACTTATGTTGAGAAGTTCAGGAAGAAGAGACATAATCATTGAGGATTCTGAGAGCTCTGCCAGGTGGGCATTGAGCGGGTACATAGGTGCACAAGAGACAGAACTGTTGAACATTCTGGGAGAAGATACTCTGCCAGGTGGGAATTTGAGTTAGTGTGTAGACAGGCATAGGAAGAAGAGAACTCTTTGAGTTCTGTGATTTGAAGAAGAATCCACTGAGGGATCTTCGCGAGGTTACTAAATACCCAGAAGCCCTCAGCAAGAGGTTACTTGAGGTAGAGGATAGCCAGGAGGGCATCCCAACGTTCTCCATCTGCAGGAGAAGAAAGAAAGATAAAATCCCGTAGGGGTCTGAGTGTTGAGGAGCTCAGGAGAGATAGCACTTTGGGTGCATGAAGACCCTACAGAGGCATAGGATTCATAAAGTCCCTTGAGGATTCGGTCGCAGAATCTCAGGAGGGACAGTGCTTTCGGTGCATAGAGTTGAGGCTGCAAGGAGTGCAGAGATTGAAGAACTCTTTGGAGGAGTTGAGAGTTCCTAGAAGCTCTGGAGGAATAGTGTTATTGAGAATGCAAGCGAGGACTCGAATTCATGGAGCTCGCAGAGAAAGGGAGAAAAGGTTGAGGCCTTTGGCTTTTGAATTCTCCCAAAGTTGGGAAGTAAGTGTGCAAGCTCAAGAGGGAGCATAGCAGTCGTCAAATAGGCTGGAGGAGGAAATCTGGACCATTGGTTTCTACGTCCAGGAGAAGCTTAGGAGAAGCCTACATAAGGGAGAGATTGTGAGTCGTTAGATCTTATTCAAAAATACTGTCAGTCGTTGGATTGGGTGAAGGCACGTAGAGTTTAGCCTCTAGAGGAGTGCGCAGGAGAACAGATCTGGGCCGTTAGATCTTGAGTAGATACCTGTCAGCCGTCAGATTGGACAAGAGCTGCACGAGGTTTACCTTTGTAAATAGGAGGAGAAATCCTGAAAGGAGGGTTAGCTCATTGAGGTTTCACATATCAGGAAATCGGAAGTCTCGATGACATGAGATCGGGAATTTCCATGGGAAATTACCCGGGAGCGATCTGGACCGTCTGTTTGTGGATACATGTGGTGGATATCGAGGCGTCGAAAGTCGGGATATCGGCATTCCTGTGGACAGGAGATCAGGTAAGTCCACCTTGAAAACCCTGACACAAATATGGACCGTCCATCTGAGAGAGGATGCGTGTCACGTGATCGTCCATTCCAGAGCTCTGGGAACTAGACATCGGGATATCGACGCTTAGGAAATCAGAGTTCCTGAGGTCGTGAAAATCAGGACATCAGAAGTCTCCAAATGCGAGGAAGAATCTAAACCATCCATCTTGAGGGGACGCGTGGCAGCAATCGGAGCCATCGGGGAAAGGCCCGACAGGAAGTTGTCTATCAGCATTTGGGTCATTGGGATATCGGGAATCCTGGTGACAAGGTGTTTATGCATTTCAGAATTGTGAAGTCTGAAACCCCGACAAGGAGAAAAGTGCCATTGTTGGAGCCAGTTGTCAGCATAGCGGAGAATTTGGATTCAAGGGATCGACAATCTCGTGGGCAAATTTTTTTCGACATTTGAAACCCCGAAGCCCCGAAAGGTGGTATGACTACGGTCATATAGAGGGAGGTCGTGTGGACCAAAAGGTCTAGCCCAAGGGACTAGTAGAAGCTGACGTCATTTTTGGATATCGGGGATTCCGAGGACAAAATGTTTAGGCATTTCAACATTGCGATGTTCAAAACCCCGATGGGAGACAAGGCTGCGGCCTTGTGAGATAGTGGTCATGTGGGTCAGGAGCTGAGCCTGGAGGGCTAATGGAAATTGGAGCACATTGGGATTTTGAAGCCCAAAAAAACAACGAGAAGGATAAGGCTACGGTCTTATGAATTAGTGGTCACATGGACCAGAGCATAGCTAGGAGGGCTAACGCGTAAATGGAGTGTATCGATGAAATTTCTCATCAGAGATCAGGGATTCAAGAGGACAGGAACTCTTGACGTCGGGGATCATGAAACCCTAAAAACCTGAAACTGAGTCGGGGAAGATCACGGTTATGTGAAGAATACCGTGCAGGTGAAGAAAAGGACCTGTGGATCGGGTTTTCATCAAAGATTCTAGCAGGGAATCAGAGGAGCTGCTTCGTCTCATGAATGAATGAGAACGATCTTGTGTGTAGGAGCGCAACGAGGGTGTGGTCGTGTCTCTTCCTGCATCAAGTGGTATCAGAGCTAGAACTCTGTTTGTATATTTCAAGTAGAGAGAGGAGCAGAGGAAGACAGGGTAGCTGGAGACTCTGTGGTGGTTGTTTGCAGGTAGGCAACAATCAAGAAGATAGTCAGGGAGACTGTAGAAGGATGAAGCTGGGGCACTCAGGTTTGCAGAGTGACAGCAGCAGGTTTGCCAGGAAGGCAAATGGAGACAACAACAGGGCTACTGAAGGCCACAGGTATGCTGGAAGGAAAAATTCAGAGCTATGGAGCCAAGAAGATATATATGAAGAGCTTGTTGATATAAATAAAGAAATGGAAAATCTTGAATTGCGGATGTGGTAGGATAAGAAGCCGAGATGGGTGTATGAAGGGCCCGTGAAGAAGCCAAAGATGAAATGGTCAGTCAAGGGGTTGATGGTCAAAAGACAGTGGAGGATGTTAAAAAGATGGTTGAGGTATGCTGAAAACCTCAATGGACCAGAAGAAGAAATGGTTCAGGTATGTGAACCAGAGACTCGGAGAGATCTCAGTGAAATGGGATCAATTGAAGATATCAAGAACTGCCAGGTGGGCAACGAAATGAGATCATTGCGGGATCTCAGAGACTGTCATGAGGAAAGCCAAGGAATTTCACATTTCCAACTGGGCAATGATATGGGGTCACTGCGGGATCTCAAAGACTGCTAGGAGGGCAGCAAAAGCATCTCATATTGCCAGGTGGGAAGAGATGAAAATTCAAGACTATATGAAAGTCTCATGGACTCGGAGGTGAGTTCAATTCAGCAAGGGTTGCTGATGAAGATGGGATCAGTTGATCTCATAGTCTACCAGGAGAGCAGTGGAAGCATCCCATATTTCCAGGTGGGCAGGGATGAGCAGATGATACTATCTATGGGTCTCATAAACTCAGAAGTGAGTTGGAATCAGCCAGAAGAGCTGACAGAGCATGTGAGCTCAAAGATAGAGTTGGATCAGCAGATGCAACTGATAGAAGAGGAAGATATGAGAAATCTTCTGATGATTAGGGGAATTGGAGTATTCCTACCACTTTCCCAGGAGGAGGTAGAAGTCTGTGTTGCAAATGGTGCAGCAACAGCAGCAGAACAGTCAATTGTGACTGTCAGGAAAGAAGAGGGATTGGAGCAGACTTTGGAAGCTGCCCAAGAAGTAGAAGAAGAGAATGAGCATTCTGAGGAGTGTCTCAACATATTCATTAAGGAAGCTGAGGAAGCTGTAGCATTGAAGCTGACAATAGAAGAAGATGAAGAGAATGACGATCATTCAAAGGAATGGCTCAATATTTTCAGCCCAGAAGCTGAAAAGACTGCAACATGGGAGTTTGCAGAAGAAGAAGAAGAAGAAGGGGCAGATAGAATTTGTTTTTCTGATCTGTGGGAATAGATAGAATCCCTAGAAGAGAGGGTAAAAGTGCAGAGCGTGCACATCCAACAGGTGAAGTTGGAAGCTGAAGGAGAAGGCATGGGAGATCATGAGAATCTGCCCATGTGCCAAAAAAAATTGCAGCTGAGGAAATTGCATGAACAGAGCCAGCCATTGGAGCAGTTGGAGAAGGTGATAGAAGACATCAGAAGGATGATGTTGGGATCAGCAGGAACTTCCAGCGAGGAGAAGTTGAGCAGAAGGAAGGAAGCAGTGACAGCAGCAAAAAAGCAGCAGCAACAGTAGGAAGATGGAGCAGATGAACAACTCCAAAGGATGATTTGGGATCTAGGGGGATTTCCAACAGTTGAGATGGGAAGCTCATGAGAAGGAGCTCATGAATTTTGCAGCTAAGGAGTTTGATGTAGGAGCATCTCTCCACGTCAGCCAGCCAGCCAGCCAGCAATGTCGAGCGCATGAATTCAAAGCTAAAGAGAGGCGCAGCCTCATTTAAAATATGAATTCAATGTAATTTAATGTTTAGGTTGGTTATCCATAGAGTCGTGCCTTTGTGCAGGCTGTAGATAAGATCATCTTTAATGTTTTGTATGGCTGAGATCTAGATCCAGATGCTGGACTAGATAGCCCATTCAATGTAATTGAATAGGGTAGGTAGATTGGAGGGAAGAGCTCGAAGATCCCCCTCAGGTAAAAGAGATTTTAGATCTCATTTTGAGTAGTAGTGGTTGTAAGAAAAGAGCCAGAGAGAGCTTGAGAACACCCCTATACGAACAAGCATTTGCCATATTTTAATATAATCAGAAGCAGTTTTTCCTGCATGAATTCTATATTATGTGGATGTCTGTGAGTGTTCTTCATATGTTGTGAATGTATGTTGTAGTTGTGCATTTGCAGGAGTTTGTTTGATTTCAGATGAAAGTCTTTGAGGCTTCACATGAGGAGGGTGTGACAGAACACTACGGGTTCTGAGAGTCATGCACAGAGGATGCACTTCTGAACTCTATGGAGTCAGACAAAGATGTGTTGCGACACAGGAGCTGAAATCAACAACTCAGGAGAATACCTCAAGGTTGTTGAATACCTTGGAGGCAAGGCTATGGGAGAAGAACACAGTTGCAGATAGAAGCTCTGAGGAGTTCTGTAGAGCTTTGCCAGGTGGGCATTGAGCATAGGCACATGGTGCTGAGGAAGAACTATGTTGTGAGTTCTTAAGGAGGACCAGAATCACTAAGGATTCTGAGAGCTCTTCCAGGTGGGCATTGAGCTAGTGAAAGGAGTGCACAGAAGAATAACTCTGTTGTGAGTTCAGAAAGAATCAGAATCACTAAGGATTCTGTAAAGCTCTACCAGGTGGGCATTGAGCAGGTGCAAGGGGTGCACAGAGGAAGACTTTTGTTGAGAATTTTAGGAATAAGAGACATAATCATTGAGGATTATGAGAGCTCTGCCAGGTGGGCATTGAGAGGGTACATAGGTGCACAGGAGACAGAACTATTGAACGTTCTTGGAGAAGAAACTCTGCCAGGTGGGCATTTGAGTTAGTGTGCAGACAAGCACAGGAAGAAGAGAACTCTTTGAGTTCTGTGATTTGAAGAAGAATCCACTAAGGGATCTTCGCGGGGTTACTGAATACCCAGAAGCCCTCAGCAAGAGGTTGCTTGAGGCAGAGGATATCTAGGAGGGCATCCCAACATTCTCCATCTGTAGGAGAAGAAATAAAGATAAAATCTCGTAGGGGTTTGAGTGTTGAGGAGCTTAGGAGAGATATCACTTTGGGTGCGTGAAGACCCTGCAGAGGCGTAGGAGTCATAGAGTCCCTTGAGGATTCGGGCATAGAATCTCAAGAGGGACAGTGCTTTCAGTGAACAGAGTCGAGGCTACAAGGAGTGCAGAGGTTGAAGAACTCTTTGGAGGAGTTCAGAGTTCCCAGAAGCTCAGGAGGAACAACGTTATTGAGAATGCAGGCGAGGACTCGAATTCGTGGAGCTCGCAAAGAAAGGGAGCAAAGGTTGAGGCCTTTGGATTTTGAATTCTCCCAAAGTTGGGAAGTAAGTGTACAATCTTAGGAGGGAGCACATTAGTCATCAGATAGGCTAGAGGAGAAAATTTGGACCATTGGTTTCTACGTCTAGGAGAAGCTCAGGAGAAGTCTATAGAAGGGAGAGATTGTGAGTTGTTAGATCTCATTCATAAATCCTGTCAGTTGTTGGATCGGGTGAAGGCACGCAGAGTTTAGCCTCTGGAGGAACATGCAGGAGAACAGATCTAGGCTGTCAAATATTGAGTAGATACCCATCAGCCATCATATTGGACAGGAGCTGCACGAGGTTTACCTTCGTGAACAGGAGGAGAAATCCCGAAGGAGGGTTAGCTCATCGGGGTTTCACATATCGGGAAATTGGAATTCTCGATGACATGAGATCGGGAATTTCCATGGGAAATTACCCAGAAGTGATCTGGACCATCTGTTTTTGGATACACATGGCAGAGATCGAGGCGTCGGAAGTCAGGATATCTACATTCCCATGGACAAGAGATCGAGTAAGTCCACCTTGAAAACCCCGAAACAAATCTGGACCGTCCATCTGAGAGAAGACGCGTGTCACGCGATCGTCCATTTCAGAGATCTGGGCACTAGACATCGCGATATCAGTGCTCAGGAAATCAGAGTTCCTGAGGTTGTGAAAATTGGGGCATCAGAAGTCTCAAAATGCGAGGAAGAATCTAAACTATCCATCTTGAGGGGATGCGTGGCAGCAATCGGAGCCATCGGGGAAAGGCCCAACAGGAAGTCGTCTATCGGAATTTGGGTCATCGGTATATCGGGAATCCTAGTGACAAGGTGTTTATGCATTTCGAAATCATGAAGTTTGAAACCCCGACAAGGAGAAAAGTGCCATTGTGGGAGCCAGGTGTCAGCATAGCGGAGAATCGGGATTTGAGGGATCGGCAATCCGGTGGGAAAATGTTTTTTGACATTTGAAACCCCGAAGCCCTGATAGGTGGTATGACTACGGTCATATAGAGGGAGGTCGTGTGGACCAAAAGGTCTATCCTAGGGGACTAGCGGAAGATGACGTCATATCAGGATATCGGGGATTCCGAGGACAAAATGTTTAAGCATTTTGACATTGCAATGTTCGAAACCCCGATGGGAGATAAGGCTGCAGTCTTGTGAGATAGTGGTCATGTGGAATAGGATCTTATCCTGGAGGAATAACAGAAATTGGAGCACATCAGGATTTTGAAGCCCAAAACCCCGACGAGAAGGATAAGGCTGCGGTCTTATGAATTAGCGGTCACATGGACCAGAGCATAGCCAGGAGGGCTAACACGTAAAGGGCGCGTATCGGTGAAATTTCTCATCGGAGATCGGGGATTCAAGAGGATAGGAACTCTTGACGTCGGGGATCACGAAACCCCAAAAACCCAAAACTTAGTCGGGGAAGAACACGGTTATGCACAGAAGACCATGCAGGTGAAGAAAAGGACCTGTGGATCAGGTTTTCATCAGAGATTCCAGCAGGGAATCAGAGGAGCCGCTTTGGCTCATGAATGAATGAGAACGATCATGTGTGCAGGAGCGCGATGGGGGTGTGGTCATGTCTCTTCCTGCATCATGTATCACCACCATTAGAATATTTTCATAGAGACTTCAAAATCTTCTACATATGTATTCAATTCAGCTCCAGAAATCTACAATTGAGTTAAGAACAACTAAAAGGTGCCCTTGTGCTTCTTCCAACATTAATACATTCATAACTTCTAGCATTTATACAATTCCAGTTCCTTTCAATTAGAAACTCATTACAATAGCTGAACTGAAATGTTTCAACTTCTAAACTGATTTTAATAATTACAACTGACAGTGTCTGTATGGAAATCGATTACAATGATTGATCAAACAAAAACATTTCATGAACCAATGGTCGATTCCTCTTTCTCGTCATCTTTTGTCTTCGCCATCTGTCCTGCTTTAGTCCTCTGTCAGATTTGTTATTCTAGTGACACCTGGACATTATTTGTTGGTTCCTGGAAGACTGCATTTTGTTCTTCCCATCTGCACTATCTTTGTTATAACCCTAAATTGCACCATTCATGCTCACCTGGCATCAGGACAACTCATTGCCCTTCATTGCCAAAGCCATGTTGAACAAACTCTTTAAAAATCTCTTAAACCAAGTAACCCGCGCCCTAACCCACTGCTGGGAGTGTTGGAACGCTGGCAGGCCTTATACTACATGCGTTTGAACGCGAATTGGCCCACTACAACCAATGTTTACCTAACAAAGAAAAAAATCAGGAAAGTTTCCACTGGGACGAAAAGCTTTGGGTCAGTTAACTGGAACTCCTAGCCATGCATGGCTGAGAGTTCGTATAAAACCCTAGCTCCTTCTAGCCTATAAAAGAAGGGGTAGGGGTACTATTCAAAGGAGGAAAAATTATAGCAAAGAAACTCTGCCCAATTGTCGAATCCGTTTTGTCCCAACCCTTTAGCCTTTCCTCAAGCTTTAGGAGAATTCAAGCAAAGAAGTTGGAGGACAAAGAAGAGGAGGAGCCCAGGATCAGGATCGAGGAATGGTGACCGGTCTCTATAATCATTGTAAGTTGATTCATGTTGAGATTAATAAAAAGATACTTTTCTCGTCCCAAATACACGAGTTTTATATGTTCTATTTGATTTTTGTTTAATCTCTAACCCTCTAGTAGATCAATAGCATGCATGCACAGTTTTGTCTTGATTGCAGGATCTCTTTTTGGAAGGAGCAGCAGCAGCAAGGAGATAAAATCTCAATGGAGGATCTACACCAACCGTCGATAAAAAGGTTAGTTGGTTCTTCCCATGTTTGCATGAGAAAAAGGGTTTTATATTTGGGTAGAAGGTTAAAAGTTATTTCTTAAGGGTCATGATCTGCATGCAAGTTTAAGCCCTAGCTTGTTAGTCCGTAGGGTAGAATAACCCCACAAAAGAATTGGCGACTCCGCTGGGGATATTTTACTCTTAGGGTTTCCAGATTTGGTTAAAGGTCTTTTGGGTAGTTCAAAGAAGTTCAGTCTCTATTTCTTTGTTTATTTTGTTGTCTGTTAGGTCAAAGCTAGCAGGGAACCTGGTTATCAATACCAGTTCTTCCTTGACTGTTGCTTGACATTTATTCTCAGGACACACAGAGGTACATGTGGCCTCTTAAAGCCTCTTAAAGACCCTGGTTGTCAATACCAGAGGCCTTTTTCAGGTCTGGACTGCCTGTGTATTGTTTGATCTTGGATTTTATACAGACCTGCGGCCTGTTTAAGTCTTGCTCGCGGGTACCCGCGCGCTGTTGTAGTTCGGCACGCGTTTGCACGCGTGCTGTGTTGGTGACAGTCGCGGGCTTGATTGGTAGCTTTTTCAGCTTGGGTGGGGCATTCCTCCCCTCCTGTGGTGAGAAGAGCTCCTCTCAGGGGTATAGAGTCTGGAGTTGCACAGTCAGCAGGTTAGGGAATCTTATCCTTAGCCTGTGTTTGTTAGTTGATGTTTTGATAGAAAAGACATAAGAGAAAAATATTTGTTTTATGGTTTTTAGGCAAGTGTTAGAATCGGTGCTGTCTTGATTGCTTTTCGCATTTTGTGCTCTAATTCTTTTGCGATCCGCGCTCTAAGCCAGAGTTTTCTTTTCATTCTTTTGGTTTTGGTTTTGTCAACATTTTTCCTTGTTGCGTTATTTTTCAATGAAATAAAAAAAAAAATCCTCTTTTTCATTTTCTTCTTGGTGTGAAGATTGTGTTGTTGCATTAGTAGTTAGGAAAGAGTCTTTTTGCATAAGTTTTTGCAGTGCATTTAGAGTATAAGTAGCTCGCAGATCTGAGTGAAAGTTCTTTATATTTACTACATGAAATATTAGTAAAGTTGAAAAAGAAAAGAAGTCTTTCTTGTTGAAAAGTTGTTGGTTTTGCATTTTAGTAAAAGTTGTTGTTTCCAAGCATTTTTTGTTCATTTTGCTTTGAGTCTTTTTACACACCATCAGTTTCACTTTCATACCTTGTGACTTAAAGAAGCCCATTAAAAGAAACTCTAATTAAAATCAATTAGACTTTTGTGTTTGTAGGGTGCATACACTAGCTTAAGAATAAGGCCTTGGAATAGGTTGGAGAGTAAATTCTCCAAGGCCACCCAAACCAAACATTGGAGTCTGACAATAGGGAGTGTAGAAGTCCAGTTACGAAAAGTTATTCAGGACCCCCCTCTAACACAGGGGCTAAACACGAGGTCGCGTAAGGAAAGGTAATGGAGATAACCCCTCCAAAGCTGGACCGAGCGTTGTGGAGAACACATATCGAGGATTTGTTAAGGGATTCTGTCGTTTGAATTTTCCACGGAGATTCATGGGTCTCAAATCCTTTCGAGGTCCTCAGTTGTCTTCCGGACCATTTTCTCTCAATACCCTTGACAGGTTTTGTACTTGATACCCTACTCATTGTGGTCTACCCGACTATCGACTGTACCCGCTTGATGACTGTTCACGTGCTGGAAAACTAGTTGCCAATCTTTTCTAGGGACATACACGGGTGACTGTGGGGGTATACCACGATACATAGGACAAACATCGGGCCACGCTTTGCAGAGTATACCTGGAGGGTGCTTCCAGATTCGATTTTCACTTGCACTGGTAAGTTGCTCTAGTGTTGGTTGTTGTAACTATTCTTCCAACTAGTCTAGTGCTTGCTTGATTTATCTTCTAGGGGCTTTCTTCTAGTGAGTGTTACTGTTTGTTCATGTAGAATACCTTAGCGTGTCATGAATCTTCTCACACAGTGGAGGATTCAGAGCTCCGCTGGTCACGAAGGCTTCTGGGCCTGTCGTCGGTTATACTGGAGCCACCCCCGCCACCTTTGAGGCGGAAGTTAGACCAATGAGGGTCTTTCGAAACAACCAGGGCTTTTGAGCCCGAACAACTCCCGGAGGAATCAACCGCCAACCTTGGATCGGTTGAAACCTCAAACACTGATACTTGGCCGGACATTATTGTGCCAATTCAATTTTACGAAAGCCTGTCAGTGCCTAACCTAGTTATGGAACCAAACTTTGTTACTTCAACTGGGATCTCTTCCATTCCCATCATTGTTGCTACCATAGGAGAAGCTTCTCCTAACTTACCTTTGTTGGTGGTTCGGGCCACCATGGTCTCAGCCGCAACTACGTCGCACAGTGGACTGACCCCATCTATCGCGGCGGCCACACCTCCTTACACACCTAGTGCGACAGGCCCTCCATTTTCATACGGTATGCCTAGTTCAGGTACAAGTCCTGCACTCACTTTCTCCACTTTACAGACTTTGGGTCTGGGGGCAGGGAGCTCTAACACTCCTCTGCAAGGTCAACTTGGGGGCATTCTTATCCCTTTCAATGCTTTTCCTTACGCTGGGGTTCATATCCCTCCTTCGTCCCCTTCGCTTAGTGGATTGCATCAGCAGTCCGCCGGGCAGCCTGCACACACGAGTCCACTTGGAACCAGGAGTCAAGGAACACCTGCGCAAACCCTGTTGGTAGGTTTTTCGTCGTTCATTTGGAACGGGACGGTTGGTAATAACACTTTCACATCCATTGCTTTCCCATCAGGGGGCACACCCATTTTTGGACAGTCTACTCAGGCACAGGGTACTATTCCTACGTCGGGGGCACATATACCAGGACCTTGGAACTCAGGACAAGGATCCGTTCCTTCCTCTGGAATGTCGTTCTGGGGAAATTCCTTCCACAGTCAATGGAACCCTGGATAGACTTCTATGCCTCTCCCCTCAGGATCGGCATGGGGTAATCCTTCCCAAAGTCCGTCAAACACGATGAATTCCCAACATCCTATGTCCTTCATGGGGAATCAACAAATGATGTCTCCTCAAATGCAAAACCCTTACGCTGGTCAGGGCCATGGTTTCTACCAAAACCCGGGCCAGTAGCCAAACTTTTCCTGGCAACCTGGTGCCAGTCAAACTCCAGGACCCTTTTATCCTAGCTATCAGTAGCAACCTAAACTACCTTTCTTGGTGAAGTTACACTTGCCAGATTTAACACGATTGTTGAATGACCCTATCTGTCATGATCCACATTGGCCTCCTATGCCGACAAAGTTGCCTTCGGACATCCCAAAGTTCGAGGCCAAGCCTAATGAAGATCCAGGTGATCACGTGACTACTTTCCACTTATGGTGTTCATCTAACTCACTGAAAGATGACTCTGTCCAATTGCGATTGTTTCAACGCACTCTTATTGGGAGTGCCGCAAAATGGTACATAGAGCTTGATCGTTCACGATATTCTTCTTTTGGCGAACTGGCGATGGCCTTCCTTAACCATTTCTAGTTACCTGTGAGATACGACGTCGGCACAAAGTTGCTAGCTAATTTCAAGAAGATGACAACGGACCATATCTCGGATCATATTCGAGAGTGGCGACGCCGAAAGAGTCTTATCAAGGTACCCATCCCACCAGCATTCCTTCTTGAGTGGTTCCTTAAGTCTTTAGTTCCGCAGTTATCCAAAGACATCGCAACTTCAGGGGTTTTCTCCGAGGAAGATGCCATCATGAGGGCTCAACATTTTGAGCTTATCTACTCTCAGTCTGGTCTATTGTACACCATCCTGCCGGATGCACCATGATCGATTCTGGACAAAACCAGACAGAGAGCCGGACCACATGCTGATGGTATAGTTGGTTCGGCACAAACCAAGCCCGCTGAGCAATTGACAAAACAATTGCAGCAGTTATCTATATAACACTCAGCGGCCATCCAGACTACTTCTTTGGCTACTCCTCCTACTCAAACGTCGAAAGTACACTCCATACAGACGACTAACCCAAAGGCCAACCAGCAGCCCGAAGGGAAGAAAAAACAACGCAAGAAGAGTAAGGGGGATAAAAAACCAAATGATAACGCTGGCGAGGGAACCACAGAAAAGAGGAAGGCAAGGTATCCGTGCAACCTATGTGTGGAAGACCACCCAAACCACCTATACCCTCGACTTGCAGAGGCCCAAAAGTTTGTCACACAGCAACAACAAGCCGTGTTGACTAACCCCTTTCAACATGGGAAAAATTTAACTCAAGCCTCTGGAAGTACCGAGGGGGGTAGCCAAGAAAACTTCCCTCCCCCAAACAATCCATCTTCCACGAACATATATATGGTGAAAAGTGACACTTTCATTACGACTAGAGCGCACGACTATAGTAAACCAAGTGCCTCTAAGAAGGGCAAAGAAGTCGAGATCCCATCTCTTCCCCTACAGACCGAGAAGATGTTGGGTGAGACAATGATGCGCATCCCAAAAGGTGCGTTTAAGCGAGCTTCTCACAATCCAAATGCAAGGGCCACCTAGAACTACTCTGTGGTGGAATATTTATCACAAACCCCTTGTGCTATGTCTGCTTTGGAGGTCCTCCAAAGTTGCCTTGCTCAGAGGAAAGCCTTGTTGACTACTTTAGGCTCTACTGAGACTTGTAACCTGGGAACTATCATGTTAGATACGACTAACTTGAAACCTCGTTTGCCTTACCACGTCGCGTTTCAGATAGTAGTGGCTCATCCCATGAAAACTTTTACATGAAATATCTTCTGCGCGATGGTAGACGAGGGCGCTTCGACTTGCGTTATGTTGTTAGCATGATGGAAATCCATTGGTCAACCCGAGTTGTCTCCATCACCTACTCTCCTCACTGCGTTTGATGGTCATTCTTTCCGACCGCATGGCATCATTCCTTCTTTCCCTATGCAGTTAGGGGGGAAGACCATGTGCGTCGAAGTAGAGGTAGTTGATGCCCCCATTGACTACAATCTATTTTTAGGTTGTAGTTGGACTTATGCAATGCAAGCGGTGGTCGCTACAGTTTTCTGAGTCCTATTGTTTCCACATGAAGTCCGGATAGTGACCATTGATCAATTATCCTTCTCTCGACCTGACCCAGCACTGGGGGCATCCATGGTTCCCATGGTTGATAATCCTCAAGCCAGTGTCGTTAACGTAGGAGTTGGCTTATGCCCATCTTTGATGGGTACTTTCGATTACCAACCTCCTCATAGCGATGTTAAGTTTATATCGACTCACCACAAGGATGAGATTTTTCACGTCTCGTCGTTCCGCACGACTTACTTTCAGGATCCGTGGATTCTTCCTTCCCCATCAGACATGATGGATGTGACAGGGCATGCAGGCATGTCTACGCCCTTGTCAGCCACTGAAGTAGCGTACTCTTTGGTTCAGCAAGCTTCAGCTACTCCTGATCCGATTCCCGCACAAGATTTGGATCCACTCCTTGATCCTATCTGGGCTCAGGATTCTCTTATCAACATCGATTCATTAGATTTAGTCTTGCCTTTGGACGAAGCAATAATTGAAGCAATGACTAGTCCAGACAAACCCTCGGAAGATCTTCATCACAGATCATATTTCCTCCCAGAGTTACACTGAATCGAGGTAGGAGAATTCACTATCACCATGACAGGAGATCAGCCTTGTCCCATTAACCTCTTAGCTAAATAGGATATTTATGTTGAGGGAAATATGGCGACTATCGCTGCCACGATACCCATCAATATCTCCCGAAACCCCGACATCGTGGAGAATGTCTTCGTCGGAGTGGATTTCTCCCTCGAAGAGATTCATATTTACACAGATCTTTTTAAAGAATTCCGCGATGTTTTTGCTTGGTATTACGAATAAATGCCAGGCATCGATATGAAAATAGTTGAACATGAGATCACTACGTATCTAGACGCTAAGCCTGTTCGATAGAAACTTTGTCCAGTTAATCCTAGGAAGGCAGCAGCCATCAAGGCTGAGGTTGAGAAATTGCTTAAGGTAGGGTTCATATACCCTATGCACTTGACTCAATGGGTGTCAAATCCTGTGCCAGTCCATAAAAAACAAGGCACGATTCGTGTCTATACTAATTTTCGTGATTTGAACAAGGCATGTCCAAAGGATAATTATCCAACCTCATTCATCGACCAGATCATTGATGAGTGTGCCGGTTCTGAAGCCTTTTCATTCATGGATGGTTTCTCAGGCTATAACCAAATCCAAATCAAACCTGAGGACCAACACAAAATGGCATTCATTTGTCCGTGGGGTACATTCACCTATCGAAAAATGCTTTTTGGCCTCAAGAACACTGGAGCCACTTTCCAGCGGGCCATGTATTTTGCGTTTCATGACCTCAAACATATAGTCGAGGCTTATCTAGATGATTTAGCATCACGCTCTCGCAAGTGAAAGGATCATCCTATGCACCTCCGACTAATCTTTGAACGCTGTCGCTACTTCCGGATTCGCTTGAATCCCAACAAGTGCATCTTTTGCGTCATGTCAGGCCGTTTATTAAGTTTCATCGTTTCAACAACTGGGATCATGGTGGATCCTCTTAAGGTGGAGGCAATAGTCCAATTGCCCCCCCCCACGCACAATTTTACAACTTCAAAGTCTTCAAGGCAAGGCGAACTTCTTACGATGCTTCATCGCCAACTATGCCGAAATCAACAAGGGATTCATGCATTTACTAAAGAAAGACATTCCTTTTCTCTGGGACGAAGCAGCGTAGCGTTCTTTCGATGCATTGAAACACGCCCTTACAACCGCACCTCTGCTACGGCCACCGAATTATAAAAAGGATTTCCTATTATATCTGGCTGCCACAAAGTCAACCATAGGCATGGTTTTAGTTTAGGAAGATGATTCATTTTCTGAATACGTGATCTATTACCTGAGCTGAGGCCTCGTAGGACCGAAACTTAATTATACCCATCTCGAAAAACTTGTGTTGGCAGCAGTCCATGCTATTCAACGGTTCCATCACTATGTTCTGTTTTGTAATACCACTGTCATTGTCATCGTGAATCCATTTCAGTACATGTTGACACAATGATTTATCAGCGGAAAAATCAGTAGATGGATGGTCATCCTCCAAGAATTTCACTTGGACTTCATTTCAGCTAAGTCCAAGAAGTCGTTGGTTTTCGCAGAACTTATTTCAGAATTTTCGGTTGAGTCAGGTGACGTTGTGCCTGAGGAATCGCCTATCCAGGGGGATATGTTTTTGATCGAATCATATGACCCCTGGTACAGAGATATACTGATCTAGCTCCAGACTTTGAAGTGTCCTACCTCTGCTTCTCGTGATGAGAGTCGGCGGATACGCCATCAAGCCAAGAACTATCTTATACTCAATGATACTTTGTATCGGAGAGGTGTAGACTGCATCTTGCATCGATGTCTCACTCATGAGGAGGTCATCATAGTGCTCAACGATTGTCATACAGGATCTTGTGGCGGTCACTTGTTCGGGTTGGCGACAGCCCAAAAGATTTTACGAGCAGGTTACTTTTGGCCCACACTTATCAAAGATTGTATCGAGTCGATCAAGAAGTTCCATTCGTGCCAAATCTTCTCACGGAAGATGAGGGCACATCCAGCTCCCATGTTTCCTATTATCATCGTCAGTCCCTTCACCAAGTGGGGGATTCATTACACTACATGCAACCCCTCATCAGCAAGGGGGCATCGCTATATCATTGTGGCTGTCGACTACTTCACTAAGTGGGTCGAAGCTATGCCGACGTTCAAAGATGATGGAGAGACTGCAACTCTCTTCTTATTTAACCAAATTATATCACAGTTCGGCGTCCCGAGAGAGATTGTCACTGACCATGGCAGTCACTTTCAGAACCAAATGATGTCGGAGTTAACGTCGAAGCTTGGGTTACGGCAAGAACATTCATCACCTTACTACCCCCAAGCCAATGGGCAAGTGGAAGTTGTGAACAAAACTCTTAAGACAATGCTACAGCGAACCATCAACTCAACCAAATCTAATTGGCATTTGATTTTATACTCAGAATTATGGGATTACCAAACATCAGTTAAGACTGCAACCGGTTTCTCACCTTTCCAACTCGTTTACGGGCTGGAGGCAGTCTTGCCCATCGAATGTCAAATACCATCTCTGAAATTGGCAGTACAGTTATTGCCAGACACTTCTCCACTTGAAGAATGGTTAGTACACCTTGAGCAGCTTGATGAATAGCGTCGTGATGCGGCCATGGCCAACGAGGCTCATAAGAATAGGGTCAAGTGTCAATATGATAGGTCCGTTCGTCCTCGGGTTTTCTCTGAGGGCGACCTTGTCCTGGTTTATGACCAAGATAAGGACCCCCTAGGGGCAGGAAAGTTTAAATCCATGTGGTTTGGACCCTTCATTGTTAAGGAGGTTTTAAATAAGGGCACTTATCGTTTGGTCGATTTTGAAGGGAATGCTTTGGTGGAGCCTAGAAATGGGCTCTACCTCAAGAAGTATTACTCATATCATCGTCACCATGGGTAACTTTTTGTAACATATGTATAGTCTTTGTGCTATTACTTTCTTTCATTTCTTTTGAAAAACGTGTCATGGACATGTCATTAATGTTATCTTTCGTCACTATGGCAGAT
>JZKD02S1797635.1:502552-517337 GCA_000966675.3 Picea glauca
TTGGTTCTTTCCTTTCTGAGTAAGAACCCTGAGTCCAATCCCTGGTTAACACACTTGCAGAGGTAAGGAAACCTACAGAAGACAAGGTGTTGTGGTCCCTTCCTATCTGAGCAGGGACACGTTAACCAAATCTTCTGGCTAACACACTTGCAGGGATAAAGGAAATCTACAGAAGACAAGATGTTGTAGTCCCTTCCTGTCTGAGCAGGGACACTTTAACCAAATCTCTGCTAGCACACTTGCAGCATTAAACGGATTCTACAGAGGGTAGGATGTCCCGATCCCTTTCTGTCTGAGCAGGGGCCTTTAACCAATTGTGTGGTCCTAACAGCGATGATATTTACTGTTGATTCCATTAATTATGTATGTTAGCAGTAATTATATGTTTACTTTATTAATCCCTTAACTTCATTTAAATGCATACTACATAAGTGTGAGAATGTTTCCATGTAGTAGCATTTCTCGACAAGTGGGTTGATGGCCGGGAACGTTACAATATGGTATCAGATCCCAAGGTTTCAACGTTGAGCCTAGATGGGTCGGATAAGTGGTCTTTGGACCCAAGGTTTCGAGAGGAAATTGTGTCTAAAGGACTAATTTAGAACCTTGGAATGTTTCTGAGTGCCAAGGGGTTACTTGGCCATGTATGAATCTCACTAGGAGTAGCGGTGAAATAAAACCACATCCGGGTGTGGCATTTAACCACAGAGAGAGAGAGAGAGAGAGAGAGAGAGAGAGAGAGAGAGATAACTCAACACTTGGGGTGTTGGAGCCGTAGGATCTATTTGGAAAAAGGATAGCCCCTTTATGACCGTCAGATCTAGAGAAGGTGTAGGGAGGATATCTGAGAAGCCTTTTAGGAGTTCAGCTGTCGGGAAAAGAAGGGTGCGTTGAGACACAAACCCTCGAAACCTGAAACTCTGAAGTCTCGAGAAGATCTACACCATAGATCTGGGAAAAATATCTTGACCATTGGATCGAGGAAAAGAGAAGAGGGTAATTTCAAGAGTTCGGTTGTCGGGAGAAGTGGGATGTGTTAATGCACAAACTCTCGAAGCTCAAAATCAAAAAATCCCGAAGAGTTAAAGTAGTGGGTCGGGTTGACATCACTTGGATGTATGTGGACCCATGGGATGTGTGCCACATGCCAGTGGGCCCCAAAGGAAAAAGTAGATGTAGTGGGGGAAGAGGGTGTCACCTATGGTGACATGGACCTTCTTAAGAGAAACACGTGTCACCACCCTAGTTGGTGACAATTGTGTTGTGGGCCTGGTGGCTAGAAAGGTCGGAAGTTCAGAAGTTGGGAGTTGGAGAGGGAAGCAAGTGTGAGAGCCTCTAGGACCAAAATATCGAAACCCTGAAACTCGAAACCCCAAAGTTCCGATTAGATAACCTTGAGATCTAGTGCTTGGTCATGATCATGGTGGCATGGGGTTAGAGAACTAAGAGAAAAGGGATAAGGCCTGAATTCACTACAGAGCCAAGCAGAGCTCGAAAAATTCTTGGAAACTGAATGTTTTCTTGAATAAATTTGTTTATGAATACTATGGGATTTGATAAGGAATAATGACTTGAAAAATTCCGGTTGTCTGCACGTTGTGTTTGCAAAAGTTTAATGAGTGCCAGAACCGTTTAGAGTTGCCACAGAGGGCAAAGAAATGGGGAAAGCAGAGAATGCTTCCAGTTCAAAGAACGAAGCTAAAGGGATGGATGTTCATTTGGGAGTTGAAGGATCAAACTCCAATGGCCATGGATAAGAGATAGATAAGGAAGGAAACATGAAGAACATCATTGAAGGATTGCAAAAATAAGGCCAAAATTGCTGAGCAGATAGCAGAAAACTCAAAAAACCTCAGGAAAAACAAGGAGAATTCAACATAAAGTTGTTAAAGAGTTTAGAGATAATAGAAAGGAAGTTGGATAAGGAGAGTGACTCGAGAAGAATAGGGAGTCACTAGACTTCTGAGGGAAGAATTTAAAGGAGTGTGGATACACACCATCATCACTCCCAAGGTCACTCCAAGAGAAGGACACACAGTAGTTCCAACCCATCTCCTACCAGAAAGCACAGGAGATCTGGAGTGGATGAATTGAAGGGAGAGTTGAACAAGATTAAGCCTCCTATGTTTGATGGAGAATATCAGAAGGAGGAAGACACTGAAACATGGTTTCTTGGTATGAGGAAATACTTCCAACTATAGAATTATTCCTCTCATGCGGAAGGAAGAATTGTGATGTATCAACTAAAAGGAAAAGCATCCATGTGGTGGGATCAACTTGTGTAGGTGCAACACATTAGAGAGAAAGATATCACTTGGAAGGAATTCAATAGGTATTTTGAGAATAAGTATTTGACTAAGAGATATTATGACAGAAAGATGAAAGTTTTCTTTGAACTCAAGCTAGGAAGCATGACCATTGATGAGTATGAAAGTGGGCTTTTGGAATTGTTGAAGTATGTTTCATTCATCAAAGAGGAAACTGTCAAGATTCAAAGGTATTTGAGTGGACTCCCATCTTACATTGGGGAGAAGATCCAGTATGATGACCCTAAGACCATGGAAGAAACAATAAGAAGAGAGAAATTCTTATATGAACAACAAAGAGAAAATCATACATTTTTGGAAGTCTTGGGAAGACAAGAAATTCAAGATGGATTAGAGGAAGAAGGGAACTAAGCCACCCTTTTTCATAAATAGTCCTCAAGGAAAACCATCGTTTAGAGATCCGATAATGGCTGATGTAGGGGAACAAAGGCCAAGATAGAGGCCCATTCAGTGTTGGGGTTGTCAGGGGAACCACAAGTACAGAGATTGTCCCCATAAAAATGGAAAAGTCAGAGTTGTCCATAATGTTCAACAAGATGAAACAGTGGAGGACATGGGTAGTAGAACGCCAAGGATCTATGCAGCCCTAGACAATAAGCAAGCTGAATTTCAATCACACATGATTGAAGTAGAATTTATTATTAACAACCAACCATTTACTATTTTAATTGATTCAGGGGCTAGCCATAGTTATATATATCGTAGAGTGGTGGAAAGTTTGCATTTGTTCAATCAGCCAACCTTGAACGCTAGGAAGAATAGGTGGTTGGAGTTTCTCTATGAGTATGATTTTGATATCAAGCATATCACAGGGAAGGATAATAAAGTGATTGATGCACTCAGCAGGAGAGTACACGAGTTACATTCTAAAGCCATTAGCATGTATTGAACTGATATAAAGGGAAGAAGTTTGGAAGCTACAAATGCAGATTTGTAGTACATGGAGCTGGTAGAAAAGCTACAACAAGGCAAGATGCCACAGAAAGTGGAAAATTATAAATTGGAAACAAATGGAACACTTATGTACAAGAACATAATTTATATACCTAATGTCCAGGACTTGAAACGTATTATTTTTCATGAAATGCATTATGTGCCTTATGCAGGGAACCCTAGATATCAGAAAACTGTGGCAGCAGTCAAGAGCCATTATTTATGGCCAGGTATGAAGAAGGAGATTGTATCTCTAGATGTATGGAGTGCCAGAAGGTTAAAGTTGAGCACAGACACCCAGCAGGGTTGTTGCAACCCTTACCCATTCCTGAGTGGAAGTGGGAGGTAGTGACAATGGACTTCATCATAGGATTTCCCAGAACAGGAAAGCAACATGATTCAATTAGGTTGGTGGTGGACAAGATTACGAAAGCTGCCCATTTCATTCTGTTAAAGACTACTCACAAGGCAGTGGATGTTGTTGACATCTTTGTGAGGAAAGTATCATGATTGCACGGAATACCTAAGACAATTGTGTCTGATAGAGACCCGAAATTTACCTCAAATTTCTGGAAAGGGTTATTCAAGGGGTCCAGAATGAATCTGAACTTTAGTACAGCCTATCATCCTGAGTCTGATGGGAAGACAGAGAGGGTGAATCGAGTAATAGAAGACATACTAAGGATTTATGTGATGGACAAACCATCGAAATGGGAAGACTACTTACATTTGGTATAATTCTCCTACAACAATGGGTATCAAGCATCATTGAAGTTGAGCCCATTTGAATCACTTTATGGCAGAAAGTTCAATACTCCAATAATTTGGGATAATCCAGTTGATAGGGAAGTAGTTGGGCCAGAGTTTCTCAGGGAAATGGAAGATCAAATTCTAAAAATTAAGCAGAATTTGAAAGTTGCCCAAGACAGACAAAAGAGTTATGTTGATAAGAACAAAACCTATAGAGAATTTAAAGTGGGTGATCATGTTTTCTTGAAAGTAAAAGCCAATATAAGTTCCCTGAAGCTAGGAAACTGCACCAAGTTGGAAGCCAGATTTTGTGGGCCATTTGAAATCCTAGAAAATATTGGACCAGTTGCCTATATGCTTGCATTACCTGCATCCATGAATGTACATAATGTGTTTCATGTTTCATTTCTTAAGAAATATATACCTGATGCTAATCATGTAATAGATTGGAATGTGATTCGGGTGGAGCAAGAAGGTGTCATGCAAGTGCATCCTGTGCACATATTGGACCAGAAAAGAAAACAACTCTGGAAACAAGACAAAGGGCTTGTAAAGTTCCAATGGACCTGGTACGGTCCTGAGGATGCAACATGGGAGCATGAGGATGCTATGCGGGCAAAATACCCGTAGCTTTTTGAATATTTTGAAAATCTTGTTGATGATGTGTAAAGAGTTGCAGAATATCCCCAAGGAAGAGCCATGTTGTATTCATGTTTATGAATTGTAAATCATGTTTTGTAGGTTGGTGAGCTAAGTATTGATAAGATGGTGGGCTTATGTGTATATTAGGCCAGAGAGCCTAAGTGTTAAAGCCCAGGAGCATGTTTTTGTATATGTAATATGCAGGAAATTAATAAAGAGTAAACATCATTGCATGCAGACTGAACACGAAGAAAGAGTGATGGGGGACTAAGCTTCCACAAGATGGGTAAGGGAAAAGGGGCTGACAGTTTGGAAATAGAGGCTAAGTCTTGAGCCTAGGGGATAATCCTAGGGGCTTAAGTCCTTGGGAATAATAATTTATTATTATTCCAAAACTATGTGAAATGTATGTTTTTATCCTAAATTCATGGGAGGGGAAACGTGTGAAAAAGGGAATGCATGATAATGGAGAACATGCAACCTCATGGGAGACATGTGTTGGCCTAGGCACATGCAATTTAACCCAAAAATTGAGCCATGAGGGGGGTTCGTCCTCCATTCTGTCGTCCGTTGTCTGAACTGAGGGATCTCTGCATCTGAGTTTTGTAAGCCTCACGCAGCTCTGAAACCCAAAGCATGTGATGTTTTCTTGAGAATTCGATACATCCTCTTCCCGAGCTATTGATTTTGTGTTCAATCTCTGCGTAAATTTCTTGTCAAGCATCCTACAAATGGGTGCTACCTGAACCATGTTGTGTTTTAGTGGCATGTTGTTGTTTCCTGTTTCCACACCCCATTTTCCATGTTGTTGTTGTCACTTGTGAGTTAACCCAAAATGTTGTCTTTGTTGTCATCTTGAACTTATGAGAATTGATTTGGAAACTGGTGGAAGAATTAGGTTGTCAGGCCCGTGGTAGAAGAGGAAGGTTGTCAGGCCTATGAGAAACTCTCTCCAGGTGAGGGAGTCTTTTGGAGAAGTGGTTTTCTTCCAGAGAGATTCCAGCACCAGCTACGGAGCTTTGATAATTCCTAATCTGGCCTATTGTCGAGGCCCATAGGGGAGGTGAAGCACCGATAGACTGTGCTTGTGAAGGTGTATACTCTTAGGCGGAACAGGCATGTGAGGAATAAGATTCCATGAGTAGTGGGCATAAGAAGGCTCTTGGAGAGAATCCTTCCAGTTGCTCTGTGCAGTATTCCTGTAACCTCAGACTAGTCTAGGATTCCCATGCCTTGGGTGGAACTTAGTCCCAGCTCAAGCGTGACCCACTACTGAGTGTGATGAGAAGCATGGTCTAAGGCTGGGAGGTTCATGGAAATTCTGGATGTGGTTGGTGGAGTTACTACCATTTCAAAGATAAGTATATGCATATGTTTAATTTCAATTAAAATGCATGTCTGTGATGCTAGCAATATTATCATGTATTCCATTGTGATGATATTTACTGTTGATTCCATTAATTCTGTTTGTTAGCAGTAATTATATTTTTACTCTGTTAAGACATTAACTTCATTTAAATGCATACTACATAAGTATGAGAATGTTTTTGCATTGTAGCGTTGCCCAACAAGTGGGTTGATGGTCAGGGATGTTACAAATGTCTTGATTCTCTAGACGACGCTTCGGGCAGTTTCTTCTCTCTTGTCTCACACTTCCTGCGGAGTGCTTGGCACTGCTTGTAACTCTAGTTCTGCTACTTTCTATTGGATTTGTTGAATGGCTTCACGAAGCTTCACCACTTGATCCTCCATTGGGTATTCTTCCACCTCTTCTAAGCTCGTCACAGAGCGAAGTGCTCTAGTGATTGCTTATTTCACTCCAATCTACGCCGTGAGCAACTGTTCTTTCTCCTTCTGGATCTGCACTCTATCCTCTACAAACTTGGTTTGGATGTCGTATTTTTCTTGCTACACAACCCGATGTTTCTTTATGGCTTCCTCTTGTGCTTTCTTCAGGGACACTGTGGCCTACTATTTTTTCTCCTAGACACGACGAAGGTGAGCTTCGGTCGCATCTATTATTATGTGTAGTTGGCTAGGCTCGTCTCCCAACTCTGTTCTTTCTTATCACGATGGCACAATGGATACTGCACGGTTGGAGTAGAGGGCTTGTTGTACCCCTTTCAGCTCTACTTCAATTCTATCATACATGGTTTCTTTCTTGTCTTCATTGTGCTGTTAAATATCTTCTGAGGTATCTGATACAGTGGTGATGATGAGATCTATGTCATCCATCGTGAGCACAATCTGCATCTATGGTTTACTCTCTTTTGAATTCTTCCACGATGTAGGTTTCGTGGGGGAAACCTTTCTTTTCTTGGATGTCTCGGCTTCATCAAGAGGATCCCTAGGTGGTGTTACTTTTCCTTGATTCTACTTGTCTTCTTCTCCTTTGTCCTCTTCTTTATCTACTTTGTCACCTCCTCCTCCTCCAGGTGAATCTGAAGCAATCTCTTCTGATGCATTGTTCAAATCCTTTATCTCTTCCTTATTCTTCCTTCTGCTACTATTGGGTGCATCATACTCTTCGTGAGTAACCACAGGACTTTAGATGAGGTCGAAGTCAGACAGTTATGGCTGATCAACTGGTATAAGGAACTCTATAGGCCATTCCTTAGTTATTTCTTCCATGTTCTCCTCTGTGAGATTATAATAATATTGGAGCTATTCTTTATGTTTGTATGTGCACATCGTGATATAAATAAAATGTCTATATGCGCAGAACTTCACAAATCATCTTAACCTATGCAAGGTGTTCGACATCATACAAGGGAAAGACTCAATAGCCCTCTTCAACTGTAGGTAATAGGTGTGGAACACCGTGTTTGAATGCCATTTTTTAGCCATGTCGCTTGAATACCAAAGTGTGGTGAACTTCGTAGCTAAGGGTTCAGATGGCTCAATTTCAGGGAAGGTCACTCCTTCCAGCATCTCCTAAGAAATTAAAGTGATGAGGATCAATAGCCAACTGAAATGAAACTCATAGCCCTGATCCTGAGCTTCGCAGAAGTCTTGTTCTAAATGGTTGATGAGGTATCTCCCCCAGTTCATCTGTATCCCTTCAATGCATTTTCCTGTGAGGTCAACAACAAATCTTGTGACCTGTGTGGGTCTGGTCTTCCTTACTAGCTTACCAGCAATCAACTGGTAGTCTAGGCACATTGTTCCATTCTGGATGGAGGCTACCTTGTATTCTCACTTCCCTCTCTCCACATCGCCATAGGTATCTTTAATTTTCTGCGCTAGGGCATGATCTACATCCTTCCCTGGATAAAATTCTTGTGGGTCTGGTCCTTGCATGCTTAATCTGGCAATCTGATGGATCAGCATTGGATTTACAATGATGCATTTGTCTAGCCACAAATAACTGCCATGGAAGCATGAAAACAGGAGTTTAACGCATGTGTTAACCTCTTGATTCCTACCGAAATGTGGTATCTTCATCACGTTAAGAATGGTGTACTTTGTGATGTCCATGGTCCACGGCTAGGGGATGATATTCGACCTCTTCCCCTTTGTCTTTGTCAAATATTATGTGGGGAGAGAATTCCATAGTTCTTGCGGTCACCCATGTTGAAGTCACTGATCTTCAATGTCATAATCTGTCCTAGCTATGGTCCTACTACATGTATCCCCTTCAGGAGGTATGCAGTGATCAAGGTGTAGTTGAATTCCCTCGGGACACTGTCACAACTAACCGCGCCAGTCAAAGGCAGGATATAGTCAGGCAGGATAGATGGGATGATCTTCACATTTTCCAAGTCATCACGATTCTTGGTTCTTTTCTCTGTTGTATCTCGGGATGGTCCAGATCCATGAGCAGTCGACGAGGATGATTTCACTTCTCTCATTGATGAGGCTTGGACTCCTGTGGACATGACCTTATCAGCCATGAGGTCTATGAGGATATCTTCAAAGATTTCTCTACTGCGTTGAATTCACCCAACATGCACTCTCGAAATCAGGTCGGTGATCAAATACTCATTGTAACAGAATGGGTGGCGAGGTCTCAATAGGCACAGCGTGAAAGAAACTAGTTCTTTGTGGGATCGAATAATCATTGTTTGCAAAAATTTTCTCGATGTAACACTCAACGGGATAAATAGCTAACATCGTAACAGATTCCTCCAATGGGTAGGAATGCCTCAATCAATGCAATTCCATCTGTTATGGTGCGGTACCAATGGTCTAATGGCAATCTTTCTGGCCATAATTGTGGTTCGAGCCATTCTGAAGCATCAATCTAATGGTCGGGATGCCTCCAACGGTTATATTTCTTCATCATGGTGAAGTGCCAATCTTCATTTTTCTGCTATCCTGGCGAAGTTCAAGTTCCGTAAACCTTCCTTCTACGAAGTCCTCTCTGGAACTTCCTGCAATTTTTCTAACCTTACTTTCTTCTTGCTAAGCTTTCTAGATTTCTTCCTTGTGATTTGAGTCACTGGGTTCCTCTTTCCATTTTTATTCTTATATTCGCTTAGCATAGTAACTTCGCACTGTTGCAGGTCGTTCAAGGGTAATACTTCTTCTCTTTCTAGAGTAGGTTCTCTACTCTCTTGTATAGACAGGTGTTTCAAGTCTTCCTATGTTCTTTCAACTTTGACATCCAGATCTCTAGTCCTTAGTAGCTTCGACTTGTCTTCTTCTAGTAAGTGCACTATTCTCCTAGCCATGAAATTTCTTAATTCTTTCTTTTTTTGTTCTAGATCTTCTGCTTCTTGTTTCCTTCATATCTAATATTTCTCAATCCAGGTTTTTCCTAGAAAAATAGAAAATGGGGCGTTGTCCTCAACAAACTTAATGACCTCAAATTCTTCTTATGTCAAAGTGCCATGAGAACTCATAGGTATCTAGGTAAGTCTTCCACATAGGGTTATCATCTTCCCTTTAAAGAATCTTATTTCTGCCAATGAAGGAACCATAGCAGGATTTCCCAAAATTTCCCAAGTTCTTTTTGTCATGATATTCACATGTATTTCCTCATCCAGAACACAGTCTATGTTGAAGTATCCTATTCTTGTTTCTATACACTCCTTCTCTTTTAATATCTCTGACAAGTTAATATCTCTATGATCATTCAGTGTTTCTTTCATCTGTAATAATACAGTTCTAATTCTTTCTGGGGTTCTATCATATCCTTAGTTACTTGGAGTGTCTCATGGTTTTTTTGTTTCACATTCATATTTTCAACTTTATCAATCATTCTAGGGAAATCCAAAACTTCATGGTCCATAGATTTACAAAAAATACAACTAGGACCTCTACTAGGGCATTTCTTAGCAAGATGTCCTGGTCTTCTGCAACTATAACAAAGAGTCAATCCTCTCTTTCTTTTAAAGGACCCCCAACCTTTCATGTACTGTGCACTAGGATCACAGTAACTAACCTGCAAAAAAATATTTCTAAGATCCTGCATCTATTTGTTAGTCCAGACATTCTTTCTATGCATAGGAATAACATATATTTCATTAATTCTATCAAATCTACTCATATCAAATCTTCTTTCTTCTAGTTGTGCCCTAGTTTTCAGACTAGGACAAAATCGATCAAGTATTCCTAGATCCATTTTTTCGAAACAAAAATTTTCACTTATCTTACCTTTCTCAGAGCACAAATATTTAAGATATTACCTCTTTTCTTCAGATCTGATTCCTTTCTTAACACATAGCTTTGCAAGTCAAGTAGAATAATGTGCACTAAAGTAGAAGATCTACGCACAAATCTTTCTCTTTTATTCAGTTCCCAGTAATCACAGTTTCAGGTCCCGGCAACAGAACCATTTGTTGGCACAAGGGCAGACCTAGGGTTCAATGCTTCAACAACACACCAACAAAACCCTAAATACTGACCCTTTCGATAACACCTACGAAGAAGATGAAGTCTCCCCTGAGGTAGAGGTAGGGGTGGTTGCAGGACTCAAGTGTCTACAACCTAGCTGGGACACATATCTGTGATCACAGTACTTAACAGATAACTTAGCAGTTAATATTCATCAGTATTTAACCCTTATTCACATTGCAGGTCAAAACCCTAATTACATAACAGTGCAATATTCAACAAGATCTAACAAATCCAAGAACTTAGCATAGAAATAGATCAGATCTAGAATTCATTCACATCACTAAGTACTAAGCTACTATATCAGATACTTCTAACATATATTACTGCATCAAGCATAAATCACACTAATAACATAACAACCATAATGAACAAAGAAACCATAACACATGATATACATGGTTCACCCCCGTGTGGGGCTACATCCACCAACTCTTCTTCTTCTTTATTGTCTTCTATCAATATCCTTACATGTACAGAGCCACAAACCAACTCTGCATAGAACAGGAGATCTGTGTGCACCTCGCCAGATCCTCCTTCCCTGAGCTAGGTTCAAGCACAAAGCCATCTTACAGTCTACACATAAGCTTCTTACAATCACTTGCACTTAGATCTGCAAGTTCTCAACACACAGTATGTCTCTCTTCGCACTTAGCACAACACACATATGTCTCTCTTACTTACATTGCCTAGCTTTCGATTTATACATTAAAAAAGGGTTGAATCATGGGTAAACCCATGGGCCAACATCCTCATACCCGTTACATAAACCCTAAATCCAAAAATGCCCTAAAAATGGGCCAATATCCGGCGATCTTTGCTTCACCTTGCGCTACTCCTTCGACTAGCCTGTCGAAGTCCCAAAAATGGTCAAACATGACCAAGGTTCTCCAAAACTTGGTCAAGGTCCAACAATGACATAAAATGGTTTCGAAATTTTTGGATTCAGTGATTCTTCTTGCTTCAACAAAAAATTCCCCCGAAGAGCTGAACCTCGAATCAAATCGGACGGTTCTCGTCGCTCCTACAGATCAATGGTTGGAAACACACTTCACCACTCCAAACTTTGAGAATTATTGAAGAACCACTTCACTGATATCATGGAGTGTTGAGTCTTTGTATATTGAGATATACTGCCATGTGTCTCCCATTCATCAACGATGGGGATCTACTCTGCTCTTCAGGCTTCAGGGAGTTTTCAACCCTTCACAAACACGTCCCATTTCTCCTAGATGGTACTTCCTCCGAACTCAATGATCCACTAACACGTGTCCACTAAAATCAAATCTCCAGATGGTTTTTTGGACTTCATAACTTCATAGGTTTTGGCCCATGTGCACTCCTCGAATGAATTCTACCGAACTCGCAAAGTCTAAAGGAATTATAGTGGTAAATCTTGTGCTACTTTCCTAGATCTACCAGCTAGGAAAGGCCTAGTTTCTCCACAAGTGGATCTTGTCTTCTCGTCCTCCAAGCTGATAAAAATCCTCCTTTTCCAAAGGATCTTCGTCACAATCCCTCTTGAGCTTGACTAAGCAAGGAAATCTGAACCTCTACACCGTCCTTTGTACTCCTTTGAACACTTTACCACTTAATACTTATAAAGTTTTCTAAGTCACGCTTGTGCATCCTCTGGTGCCTATTCACCTTGATACTCTAAAGTTATTTAGAAATTCTCACACTCTCCAGAATTAGAGTTTCCAACACTCCAACTGAGTGCAAGCCCAATGCACACTTTGCATAGGTTTGTTCTCAAATGTTTCTTTCCTCTGAGAAATTGTTCACTCCTTGCACTTCCTCTGTAATGTTTCATATTATCTCTTAAAATCTTTTGATTCAGACTCAACTTGACCTTCGCACACCTTGTAGGCACTGTGCACTCCTTGCACCAAATCTCTCAGAAGACAAACAATTGAAACTTATGGAATATTAAAAGTTCACACATCTAATTATGAAATGCATTCTCAAGCACATAAACAAATAAAATAGAGAACATGACATTCACTCCATGAACTCATAAATAAGTAACAACATGCATTTGGAATCAAACCTTTTATTCTTGTATTCATTCAACAAATTATGTACATGGACTCATATAGTTCTCTGCAACTCTCTATAATAACCAACAACAACAATAAGCTACAATAGCCTTCTTACATTTACATTCATCAACCTCAACAATGAACTTCAACAGCCTCATTTTGGAATAGTTTACATATATTTATACACAAGGAGCTTCTCAAGCCTTCCCTCTAGACTACCTTAGTGCTATCCTATCACAATCAAAACATTCATCTACTAAGGCCTATTACAATGTGTTGGGAACAAACCCGTTTTGGGGAAAAGGTATGACGTGGAGGCTAGACAGTTGGAAGAAAAGCATGTGAGGCATGCACACAAGAAGAAGGGAAAGAAAGACGATAGGCAAAAAAGAAGCAGAAGAAAGCATGCATGCAGAGGAGAAAAGAATGCAAGGTAAGCATGCAAGAATACCTAATTAGGTTAGGGTTTTGGTAAGAGAATGTACCGAGTGATGAGCCAATAATATATATAAATAGACACCTAGGAGGTCTAGGGGGGGGGTTGGTGTCTTTTATGATTGTCGTGAGTTACTCGCATGATATAGAGTATCAGTTCTATGACACAAATATGATTTGATACCTTTTTGTAAGTTGTTGAGCTGTGGGAGGGAAAAGTGACTAAACCTTGAGGGTTAGATCACAGGCTGAGGATCCTGGTGTAATCTACTCAGCCTCGTAAGGGTCGTGGAGTCTAGTTGATGAATGTATGAATGGAGTTGTAGTGCACACGGCACCATGCATGACAGAACTATAATAGAAGAGCCTTAGAGAAAACTATTTGTGGACATAGCCTAGGAGGGGGTGAACCATGGTAATTCATGTGTTGTGTGGAATGATTATTGGTTATATATTTGTTGTTAATGGTTAAATATTGTATAAACTCTTTGATGAAGTAGTTAGATCTCTTTATTTGCATGCATGCATAAGGAATTGTAGGATAACCAAGATCGGTGAATGACGGAATATTTCTTAATAAACTAAATAGAATTCACAACGCACAGTCACAGATCCCCATTCAATCCTGGACTACAATCACTTGAGTATTGTAGTCACCCATTAAGACTATCTCAGGTGAGACTGCACAGTGCACTCTATGTACTACATTTCCTTCTAGTTTACCAGGAGGGCCGATATTTTTAGAGGCTTTGTTGGAACCCTAGTAGACCTGAACCCAGGTCAATCATGTTAAAGGTATAAACACGGATACTAAACCAACAAATGGTTATGTTTTCAGTTGGAACAACATAGGATTGAGTATATGGGATTTGTTGAACATCTATTAAAAAGACTGTAAGATCTGTGGAAGGAGGGTCAAAATAATACTGAATAGGATGATAAGAAGGTGAGAAGAATGCGTCGCTAGAAGGGGATTTTGAGATAGTGGAATCCCACAAAAGCAGAGATCAAAATCTGGCTAAAGACAAAGGAGCTATAGTTTGCACAGAAAGATAATAGAAACCCTAGAGTAACATCGTGCAAATACCTTGAGAAATATGTGTTTATTGATCTGCATGAAGTCTTTTTCTGTGATTCTCCACACTTATTGAAGGAGTGGATATTGAGGTTGAAGGATAATCACGCAAAAAAATGAATCTGACAGTTAGAGTGGACCCTAGTTCAGATTTTGCAGTTACAGTAGGTGAATAACAAATTCACCCTCACAGTATATTTTTGGCTCGACAGTATTGTAGCAGGATTTCTAACAAAGTTTGCAGTAGATACCGTGAATTCGTATAGCACAGTAGAGAACTATTTTCTACGTGGGCCTCGAGGAAGGTATATTAGATCATTGTATACTTCTATTAATATTCTATTATATAACAAAGGTGTAATGACAATGGATTAAGATAGCTAAACTTCCCTATGTGCATGGGGGAAGGGAGCAAGCACTGATAGAAAAAGGAGAAATGGAAGGAGAAGTGGATAAAGGAAAGGAGGAAGCCTTGGACCCAATCATGATGGAAGACAACCAGATCCAGTGCATCATGGTGACAGCTGGAAAGATGCACAGTGGAGTACCCTATGTTAAGGTCCTAACCCACACATAGGTAGATCAATGTATTCGTATGTAATAAAGGTCAATATTAATAAGGCATTTAAATAAAATAGAATAAGGCGGATGTAAGAATACCTAATAGAAGCTTCCGCTTCTAGAAGGATCTTCCTCTAGATGCTTCTCTTAATAGACATATTTAGTATAAATAAGAGTCGAGG
>JZKD02S1797635.1:536707-551786 GCA_000966675.3 Picea glauca
CTGTTAAAAACATAATAGTCTAGGGGGTCTGGAATCCACTGTCAGTCGTTGATCTACGTGCTACTAGATCGATCGTCAATCTAAACACGTTCTTTATTCTTTAGGCGTGAATGTAGTATATGAGGCAAAACTTTGGCTTAATGACCTTTTTGAGGGTTTGGTGCGTTGCTTCCCTTACTTTTGTCACCATGGGGTTAGGAAAAACCACTCAACATCAAAAATCATGAATTTTCCTTTTCCTTTCCTTTCCTTGAAACTAATTTTCATAAATGAAATATTATTTGAAAGACAAAATACACCCAGAGTGAAAAAAAATTCCAATCAACAAATGATCCTATGAATTATAGGGTTATAATAGGTGCATTGTTGAAGCGTTGAATCCTAGGTCTGCCCCTATGCCAACAGCATAAATACCAGACAGTACCAAAGAATGCATATTGCAATTTTTCAAGTCAGTAGGGAACGATGACAAAGAATGCAGAGCAATGGATATGATGAGGGAACGGACGTTAGACACATATAGGGTACAAGCCAAAATGATGACAGGGCAAGTTGTACCACAATTTAATCAGTCACCACCGCAGTATAATACTGCACTGCATCAATATAGCAACGTGCATCCGCGGTAGTATAACACTGCACAATCAAAGTATAACCCTGCGTGGTATAATTAGGTACCTCAATACAATACAAAACGTGGAGATCGTGCTGGGTACAGAAGAGGAGGAAGAGGTAGAGGAGTCTTTGGATGCGGAAGAGTTCCAGTAGTGTTCCATAACTTCCAACAACTAGGACATTATGCAAGAGAATGTCCACTCCCACCAGCAACCAATATGTATTGTCTCGCATCGAATCATGACACGGAAGAATGTCCTATGTTACTAGGAAATATCCAGGAAAAGAGGAATTAGAAAAATTAGAATGTTCAGTGGATTTCAGTAGAAGCAAGGGATGAATGAAGAAACATCATCATAGTGATGCATGAAGGTGCTAAAATAGGAGATGATACAGTCAAACAGGAACCGGTACAACACCAATGGCTTAAGAAGAATACCGAGCCACCCAAGTGATTTGATGCAGGAAAGGAGAAGGAGGCCAGACAAGAATTTCTCAAGAAGAATGTTGCATCTACATCTACCACACAGCATAATCAAGACCTCCCAACGTATGAAATGTCATCATCATTAGACCATACCCGTGAAGTCCACCCAGGAAACCAAGTAAGTTGTATTAAAACTTTCCTGCAATCATGTATTCAACTATTTAAGGTTCCATCATTTGTTTTAGTATTACAGAATTTGTTAGATAGATGTACCACAAACTCTGAGGGAAAGTTAGAACAAAGGATAGTCAATCACCTCCATGCCAGAAGGAGAACTAGTAGAGAGTTTAGATTGAATGCCAACATCGAATATTTTAACATGGGAAATGTGATATTAGATTTGGGGTTTGAAGTGAATGTATTTCCCAAAAAGACATGGAAATGCATGGGAGAACCCACATTAGGCTACTCACCAGTCCAACTGAAGTTAGCAAACCAACATAGAGTTCTACCAATAGGGAGGATGAAAGGAGTGACAGTAGATCTGGATGGAGTGGGAACTAAGGCAGAGTTCAAAGTGATTGAAATCGTGGACGACACAACACCATATTCAAAATTATTGGGATTGGATTGGGAATTTGAAAATCAAGTGATAATCAACCTGAAGACTAGTAAGATGACATTTGAGTCAAGCGAATATAGGGTTATCGTGCCTCTAGCCCCATCAGAAGTCAAAATATTTGTGGAACCAACATGTTTAGACCTGGAAGAAATTAACCAATTGTACCGAACCACCATGCGCACCGAAGATTACATCAATCCAACCATCGATGGGGTACTTAGATGGAGAAGTATCACATCACGTGCTTCCAAATCAGACACAGTTCTGGAGAATTGGCAGAAGCACCTACATGAGGTGTCAACTAGAAGATAAGCCCGAATAGACCGCTTTGTAAGATGTGTTGGGACAGAAGTTAGAGAACCTCCAAGTTTCTATGGAATCAACGAGTTGGAAGAATTCCTAACAAGATATGAGGTGGAAGTATCAGACAGTCAAAGATTGTTGGACCTTGACATCGCACTTAACACTACACCTACAAGATGTTGGGGTGCACACAAAGAAACAATCAAGGACTGGTACCAATGCAAAATACAATTGTGCATCAGATTCGACGCAGAACAAAAGAGGAGCACAACTCAAAAATACAATGGACATGGGGCACCAACGGAACACTTGGAGAAGTGCAGAGAGATGTGGAAAATGACACCTCCAGAGGAATGGCCTCATCACTTCATACATACCTTAGAGGGCATACCAACAAACTGATATACAGACCAATAATTGCGTATAGGAAATACGAGCTGGACAATACTACAACAGAATTTTACAGTCACTTTCTCATTCGATCCTGAGAACCCCAACATAGATTCAACACTTAAAAAAATAAGAGGGGTGATATTCATTCAGGAACCTGAAGTTGAACTCATAACAAAGGAACAACAGAAGAACAGACAGACAGTGAAATAATTTTTGTCATGCTACCATGTGCAGGTAGACGTACCAGATGAAGACGATTTGCACAATATTCAGATCGAGGAATAAGAAGATGAAAGAGAAGTGGAAGTTCCACCTCTGGAATCCAAAGTAATTGTTGCATTGATCAAGGTGAAGAAAGTCAACATTGGGACAACCAAGAATCCCAAAATGGCCAGCATTGGAGAATACTGAGATGAGAGGATAGTGTTATCCATAATTTTGGTCGTCGTGATGTTGTATTGAGGATGGTGTACTCAGGCTCTCCATTAGAACTTTCTCCTGAGAAAAGTTACCTTCATCTCTTTCCAAAAATCACAGTTTTGAGGAAGGTTCGCAGGCTGCCAATACATTTGCCTGCGAGAATGCATGATTCTCGCAAGCTGCCTTAAGCCAGGGTGCGAGAAGTTCACACTGTTTCTAACTACTAGGGTGCGAACTCTTTCTAATGAAGGGAAAAAGATGAATTCTCGAATCTTTTAGAAGGATGATATGGAATTCGAATGGTTATCTAAGTACTGGATTTCCTGATATTTTGGGATCATTCCTATCCAAGTAACAAACTCATTCTCTCTTATAAATTGAGTGGATTCTCATGGAAAAGGTTAGAAGCAAACAAGGTTAAGAAGACATTGGAGAATTAGTGAAAGATTGTGTGAAGAACTGATGCTACAGCAGCTAAGAACTCCAGCAAGGTTATCAAAAGTGGTTGATCTTCTTCATGCATGAGAAAGTGTGTGTGTCAAAGCTAGGAGCCATCGAAAGGAGGTTTGCAACATCAAGGCTCAGGTTGTAATCCTTTCTCTCTATCAATTTAATACAGTAATATGTCCCTTTCCCATAAAGCTAAATGTCACTTTATTAGATAACTCCTTGATCATATGTATAAATTAACTGTTGAATATATTGAATCGTCTTCACTTCGATTGGTTTGTACTGTTTTGGTCTAGACGGAACAAGAGCATTGGAGCGAAGCTAGAACAACAAAGACCCAAGGAAGAGATCATAAGGTATGTTCATGATTCTTTCCTCCTCGTTCATTCAATAGTCTAAATCTAGGGAAAGAGTATTATTCTGTCTTGTTTTGTTCTAGATCCAGGTGGATCTAGGGAGATCGATTTGTGTCCGCACTTACGGATTAATCCTAAAACAAAATTGGTGACTCCACTAGGTACAATCCCATTTTCTTAGTGGCTTTTTGTGTTTTTTTATGGCCATTTGCTCTAGTTTCATTTTTCTCCTGTTTTTTCAGTCTCTGAGTCTTCAGGATATCCTGATAGACCTTCTGGGTCCAAAAGCTTTTGTCAATTTTTCTTTCATTTTTAAAATTTTTGTTATGTTTAGGAGTTCTTGCACTGCGTTTAACTGTAGCCTGCGAGAATCAGTCAGTTTCGCACCCTGCTCATAGGGTCCAGTGCGAGAACCTCACACCTTGCCAAAAGGTTTCCTGCGAGAATTATAGATTCTCGCACTGTGTAACACTGCTTGCCTGCGAGCAAGATTTTTGAAAATTTTGAAATTGAGTTTTGGTTTTTCCAACTGCTCAGATCAGTTGATTTACCTCTTATGGGTTTACTGGATCATTGATTGATATAGAACTTTCTTTATTTTTCCCGTGTAAACAATTTTAGGGTTTCAAGGTTTTTCTTGTCCTTTGTAGCTTGAATTTCGTTTCTTGACTCTTATTGGCAAATTCATTCTCTCTGACTTCAAGAGATGAGTGTGTCTGATTGGTTGAGAACCAGTGATTGGTTGAGAGTTAAGCACTTGGTTTTTCTCATTTGATTATTATTTTGAAAGAACATTTTTGTTTGCATTGAGAAGACTATTTGGTTTTCTCTTTATTTTTTCTTTCATTGAAAGAGTTAATTGGGTTGTTATTGCTTGATTCTTTATGTTTTGATTTTCTGCTCTCTCATTGATATAGTGAGAGTTCTTTTTGAAATGTGAACACAAAGTTTTTCTTTCATCAAATTGTTTTTGTCATTTACAAAACATTGAAAATCAAAATTTTTGAGATTGTTGAAGTTTTGAAAAAGAGAAACATATAGAATAGTCATTTAATAAATGATTGTTTGCATTGACATTTGAAAGGAAATTGTGCATTGTAGTTTCGGGTTGATTTGGAAAACTTTCTCTCTCTCCCATACATAGGATTCATTGAACAAAAAGAGATACATTTCATTCTCATCCTTGCATTATTGGGTCAGAGTCATACAACATCAGTTTCACTTCCGTTACCTTTGAGTAAACAACAGCTCTTAAAAACATTGCGTAATCTTAAAATTTATCTAGTAACTATTTTCTAGGGTTCTTTTACACCAACATTTAGCTAGGCTAGTGCTTTGGAGTACAAAGAGAGATACACTCTCCAAAAGCTCAAAACACACAATAGCATCTTGAGTTAGGGAGTGTTAAATTCCATTTGCAACATATTGTCATGGGAAGCCCTTCTAACACAAGGGTCAAGAACTAGGTGGCATTGGTGTTGGCAGAGTTACTCACCCTGCTTTTTTGACATCAGTGTAGATATTGCATGTATTACGGGGATCACTCGGAGGTATACCCACAATGATGAGTGGAAGCCTTTTGAGTTGATTTCGGGCTAGATACCCTACCCTTGCGTGTGGATCAGACTGACGACTGTTCCCCCTGACTTTACTGTTGTTGGTGGTGACCTTAGTGGCCTATCTCTCTAGGTTCTTACCCAAGGTGACTGTGGAGGGGAAAGTCTTCACAGTACCTGGAATTGACGTTGGCCAAAATCACTCAAGCTCCTTGGAGGGTATACCCACGATTATGTGTGGGAGCTTGCACCAGGGTGTAAGTCCGTTAAGCAGGTCGTCAACGTAACTTTTCCACCATAGCCCCACCCCTTATCGTCTCGTTGTTGTGACGTTGGATTTCATCACCAACTAGTGGCTTCGAAATTAGAAGGTCTTGTCTTCTTGGTGATTGCTTCCTAGATTTTGTTTACTAGTGCGTGTTGTTTGTTTATCGAAGTTGACCTTAGGAATTTCTTCGCGGAGCTTGTCACTTGTTTACAATTTCTCCCCCATGACATTCACGTAGGATGCAAGGTTTGTCTCTAGAGCATCTGGACATTTCACAACCCTTGCCTACAGCGACACCTGAGGGTACCCCTGCAGGCTCTCCTCAGCAGAGTGAACTCCAGAACGTTTCTACACCACCTCCACAGGTAGAATGCACTGATTCTCTAGAAGATTTTCGAATTACCAATACTAGAGAGGACTATCGCATTCTCCGTGGTGAACGACCTTTTGTGTGATTAAATTCTTCTGAAGAAGTTGTTGTTACATCTTTTGAATCAGCCGTTGGGACTTTTCTCGGGGAAGAAGGTCAAGATCCTTTTTTCTTAGGTAATTTCCGAAGAGTTCTATTTGGTACTGAGTCACCTATAGTATACGAAATCAACCCTCCGGTATTTTTTGAGACAGAGACTATACCAGTGCCTACCACTTATCAATTTATTCTCCCTGACGAGATGGCCCATCTCGCAAATACTATGAGTTTTCCAACCAAGTTCACTACAGCTGGTCTTGCTCCTATCAATACCCAACGAATGTTTGATGTCATTACGACACTACCACCAGGATATCATGCGTTGAATGCTTTGTTGAATGCACCTATTCCAACACCTCCACAAACCCCATCTAGTACTCCTAGGGGTCCTTCTGGGCATCCTATTCCGACACTCCCTCAATTTCCTTCTGGCAATCCTAATCCTAGTGGCACTATACCATTCATTCCACCAAATTTGCAGATTCCCATTGGTGGACAAGGTGGTACTATTCCATTCCTTCCTACCGGACAAAATCCACTTACTACACAACCTACGATTGGTACAGACTTTTCGGTTGGAACTCCACCTACGATAGGGGGACCAACCCCACCTTTTGGACAAAATATACCTGCAACTTTGGCCCAATATTGGAATCATATGTTACAAAATATTCCTCAAATGACTGGGGGGCAACAAATTGTCCCTACTATAGGCCAACCATATCCAGGTATACCTAATCCTATTTGGGGGCAGGGTCACAATGATCAAACTCAAGTCCCTGCTCAAACTTAGGTCCCTAATCCAACTCAAGGTTACAATCCTTGGGGTTATTGTCCTCTCCAACCACCACCGAATCAGCCAGGGTCTTCCCATTATGGGCAGACTTCGTACGGTCCTACTGGTTTGCCAACAGGGCTTCCACCTCAAAGTCGCCAGTACCCGCAGGTGAATCGACAGTTACCTTTTCTTGCTACTTTGGATTTGCCAGACTTGTCTAGGATTCTAAATGATCCTATTCGTCACTCTCTTCAATGGTCTGTTATTCTAGCTAAGCTTCCATCAGACATTCCTAAATTTGATGGCAAAGCGGGAGAGGACCCAAACAATCATGTTATGACTTTTCACTTATGGTGTTCATCCAACTCATTGATGGATGATTCTATTAGTCTACGTCTTTTTCAATGAACCCTTACCGGTTCTGCTGCAAAGTGGTATATTGAATTGCCATGAGGTTTCTTCTCTGATTTTAACAACCTAGCTATGGATTTTCTTACACAGTACCAGTTACCAATCCGTTATGATACTGGGACTGAGATTTTGACTTCCTTCAAACAAAGTAAAGGAACTCATATATCTGATCATATTCATGAGTGGCGAAGGAGACGATGTCTCATTAAACTTGAGCTCCCTGATCAGTTACTGGCAGAATGGTTTACAAAATATTTTGTGAACGAAATAGGTAAAGAGATAGCCATGGGTGGTGTCGTCATGGAAGAGCAGGCTATAAGTCATGCTCAATATATTGATCTCATTTATTCACAAATGGGAACTCTTTATGATTTATTACCTGATTTACCTCATCTTGGTACTTCCAGCACTTCGGCTACTCCAGTTGCCTCGCATGCAGCTGATGGTGTGATTGGTACTTCTCATGCCCACTCACATTTTGTTTCAAGTACAACCCCTAAATCTACCTCTTCTAATGTTCAAAATGCTCCGTCTCCTGCCAGTCCAACCGGTAAAACTTCTGAGATGAACGTCGTTCAATCTACCCCGACCGGTAAAAATAAATCTAAAAAGAGGAGAGGAAAGAATAAGGAGGGAAAAAATAATAATCAAATAGAGCAGACTAAAACTCCTCCTGTTGAAGAGCAGGATAAGTGAAAACCACGATACCCTTGCCTTATCTATGGTGACGATCATTACACGAAGAATTGTCCACGATGTGTCGAAGTCACTAAGTTCCTTCAAGGAACACCCAAACCATCTACACCGGCTGTCTTGTCCCAACCCTTCCCGTCTCAGCAACAGGCTCAGTTGGTCATCCATGATCAACCACTTACTTCTACAACATCATATGTTTTGATGTGTACCGGTGATTCTAAGCCAAATAACATTGCACTCACGACTAGAGCCAAAGATTATACTCCATCTAAAGAGAAGGTTGACGATTTACCTCTTACTTTGGTATAGTCTTCTCCATCGACTCCACCTACAAACTATCCTCTTCATATCGAATGACCGAGCCTTGATACAGTTCTACGACCACCCCCAAAAGGTGTCGTTAAGAAATCGGCTTTCAATCCTCATGCTCGTGCAACCCAAAACTACAGCATTGTGGAAGATTTGGCCCAAGAACCTTCAGCGATGTCAGCCCTTGAAGTTCTTCAGTCTTGTCCTGCACAACAGAAGGCTCTGTTGAAAGCGATAGGTGGAATTGACCCAAAAAATATGAATTTAATAGTCTTTGACTTGGAAGATCACATTCCAAGGTTACCCCCCCAACTCGCGTTTCAAATTCAAGTTGTTGTCTCTAACAAGAACATTTGTCGTATTGTTATCGATGAGGGTGCCTCTACGTGTGTAATGTCTTTTGCTTGTTGGAAATCCATTGGCTCTCCTCCTTTAAATGAATCACAAATTACTCTGAAAGCCTTCAATGGCTCTGGTTTTAAGCCTTACGATGTTCTTCCATCATTGCCTGTTACTCTAGAAGGTAAGACAGTCCAAGTTGAAGTGGAAGTCTTCAATGCTCCCCTTGATTATAATCTTCTACTTGGTCGTAGATGGATAGATTCCATGCGCGTTGTTGTGTCAACACGCTTCCGTGTCGTACGTTTTCCTCATCAAGAAAAGGTTGTTATGGTTGACCAACTTGCCTTTTTTAATTCCGATACTCATACTGGCAATGTGATGTTTATAACTAAAACCCCGCCGGGTTACGAGAATGTCGGGGTAGGCCTTTTAAAAGACTCTTCGTTAATGGGTACTTTCCCCATTCCACCACCATCCGATGTTCCACGCCCTTCAGTTGCTTCTATTAACATGATATTCACTGTACCTCATGAACTTCCTGTGTCTTTTGACCCTTGGATAGTCCTTGACCCTAGAGATCACGCTCGTTTCAGTGACGTTATGCCGTTAAGTTTGGTTGAGTCTGCTTATCACGCCATTCAATCGGAAACACCTTCTACACTCTCTCTTGATGAGTTGTCTCCTGATCCTTTCTGTGTCATCTTTCCCACTGACGAGATGATCATGTCTGTCATGGAGGACACCCCTTGGGACGATGGGCATCATTGTTCCATACTCTTTCTGGAACAACACACTCTCGAGAACTACCAACGGATTTCAACTCCATCGACTGTTGTTGTCATATCGATTGTTCCCGGATCTTCACATGATGTGTTTTCCGAAGGGAACCTCAGTAATATCTCTCCCATGATTCCCATTGATATATCCATTAAACCTGGGATAGTTGAAAATGTTCACATTGGAGCTTCGTGTTCTCCGGAGGAAATCGTCACTTATACATCTCTATTTAAATAATTTCATGACATATTCGCCTGGAGCTACGAAGAGATGCCAGGTATCGACCCTGCTAATGTTGTACATGAGATAAAGACATACCCCGGAGCTAAACTAGTCCAACAGCGCCTTTGTCTGGTCCATCCACGTAAAGCGGCAGCTATCAAACTCGAAGTTGAAAAACTTCTCAAAGTTGGTTTTATTTATCCCGTGGCTCTGACAGAATGGGTTTCCAACCCTGTACCGATTGATAAGAAAGGTGGCAGTATTCGTGTATGTGTTGATTATAGGGACATTAACAGAGCCTGTCCAAAAGACAACTTTCCAACCCCTTTTGTCGACCAGATTGTCGATGATTGTGCCGACAATGAAATCTTCTCTCTCATGGATAGTTTCTCCAGCTATAATCAAATTAACATCGCTCCTGAGGACCAGCATAAAACTGCTTTTATTTTTCCTTGGGGTACTTTCGCCTATAGGAAATTTCCCTTCAGTCTTAAGAACGTGGGCGCAATGTTTCAACGTGCTATGTCTTATGTGTTTCACGATATAAAGCATATCATTCAACCTTATTTGGACGATTTACCAGCTCATTCTTTACGTCGAGTCGATCACCCCACTCATCTCCGAGCAATTTTTGTTCATTGTCAGTTCTATCGCATTCGTTTAAATCCTCATAAATGCATCTTTTGCGTAGAATCCGGTCGTCTTCTAGGTTTCATTGTTTCACGTTAAGGGATCCGCGTAGATCCTCTTAAGGTTGAGGCGATTCTTAATCTCCCTCCTCCTTCTTCACTGCGCCAGTTACAAATTTTGCAGGGGAAAGCAAACTTTCTTCTTCATTTCATCCCTAATTACGCCGAGATTACTTGTGGTTTTACGTGGCTACTAAAGAAAGACGCAAAATTCGTTTGGGATACTGTGGCCAATAATTCTTTTCAGGCTTTAAAGTTGTCCCTCACACGGGATCCACTTCTCTTTTTTCTTGATTATAGTCGTGATTATTTTCTTTATCTTGATGCCTTCGAGTATACTATTGGCATGGTTCTTGTCCAAGAGGATGATAAATGCGATGAGCATGTTGTTTATTACTTGAGTCAAAGTCTCACATCAACTGAAATCAAGTATCAACATGTTGAAAAACTGGCCTTAGCTGTCGTTCAAGCTGTTCAACTCTTTCGAAATTATATTCTCTCAAGGAAAACTACAGTGATTTCTCATTGCAACCCTATGCAACATATTTTGACACGTCAATTGCTAGGGGGACAATACTCTATATGGATCGTCATACTCCAGGAGTTTGACTTGGAATTCGATCGCGCCATGTCAAAGAAATCCTTAGTTTTTGCTGAGTTATATGCGATTTTCCTCACTCTGCCATGGAAAATGTAGCAGTAGATTCATTGCCCGATGAGTCTCTTTTCCTAATTAGTACTGATGATATTTGGTATGGGGATATCATTATATATCTCCAGACCCAGACTTTCTGGCCTGCTTTGTCTAGCACTGAACAACGTCACGTCCATTTTCAAGCACGTCAATACATTATCCTCGGGGATACTCTTTACCGTCGAGGAATTGAATCTGTTTTTCGACGTTGTCTGACATTTGATGAGGCTAAGAAAGACCTGAATGACTGCTATTCCGGAGCATGTGGTGGTCATATGTCTGGGTATGCTACTGCCCAGAAGATCTTACGCGTAGGTTATTTTTGGCCTTCCCTGTTCAATGACTGCATTACTGTTGTTCAGAAATGTCATGCTTGCCAAACCTATAATTAGAAAATTCAATTGCATCCTGCTCCTCTTCATCCTGTGGTCTCAGTTGGTCCTTTTGCAAAATGGGGCATTGATTTTATGACATGTCACCCTCACTCAGTCGGGGGGCATGGTTACATCATTGTAGCTGTTGATTATTTTACTAAATGGGCTGAGGCGATGCCGACATTCGATAATACTGGAAAGACTGCAACGTTTTTTATTTTTAACCATGTCATAGCTCATTTTGGTGTTCCTTAGGCTATCATCACTAATCACAGTAGTCATTTTAGGAATTTTATGATGTATGAACTTACAAAAAAGTTGGTTCTTCATCATGATAACTAAACACCCTATTATCCGCAAGCTAATGGTCAGGTTGAAGCAATCAACAAAGTTCTTATAACTATGCTTTGACAGATGATAGGAATTCATAAAACAAGCTGGCACACAATGTTTTTTTTGGCATTGTGGGCATACCGTACATCTGTTAAATCCGCTACGGGGTTTACGCCCTTTCAATTAGTCTATGGCATGGAAGCCATTCTTCCGATAGAATGTGAGATACCTTCTCTGAAGCTAGTTTTCGAACTCTTACCCAATACCTCTGTTGAAGAAGAACGTCTATTGTATCTGATGCGATTAGATGAGACTCGGTGTGACGCTACTCTAGTAATAGAAGCCCAGAAGAAACGCGTCAAGGCACAGTATGACAAGCATGTCAAGCCTCACGTTTTCTCTTAAGGTGATCTTGTTCTTCTGTATGAACAGGATAAATATGTCTTAGGAGATGGGAAATTCGAACCAATGTGGCGTGGTCCTTACATTGTTCGAAAAGTTTTGGAAAAAGGAGCGTATGAGCTGGTTGATTACGATGGTATACCTTTGAGTGAACCCAGAAATGGGTTGTACTTGAAGAAGTACTATGCATAAGTTATTTGTGCACAAGTACTTGTATTTTATGTACCATACTTTGTGTGTGTTACTTTAGTTTGCTTTTGATGTTATCGGGTATCTGCCCTTACATGACGTTGTGTTTGATTGCCAGATGTCGGAGTCTTCGCTACCTTATATTGGCTTCATTGATGGTGCTATCCGTAGTACTCGGAACTTAGCTTCTGCTGCATGGGCGATCTATGCCCCAACGAACAAACTTATATCTTTACGAGGTGTATGTCTTGGTCGTGCAACCAATAACATTGCAGAGTATAGCGCAGTTATTGAATTATTGGTTGATTCTATCTTGCTCGGAATTCGTCATTTGGTTGTGCGACTCGACTCGCAGTTGGTGGTACTACAACTAAGTAATGTCTACTCTATTCGAAGTCCTACTTTATTATGAGTGTATTTGTGAATTCACCTCTTGGAACGATATTTTGATCACATTGAATATCAGCATATTCCTAGATGTCTTAATATATTAACAGACGCATTGCCTAATTATGTATTGGATAGAAATTTAAATCATTTATAAATCAAGCACATTAAAATCCATACAATATAAAGTAAACCGGTAGATGCCATCTGTATATATAATGATCAAAAGAGTTTGTTTTTTACAAAAGTTTTTTCCGAAGACCAAAATATCAAAAATGGAAGCTTATAGCTTCTACAATGTGACGTCATGAATGACGTTCATGGTAACACACAACTGCCCTAGCAACCCTACGGAGCAGTTGACCCATAGCTACTGAAACTCCTACAGTGTGACACTGATCACATCATGGAATCTCTTCCAGAGTCATATCTGGAATGTCTGTTGTCAGACACTCTAAATTCTACTCCACAACCTGATAATCTTCGGCATACTGTGGTACTGTTGTTGCTACCTCTCCTCATCGCTGGATAGGAGTGGTGCCAGGAGGTCTATATGGTCCAACATATATGTTATCAACAAACATTTTGTGTTAATCTTCGGATAAATACATAAAACAAAAACATTTAAATATGATATAAAAATTCAAAAACATTTTAAAAAGAGAAAATTTGTGTACTTCTTACCGAGGTCTCCCCACTGAGCGTCCTCGGGTAGTTCTAGATCTAGATCTCCTTGGAAATCCAACCTGGCATACGCGTAGTCATTGACCATCAACATCTGGTTTTGCAACCAGTCAAAGAAAATATCGTCATATTTGACGATTGGTCCTGCCACGTGTCGGGCCATGAGCTGACACCATCGTAACATCCTCGGATCCCTAGGACCCGGAAAGTCCCACTCAACCTGTAGTCTGAATACGGGGACTCTCTCGAGGAAAAAAGACACTAACAAAGATCCATATCCAAATTGTTTCAGTTCTCCCCACCTGCACTTAGTCAGTTTCCTTTTGATACTGCGCAACACTGCATCAGCCCAGTTAAATACTCAGGGCTCAGTACACTCGATGGCGTACTGGAAGTAGCTCTGTAATGCCATATGGGGAGCAGAACTTCTAGCCACTCGAGCAATCATGAAGAGAATAGTGCAGAGATTCAAGTCAGTTACTCCCCAGATTGCCACTTTCCCTTTCTTTCTTTCGGCCTCAGGTACACTGTATTGCTTGCAATATTCACTCATTTTTAACCTTCCACCTCTGTCGTCGGTCAGACTAACATGAGACCCGCGCCTGGATAATCCGGTCAAGAAATATATGTCCTCTATGTCAATGGCTAATGTGTGAGCTCCTACATTGAAAACTTGCTGGTCTGGATCCCACATACGGACTAGATACTCCAGTAATCTGACTTGGGCTCGTATGCCCGGGATACAAAAGTATTTTAAGAGCCCATAATCTCTCAATGTAGCTATGGTGGGAGGATGATTCTCAGCATTTTCATTATCCTCCTCATGTTCTCATTCTCGCCACTCAAGCACCATGTTTGTGGCTATTTACCTGCATAAGAAACATACAAGAGGATTAATGATTTTATTCATGATATGAATCTTTTTCATTGGCTAAACTTTAAAAAAAAAAATTGAGTTCTTCGCTACTCGCAGGTGCCTTATTATACACAGTGCGAACACCTCGCAAGTGGTTCAAAGCTTGCCTGGAAGAAAGTATCATTCTCGCAGGCCCCGTATGGGCAGCCTGGGAGAATTCCTACGTGCATGTAGGGTTCAAAAACCACTTGAAAATGCAAAAACTAACCAATGAAATCAAGATTTTAAACCATGAAAAGATCAATAATGAAGAGCTTACCGTAATGTTGCAGACGTCTCGTCAAATGATCTCTTGTAGCTCCTGAAAATCAACGCCGAAGTTGAAGGGTAAAATGGGGGTTTTTGGAACTCAATAGTGAAAATGTGGAATGATATGGTAACAATGTGTATTTACTCATTTAATTTACTTTTTACTATGTCATTTTTGGGTTTTCATGTTTATCTATTGTTTAAACCTTATTACTAATATAAAAATGAGTGTAATGACTTGCAGGTGTGGAATATTGATGATTACAAATAAGGGTATGGACATATTTTTCTTCGTTATGGTGTGATTTTAATTGTTTTTTATGGTTTTTACATAAAACCTCGAGCATCGTTTTTGTTCGTTCTTGCACTCATGAAAAACATAAGAACATGATCGAGCATAGTTTTATCACTTTTTTGGGCTCACCAAGGTTATACGAAAAAGGAACCCCCCTGTAGTTCTCTTTAAGCTCTTTTCAGACTCTCTAAACATGAAAAGATCATCGAGCGACGTTGCTATTTTCACGCTCGATAAAGTATTTGAAATACGCGTCTGGTGAGCGATAATTTATCTCTTTTTCGGTCTCATCCAGACTATATTACAAAAAAGGAACTGAGAGAGTTCTCTTTTAAGTGTTTTTCCAAACTCTATAATCTTGAAAAACCTTCGAATTTTCTATCTCTGGACTCGTTAAACAAACATTGACAAACCCGTGATGGGACCGAACCACTCCTTCTTAGGGTTCGTTAA
>JZKD02S1797635.1:567132-582798 GCA_000966675.3 Picea glauca
TCAATGGAGAGCTTCTTGTGAGAATATCTTTTGGAGTATTGATGGAGAGCTTCTTGTGAGAGCTTCTTGAGAATTTTTGGTGTGGAACACTTGAGAATATTGAATATCTATAGGTAACTGAGGTAACCAAAGGATATCTAAGCCGAATTTCAGAGGGAAGGTGAAGAAAAGAGGGTCAGAATTCAAGGGAGGATTAATTATTTTCATGATGCTTTCTAAGGTATGTTATTTACAGGTCATATCACCATTTTTGTAATAACGTTTTTTCTATAATGATTCAGACCATGATATTGATATTCCATTGAGGAAACATATCCAAGTATATGTGGTAAATAATTCATCTTGTGGGTCGTTGTATTTTTAGAGATACACTCCGTGGAAAATAGGGTTTGTGGCTAGTCCTGAAACTAGTCTAAAACAAGTGTTTCGGGTAAAAACGTCATAACTTCTTCATAACATATCCAAATTTAGTGAGACCAATTTTGTTGGTTATATTACATTATGTAGTATTCGTTTTAATAGTTTTATATCTATTTAACAAATATTTCTTGTGAGGCACGTTAAACAATGTCGCTCTCTAGAATAATCCAAAATTCAGCAAGGTGTGCCATTTTTTCTATAACTAATTTTATGAGAGGTTAAAAGTAGTGACACCTAGAGGAATTGAATAAAACACACTGAAGAACATTTTATATCAGTTTCATATCTTTATTCATTACAGGTACAAATTTATGATTATTTCAAGTTAGGGTTGTTGACTAATCCAAAACTAATCATGGTTGAGACAAACAGTTGATGAGTTGGCACATACATGAGGTGTATAGTTGATTATGTCGGTACATATTGATGAGTCATTGTTGATGAGTATTTGACACATGATTGGTATATACTTGGTACGTGGTTGGATGCACTTGTGTATGGTACAGGTTGATTACATGTTGTTTGGCACAGGTTGGTGCATGGTTGATGCACTTGTTTATGGTACAGATTGATATCTGTTGAGGATTGTTGCCTCATATTAGTTGGTGTTGAGAATTTAATCTGATTCTTGCATATAGATCTGGTGCTCTTGTAGAATTGTAATATATTCAGTTGTTGTTGAAAAAACCACGGATTGAAGTCCATAATAAAAAGAAAAATTGTACATACATCTTGTGCTCCTTGTGGAGATGATTTGTTGATGATATATTGTTGATATATGTTTTTGATATGTATTCACATATAACTGATTATTAATGAAAACAATGAGTCATGAGTAAATGTCGAATGCTAACTAGCGAGTTTTTTGTAAGAGAGAAGTTTTGGGAAAAATATCCCCACACTCATTCACCCCCCCCCCCCCCCTCTAAGTTTGGTAGGTGTGTCCAACACTAAGTTCCACTACTCATGGATAATAATCCTCATTGGCCTCATTGGTTGTAAAGAACCGGTCTACAGTATGTATCTGGAGAGACCAGGAAAGTGTGGCGCAGTGCACTACACATCATTACGCGGCAACATAGACATGAAGAGAAAGAAGATAAATATGGACACATTTGTAAGGTATTTCACAGAGATGCAGGAACTTATTAAAAATACATGGCACATTACACCAAAGACTGTCCAGGATTTTGGACGGGTTGCCAAATTCAGAGCAACACACCACAGTTTATGGATGCAAGCCAAGCATGACAAAGAAAAGAAATGGATACAACTTAACTATTGTGTCACGCAGGAAGAAATCCAAAGAGAGGTCTAGGAGTGGCCTGAAGAATGGAATGTACCCTATATTCCAACCATGGTACAAAGAACACGACCTCAGATGTAGGACAGACCATCCCCAGTGCACCAAACAAGCACCAATGGGGCAGGAACCAAGAAGAGAAATAACCAAGGCCAAGAGGGGGAAGCAACCCAGCCAAGAAGAAACCACACATAGAGAATAGACCACCAAGGTGGTCCACACAGGCTCCTTCATGCATAGAACAGCCACCCATACACTCAACGGGAGAAGTGCGAGCAGAAGATATAGACACAGGGACCCGGGAAATCCTTGAGGTGGAAGAAATAGGCACAGGGACACATGAAACCCCTAAGGAGGAAGAGCAAGGGATAAGAACCCAGGAGGTTCCTAAGGACAGAGAAATAGGGACAACCATTACAGGGGATACCTAGAGACCCCCTAGTCCTAATCCATCGGCTACCCAAGGGAAGTAGCCAGGGGAGCACACCAGTGGTGGTTGAAAGAAGACAAAGGCCCACAAGCCACAGAACCATATCTCACTAACCTTGGATGATGTGGAATTAGTGGTGACAATAATCGAAGAGAGACTGGCCAAAGTATGGGAGAATGCATAGAACCACAGGGCTTCAATCATTGATCAAGTGCAAGAGGTAAAAATTGCACTAGAGAAGTTAAGGATCAGGGTAGCATAGGCACTAAAAGAAACACTGATGCATGCTATGGAAGGAGTGTCAGTGCCTGAGATGGTACAGTTTGCAACACAACCCAATGCCAATTTCATCATCATGTCAGAGATGATGTTCATTGACGAAGAAACAATGCAGAAACCTCTTAAATACATTGATACATTGGATGTGGCATTGGCCAAGATTCCCACAAAAGCGTTGTACAAACTTCAGGTGAGCGTCGCGTAGGAGATTCAAGCCAGGGCAAGAGTGAATGCCAAAAACTTACAGATAAACCAGATAGAGACTATATCACTAAAGGAAGCCCTCAACCTTGAGGCACAACAGAAAGAGCAAGTGAAGAAGAAAATGGAGGATATGGAGCAGCAAATCCACATGTTGTTTCAAACAATTCCCTAAAGCACAAGCAATGAGGCAGGTTCATCGAGAGAGAAGTTGCATGGGATAGAGAAGACTATCCAAGAGTATAAGGAGAAAATTAAAGAGTTGGAGGAGCATGTCACACCCACTACTCCTCTATAAGTCAGAGTGCAGCGGGAAAAAGAGGCGACAACAATTGTGGAGGGCATCGTCCAAATTATTCAGATAATCACGACGTTGTTAGAGAACAGCACGCATGTCTAGACTCACCTACTAGAGGATGGGAGCCTACAAGAGCTACAAGAGAAGGAATCCAAAATCCACGCAGCAATGGCAGAAGTGAAGTAGCCACAGAAAACAATGTCACTACTGGAGAAGATCAAGACCACCACTGAATTAAAGGCTCTGCAGTTGTAAGAGAAAGCATTGCAAGCACAGAAGAAAGCTAGACATGTGTTGTTGGAGCACCTGCAAGAAAAGGTAGAGCAACTGGTCATGGAGAACGATGCAGTGAAGAAGAGAATTGAGAATATTGGGGCCAAGGGAGGCAAGATTTTATAGTCTCCCATCATGAAGAAGGTGGTCACCAATATGGACAGAGCAGTCAGGCTCAACAATAGTGCCAGTGCATAATGGAGATGTATGATGCACTACAGCAGGCAGTGTCTGAAACAAGAGCCAAGCAGTGAAAGTGGAATAAGTCAAGAAGTGACTCGGTATGAGTCACATTTTCAGTGGTGGGGACTTGTTGGGAACAGGACCATTTTTGGGAAAAGGAATGACATGGAGGCGAGACAGTTGGCAGAAAAGCAAGCGAGGCATGCATGCAAGAAGAAGGGAAAGAAATACAACTGGAAAAAAAGTAGTGGAAGAAAGTGTGCATGTAGAGGAGAAAAGTGCGCAAGGCCAGCATGCAATAAGACCTAATTAGGTTAAGGTTTTGGTAAGAGAATGTAACAGCCTATGAACTAAGAATATATATAAATAGACACCTAGGAGGTCTAGGGGGGTTTCGGTGTATTTTATGATTGTCGTGAGTTACTTGCATGATATAGAGTAACAGGTCTGTGACACAAATATGATCTGATACCTTTTTGTAAGTTGTTGATTTGTGGGAGGGAAAAGTGACTAAACCTTGAGGGTTATATCACAGGCTAAGGATCCTGGTGCGATCTAGTCAGCCTCGTAAAGGTCATAGAGTCTAGTTGATGAATGTATGAATGGAGTTGTAGTGCGCGTAGCACTATGCATGACAGAACTATAATAAAAGAGCCTTAGAGACAAATATTTGTGGAAGTATCCCAGGAGGGGGTGAACCACGATAATTCATGTGTTGTGTGGAATGATTATTGGTTATATATTTGTTGTTAATGGTTAAATATTATATAAATTGTTTGATGAATGATCTAAAAATGAAGAAGACTTGAAAAACTTGAAAATATTGCAAGTGAAATGTTATGTGTTTAAAGCAACAGGATCAATTTGCAACACATAAATTAAGGATTACTTATGCAAAATACATTTAGACAGCAGCATAAACATTGAACATAAACACATGTGCACAGCAATTGATAAATGAGTTCACCCCTCTTCTGGGCTACATCTCCTGGTCCAGCTTCCAATGGATCATTATTATTAATTGCTAAAAAAGTGCTCAAAAACATGTCTTACGATGCTCAAATTGACAAACCGACTGCTCCAATGGCTTCCCAGTGTCCCAAAACCCCTGTCTGGGCTCTTTCACCACCTCAATCGGTCAAAAAATGAAGAAGTTAGGCCTCCTGGAAGTCTCCCTCTTCAAGCTTGTTGTCTCTGGTTCTACAATTCGCACCCTCATTGAATGAACCTGGCTCACACGCTCTTTTAAGCGCAAAAACCCAATACCGAGCGCAACCTCACCAACGGTGCAAACTGTAGGACGGTTAAGGGCACGCCAACCCCTAACCGCCTCGGCACCTGGGCGTATGGCGCACATGACCTCGGGCTTGGCTGAAAGGTGGTTAAATTCATTGTAACGGGAATAACCTCCTGCGCGCCTGGATTAGGGTCATATGGAAAACATATACAAACTCCCACGACCAAAGGCTATATGCCAACCATTACAACCGTGCGTATAACACATATGTTATGGCCACATGTATATCAAAGGACCGCAGGCTATTCTGTGTGAATTTTCCCGTGCATACAATATATATAGTTTAACATTGCGTGGGCTTTGGGTTTATCACTAGTTCATGGTCACATATGTTTATACACGAGACCGCGGGTCGGGGCTTAGCCCCGACCCGTCCCCCCTGCCTTCCAATACAATATGTAAATTCAAATGTTTTAAAACATATACATATACCAATGATCAACCATGTGGTATAACGGTCGGTCGGTTATGTGAAAACGTTGTGTGGAGGGAGGTCCGGGGTTCAAACCCACGGACTCCAACAATATTTTTATAACAATATAAACCAAACAAATGGGGGACACATGGCGCCCATGGATTGGGCCACGTGTCCTCATATTATTTGCTACTAGCCGGACACGTGTCAACTTTCTATTCGCCATCCAGCAACCAACAAAAACCTGCCATGTCACCACCGTACAGCCTGTACAGTCCTGCCACGTCACCGTACGAAATGTATGGATAGGTACAGTCAGCATCCAAAAATTTTGCCTATTTGGCTTGGTGAACAGATCGCGATATCTTCTCCATACGGACTCCATTTGAGAAAGTAAATATACCACCGAAATCAGGAAGACGAGACGAACGCAATGGCACTATTTTCATCACATTCTGAGCACTTTGAAAATTGAGCAAAATTTGATCCCCTAATCAATGAAGTAGTTAGATCTCTTGATTTGCATGCATGCATAAGGAACAAAAGGATAACTAAGATCGGTCAATGAAATAATATTGCTTAATAAACTAAATAGAATTCACATCGTCCAGTCACATATCCCCATTCAATCCTGGACTGCAAGCACTTGAGTATTGTAGTCACCCATTAAGACTATCTCGGGTGAGACTGCGCAGTGCACTTTGTGTATTGTGTTTCCTTCTAGTTTACCAGGAGGTCCAATAGTTTTAGAGGCTTTGTTGGAACCCTAGTAGACCTGAACCTAGGTCAATCATGTTAAAGGTATAAACACAAATACTAAACCAACAATTGTTTTCGTTGTCGGTTGGAACAACATAGGATTGAGTAGATGGGATATGTTGAAGATTTGTTAAAAGACTGTAAGATCTGCAGAAGGCGGGTCAAAAGAATATCGAATCAGATGATGAGAAGGTGAGAAGAATGTGCCTCTAGAAGGGGATGTTGAGACCGTGGAATCCCACAAAAGCAGAGATCGAAAGTTGGCTAAAGACAAAGGAGCTAGATTTTTCACAGAAAGATAGGAGAAACCCTAGAGTAACACCGCGCAAATACCTTGAGAAGTATGTGTTTATTGATTTGCATGAAGTCTTTTTTGTGATTTTTCACACTTACTATAGGAGTGGATATTGAGGTTTAAGGATAGTCACATATCCCCATTCAATCCTGGACTACAACCACTTGAGTATTGCAGTCACCCATTAAGACTATCTCGGGTGAGACTGTGCAATGCACTCTGTGTACTGTGTTGCCTTCTGGTTTACCAAAAGGGTCGATAGTTTTAGAGGATTTGTTGTAACCCTAGTAGACCTGAACCTAGCTCAATCATGTTAAAGGTATAAACACAGATACTAAACCAACACAATGAATGAGCATTTACAAACTAGATAAGAGTTGACACTCGAAATCTGTACAATCCTACAGATAATTAAGGTGATTACAACCTTTGGTGATCTTATACAATGGATCAAGCCTCTAAATATTAAAAGGTATTTAATTACAATGTTTCCAAAATTTAAGATGATGCGCCCTCCTTGGAATCAAAATCGACTTTAAATGTATGTGTTGGGTGCTGAGTTGTCCTCCACTCGACCTCATGTGGTGCTGATGGAAATGCTCCTACATCATACTCCTCTGGCCAAAATATTCATGGACTCTTTCCCATGAGATCCTGTATTTTTTTTTTCATGTCTTTGAATACCAGGTTCAGTTACCCAACTAGCATCCTCTACTGGGTGATCTTTCCACTTCACCAGGTACTCAAAATAAGTCTTCCTCCTAGTCTTCTTACCAATCCTTTGATCTAGAATTTTCTCCATTTGAGGCTTCTCTGCTATGGGCATCTGCTTCTCCCACTAGATCTCCTTCTGATCATATTATTCTCCTGTATGATCCATCCTGTAAGGGTTTAGGTTTTGAACATTAAATATTGGTGATATTCCAACATTTTTTGGCAGCTCAATTTCATAAGCGTTGGCAGCAAATTTTCTGAGGATTTTACATGGTCCTATCTTCTTCATCTTTAATTTTTTATATTTTCTTCTTGGGAAACTTTCTTTCATTAGATGTGATAAAACTTTATCTCCAACCTCGAAATGAACCTCTCTTATCCTCTGTTCAATGCGGTTCTTGTACTTCTGACTGCTATCTTTTAACTATCATTTTATCTGATCATGAAGCTTTTACATTTCTGCAGTGAAGTCTTCTTCTCCTGCACTTTGGAGTTCATCATGTCCCAAATTTCTTAACTATGAAATTCCTCTCAGATGCATTCCATACATTATCTAAAATGAGCTCTTTCCAGTGCTTATGTTCGGTGAATCATTATAAGAAAACTCTGCCTAGGGCAGAAATTGATCCCACTGATTGTAATGTTCAATGACCAAACTCCTTAGAAAATTTCCTAAGCTCCAATTTACTAACTCAGTCTATCCTTCTGTCTGAGGGTGATATGTTGAAATAAAGGACAAGTTTGTCCCCAACTTATTCCACAGAGTTCTCCAAAAGTGTCCCATGAATTTGGTATCTTTGTTTGAGACTGTGCTTCTGGGAAATCCATGTAATCTCACAACCTCCTTGAAAAATAAATTGTCTATGTGAGTAGCATCACTGGTTTTTTGGCATGGTATGAAATGTGTCATCTTTGAGAACCTTTCAACCACTAAAAATATGGAATAACTCCCCCTCTAGGTTCTTGTTAATCCCAACACAAAATCCATGCTTATGGCATCCCACGACCTATCCCGGATAGGAAATGGATGATACAAACTAGTCTTTTGTGGTTTCCATTTGACATACTGGAAGACTCTACATTTTTCCACAAATTTCTTCACATCCCGCCTCATACCTGGCCAATGGTATGAATAAATCAGTTGTGCATAAGTCTTATCATGGCCGAAGTTTCCAACCAATCTTCCATTGTGCTTTTATTTTAACACGTTGTCTCTCATGAAGCATTTTGAAGTACATAATTGGCTCCCCTTGAAAAACAGCCCATATTGGATCAAATATTCCATCCACTGGCTTCTATCCCTTAGCAACTAATTTTCACATGCTTCGTAAGCCTCCTTGAAATATGGATATTCTCGATACATTCCCTTAAGGTGTTCAAACCCTAAGGTTCCCACTTGGAATTCCTGGATAATAAAACATCTCCTACTCAAAGCATCAACAACTTTGTTAGCGCTACCACTAATGTGCTTAGTAAAAAAAGTAAAATTTTGCATGAATTCTACCCATTTAGGATGTCTTTGATTCAACTTCTCTAGTATGGTTATGAACTTTAAAGCCTGATTGTCACTGTACAAGAAAAAATCCTTCAGGACAAGGTAATGCCTCCATTTTTTCAGAGCTTGTATTACAACATAAAACTCCTTGTCATATGTTGAGTACTTCCTCTTAGTGGCATTCAGCTTCTCACTGAAATAAGAAACATGCTTATTTTCTTAGCTCAAGAATGCACCAATAGCCACTACACTTGCATCGCATTTCACCTAAAATGTCTTCTTGAATTCTGGAAAAAACATAATCAGTTGTTTTGTTATATTCCCTTTCAATACTCTGAATCCTCTTTCAGCTTCTATTTTCCAATTAAAGTATATGTGATTTTTCTTTATAGTTTCCAGTATGGGTGCACAAATGCTACCAAAGTTCCTGATGAATTTTCTATAAAAACTTGATAATCCATGAAAACTTCTTACCTCAAACACGCTTCTTGGAGAAGGCCATTCTATGATTTCCCTCGCCTTCTCTAGATCCATCTTCAACTCATTTGGAGAGATCACAAAACCCAAGTATATGAGTTATGTCTTCATGAAAGAACATTTCTTCATATTTATCAGCAAATTTTCTTGCTACAACCTCTTCAACACCAATTTCAAGTGCCTCAAATGTTATCCTTCAATCTTACTGAAAAATAAAATGTCATCTCAATACACAATTACAAACTTACCAATGAAATCCTTGAGTACTCCATTCATTAATCTCATGAATGTGCTCGTGGAATTTGTTAATCCAAATGGCATAACAAACCACTCATACAATCCTTCATTTGTCTTGAATGATGCCTTCCATTCATCTCCTTCTCTCATTCTCATCTGATGATAGCCACTCTTCAAGTCTATCTTGGAAAAATAATTTTCTCCACTTAATCAATCAATCAAATCATCCATTTTGGGTAAAGGAAATCTATACCTAATGGTTATCTTGTTGATGGCTATTGAATCTGTGTACATTATCCATCCTCCATCTTTCTTTGGACTTAACACAGTTGGTATTACGCCTGGACTCAAACTTTCTCTGACCAAACCTTTATCCAACAGCTCTTGGACTTGATTCTTGACCTATTCATTCTCTTGAGGTGTCAACCTATATGCTACTTTATTCAACAAAATTTCTCCTGGAATAAGGTCAATGTGGTGAATGATACTCCTAATGGGTGGTAAAGAACGAGTTCAATCATCCACCATGATATCAGCAAATGTATCCATCAATTCTTGAATCTTCATAGTCAAATCATCCATAGAAGTGTTCGTAAGGATGATTATGGGCTTCCTCACCACAACGAACTGTACTTCCTTCTCTTTCTTGACTTTGTTCAAGATTTCCTTCCCACTCATGAGAAGTATGATAGAACTAGATTTTTCCTTTACTCCCTTATCTTCTATTAGAAGTAACATATGCTTATGGCCATTATTCTCAAGGGTGTAAGTATTTTCCCTTCCATCATGTACGAAATTTTTGTCATATTTCCATGGTCTTCCCAACAAAACATGGAAAACATCCATAGGTATGACATCACACATAATCTCATCTCTATAACCTCCTATCTTAAATTCAACTTTACACTGTCGACTTACCATCACTTGGTTTCCCTTCTGCAACCACGACACTTTGTATGGGTTTAGATGTTCAATTGTCTCCAACTCCAGCTTCTCCACCATTTCTATGGATACCCGATTATCAGTACTCCCACTATCTATGATCACTTTACATACCCTATCTTTGGTTTTGCAAGCAGTCCTGAACAGATTTTTCCTCTAGACTGTCTCTCTTACTTCTTTCTCTAGTTTTATGAGCACTTTCCTCATCATGATGGATCTCCCATCTTCTATTGTTTCTGCCTCCACATTCCTCTTTTTTGCTTCGGAAATATGAGCTTATTCATCTTTATTCTTCTCAAGACATTCCCAAGACATATGCCTTGTCTTTCCATAGGCATAAAATTTCATGTCTCCTCCTCTACCTCTTCCTCTTCCTCGAGAAAAATATTTTCTACCACCATAGTGTCCACCTCTGGAACCTCCTCCTTTTTGTTTCTGACTATGATACTTCTCAGCTTCAACTTTGGGTTTCTGGAACTTCTCTCGAGAAATTCCTCTTCCTTTGTTTGGAGTTTTCCCTATTTTTCACTGGCTTTGCTTTTTGGCCAACATTTCCTCTGCTTTCAGTGCCACCTGATAAGCATCCTACACAATTATTACTTCATCATATTGATTTAATATTGAATATCATACCTCAGGCCATTTATATAACTGACATTTTTTTCTTCATCATTCTCTCGATGACCTGCTCTGATGTTCAACCTATAAAATTCTTCAGTGTACTCTTTCACTAACAAGACTTTATGTCTTAGTTTATGTAGCTTCCTAAACAGATTTATCTGATATTCTTTGGGTATGAACTTATCTTTCAACTTAGCTACCATTCTATCCCAACTTTTGACTTTGGACTTACCTTTACATCTTCTGTCCACTTGCATTTCGTCCCACCACAACGCTACATGTCCCTTCAATATGGTAACAATGCAATTCACTTTATTTTCATCATCTATCTCCTCATAATTAAAGTACTTTTCCAAAGAACTTATCCAATATAGCAACTCTTCAACATCTAAGTTGCCTTCATACATTGGGACCTCTATTTTTTCTCTGGATCCCATTTTAACAACAACTCTTAGAAGTCATTCTTATGCAGCTTCTTCTCCTACAACTCCTTCTGCTTATATATCTTCACTGCCAGCCTCACTGATGTCACCAGCATCAAGTGCTCTCCTCTATGTTGTCTCCATGGAATCTAATCTTGCACGAAGTCACCTCATCTCTTCTTCCATTGCTGGATTTTCTACAGGTATGTCCCTGCGTCTTCTTGGTGGTATGGTACCAAGTTATTCTTCACACAGAGTGAAATTAGGGATCTGATACCACTTGATGGTATCAGATGAAAACTTATCTATCTATTATACCACTTGATGAAAACCCCCACCCACTCTCTAGGTCTATGCGACCTCCTGGTCTAGGATCGTTTAACTTTGAGAGATGAATTGTCTCTCGAGCCCCTGTTGAGCCCTCAAAATGATTCTCACAAGTTCTATGTCCTCCTTCCTGAATGAAAAATACACTTTTCGAGAGCCCCTGAATACTCGCAATTCTTTCAAGGGACCATGGGCCAAAACACGTGGGCTAAACTTCAAATCCATGGAAATTTCAGGACTTCAGAACTCCCATACTTCGGTAGTTTCAACCAACTCGCACCGCATTCCTCCTAAATTCCAAAGTAGTAAATTTTTGAATCTATAAACAAATATCAATGGTCCAAAGGACCAGCTAAAATCCACAACGTAGAATGGTTTTGGAATTTTGGGCTTCGACGATTCTTCCCGCTTCAACACAACATTCCCCTTGAGAGTTGAACCCTGAATCAAATCGGATGGTTATCGTCGCTCCCATAGATTGACAGTTGGAAATCTGCTTCACCGCTTCGGGCATTGGGACTTCTCAAAGAACCACTTCATGGATCTTCCAGAGTGTTGAGTCTCCATATCTTGAGATCCATTGCCATGTGTCTCACATTCATCAACGGTGGGGATCTACTCCGCTCTTCGAGCTTCGGGGAGTTGTCAACCCTTCACAATCACATCGCCTTTCTCTTGGATGGCTGGTCTTTCGGACTCGATGATCCACTGACACATGTCCATTGAAATCAATAGTGCAAATGGTTTTTCAGACTTCGAAAATTTGGAGGTTTCAACTCTTGTGCACTCCTCGAATGAATTTTGTCGAACTCTCGAAGTCTGAAGGAATTCTGGTGGTAAATCTTACACTACTTTCCTAGATCTATTGGATAGGAAAGGCCTGGTTTCTCCATGAGTGGATCTCATCCACTCATCCTCCAAGATGATAAAACTTTTCCTTTCCCAAAGGATCTTCATCGCTATCATTCATGATCTTGACCAAGCAAGGAAATCTGAACCTTTGTGCCTTCCTTTGCACTCATCTAAACAATTTACCACTTCATACTTAGAAATTTTTCTAAGTCACTCATATGCATCTTCTAGTTCATGTTCGTCTCGATACTCTGAAGTTCTTGAGAACTTATCACTCACTCCTTGCACTCTCCAGACTTAGAAATTCCAACACTCCAACTGAGTGTAGGCCCAATGCACACCTTACATGAATTTTTTCTCAAATTTTTCTCTCCTCCGAGCAACTATGCACTCCTTGCACTTCCTCTGTAATGTTTTAGGTTATCTCTTATTAGATTTTGAGTCATATTCGATTCGGCCTTTGCACACCTTGCAGGCACTGTGCACTCCTTGCACCAGAGCTCTCAGAAGAGAAACAATTGAAACTTATGGAACATTAAAAGTTCACACATCTAATTATGAAATGCATTCTCAAGCACATAAACAAATAAAATAGAGAACATGAAATTCACTCCATGAACTCAGAAAAAGTAACAACATGCATTTGTAATCAAACCTTTTCTTCTTGTATTCATTTAGAAAAGTATGTACATGGACTCATACAATTCTTTGTAGCTCTCTATAATAACCAACAGCAACAATAAGCTATAGTAGCCTTCTTACATTTACATTCAGTAGCCCCAACAATGAACTTCAACAGCCTCATTTGGGCATAGTTTACATATATTTATACACGAGGAGCTTCTCGAGGCTTCCCTCCAGACTACCTTAGTGCTATCCTATCACAATTAAAACATTCATATACTAAGGCATATTACAAGGAATGAGAATTTACAAACTAGATAAGAGCTAATGCTAGAAATTTGTACAATCCTACATATAATTAAGGCGATTACAACCTTTGGCGATCTTATACAATGGCTCAAGCCTCCAAATATTAAAAGGTATTTAATTACAATGTTTCAAAAATTTAAGATGATGCTCCCTCCTCGGAATCAAAACCGACTTTTAATGTACGCGTTGAGTGTTGAGATGTCATCCACTTGGCCTCCTTTAGTGCCGATGGTGATGCTCCTGCATCACACACTCATTTCACTTTCCAGCATATTTGATGCATGCTTTCAATGTGACTCTTTTCTAACATGTTCATACACAAGTACATGCTAATTCATGATGTATTTTGTGTTAAATTTATGATTTTTAATCAAGAAAAGACTTTACATATTCTATTTCATATCTTAAGGAAAATTGTGTTCTTTGGTTAATAATTTCAAATCAATCTAATCTAATTTATCTCCCACTCCTATACGATTTAGCTATATTGACCCTTAGGGATTCCCCCTAGGCTAGGGTAGTTTATTTTCTTAGTCTAAAGTGTGGGACAAGGCCACTGAGGTGACAGTGGGTGGCTTGCCTGATAGTGTCTCTAGGCTCTCATGATTTGTGGTTAGAACTTTCTTCACCTAGTGAGAGTTTGAGTAGTAACACCACCAATATACAAGGGGTAGAAATTGAACCCTCTTTTCTTTCCTTTCCAAGGAAAAACAAAGCAAAGAAATTTCAAGACTCTTTTTTACCACTTCCATCTGATCATTTATTTGGGGATGATATGTGTTGCTCATGTTTAATTGGGTACCTTGAAGTTGAAAAATTTCCTACCAAAAATTGTTAGTGAATGTAGGATCATGAAGCATCATAATTGAATTAGGAATTCCATGGAGTTCAATATTGTCCATGAAGACTTATGCTACTATGGAGGCCTTGAAGGGGTGTTTTAAGGAACAAAGGAGAGCATATTTAGGAAGGCGATCAACAATACCATGATGATTTATTTATTTCCAGTTTTAGGTAACCCCACAATGAAATCCATGGAAATGCCAGTCCAAACTATGGTCAGAATCAATAAAGGTTGTAATGCTACTAGAGGCTTCACCATTTCCCCCTTTTTCCATTGCAATGTGTCACATTTTTCCACAAGGTGTGAATCTATTTCTTCATTCCTTCTCAAAAGAACAAGTGCTTAATTCATTCATATGTTTTATGAAACCTTGAGTGACCCACTATGGGAGAAGAATGTAATTTAGTTAACACTCTTGATTTAAATGTTGAATTATAGACCAAAAATATATGCCTTTTATATTGTAATGCATCATTTTTTCAAGTGTATCTTAGATGTGCATGGGAGTTGGCACGAAGCTAGTGAAGATGTTGAACTATCTTGGAATCCACCAACCATTCTTGACACACCTCATCTATCCAATCAAGCATTGGTAAAGATAAAGAAAATAAGGAAACCTCCTCCTCATACTTCTTAGATAAAGGATCAACCCCCATTTTCTCATTTCCTTTCTTGTAGATGATGTCATAATTGTACCTAGCATTTTTGTGACCCACTTGTTTTTCTCTAGGGAGGATAACCTTTGTTCCTAGAAGTATTTCAAGTTGTGATAGTCCATCTTAATATAGAAACAACACATAATTAGCTAAGGATATAATATATCAATTACATGAAGAATATCCATCACTTCCTTTTCATAGGTTGATTTACCCAAGTTTTTACCACGCAATTGTTTACTAGTTAAGGCCAAGGAGCATTCCTCTTGCATTAAAATTTCCCTAATTCCTTTGCTGGGTGTGTCAAATTCCAAGATCAAATTAATATTGAAGGCATGAATAGCTAAGACAAGAGTAGTACTTGTAGCTTCTTTTAAATCCTGGAAATATTGTTTTGTAGCATCATTCCAGATGAAGGATTTTTTCTTGAGCAAGGTGGCGAGGGGAACTACAATTTTACCATAGTTCGAAACAAACTTCCTATAGTAAGTAGTAAGGCCAAGGAATCCATGAAAACTTTTGAGAGCCTTTGGGTGAGGTCAATCTTTCATTGCATTGATTTTCTTAAGATCAAAACATATTCCATCCTCATCAATAATGTGTCAGATAGTTGGCTTAGATTGATGGATAATCGGTTTGGATTGTTGGTTTTCATCTATGTCAACCCTTGGAGAGTGATATTATAGATTGATTTCAATTCTTGGAGATTGATGTCAACCCTTAGAGAATTCTGGTAGCGAATTCTGGTAGCACAATAGTATGGTTAAGGGGATGTATAATGGTATGATGATTAATATATTTGTAGGTAAGACTATTCTATATGGATAGTACATGTCATGCCATTTCTGGAACGTCACATAACTCCTCACGGTTGGATATTTATGTCCATGTGAATTTGGAGAACCATCATGAGTTATCTAGAAGGTCAAAGAAGTAAAATTATTCTAGAAGCTTCTAGAAGAAGTGTACTAGTCAAATTGATGGTTACTAGGA
>JZKD02S1797635.1:609331-645903 GCA_000966675.3 Picea glauca
TTCAGGTGTCAAAGTGATCCAGACTATTTTTGGAATGAAATGAAAGCAAAGAAATTACAATGAAATACTCATGAAAATTGCCAGAAACAAAGAAATATAGTAATACTTGATTTCTAGTAATGAAAGAATTGTAAACAGACTGTAAAAATACATAGTGCAAGACTTGCTAGAATGGTGGCAGCTTTATCTCTGAGAATAGATGTGATGGCTACACTCATTCACAAGAAGATTATTACAATGACGCGTTGAAGACCTTTTTATGATAAACATGAATTCCAAAACCCTAGACATCCAAAAACCTACCCAAGGAGATGAAACGCCAAAAGTCATTTGGGCCCTGTTTGGGTAAGTTAGTACATTAACTTCATGGGGTCATAACTTTTGCATACGATCTCCATTTTAGGCGTGTGATAGCCCATTGGAAAGGTATTTTTGAGAAATATGCATTATGATGTCAAACTCCGACTTTGTTTACATTTTGACTATGGTACACCAAAAAAACATTTTTTAGGGCCCCAAAATGGCCCTGAAAGTACAGAAAGATGTTCTCACATGAAAACATCCAAAATAAGCCAGTTGGATTAGGTGGGAGGCCACCAATATCCACCTGGAAGATGTGTAGGGCTTCAGATATCCCAAGAAATGTAGAACCCACAATTACAAATAAGTACAAAAGAATGTGTTCAACTAAAAATTGATAAGAGGAGCCAGTTGGAATAGGTGGGTGGCCACCAATATCCACCTGCATCAGTCCTCCCCCCTTAGGAAGAAATGGTCTACATTGCATTGAGTGCCCAAGGAAGAGGGGAAAGTGTTTTCTGAAGTTGAATCTTGGTGAGTTTCATGCCTTGTTGGAGAAGTTGTGTTGCTTGGCTTGTGGAAGGTTGTCACGAACATGTTGCTGATAGGGTGGAATCTGTTCCACCAATCTGTTGTCTCTGGATTTTATGGGGCATTGTGTAGGCACCATTGTAGGTGAAGAAACAATATCTTCTTTCTCTTCGACAATCTTTTTTTTTTGGATAGAAGGTGTTAAGGCTGCATTGGTTGTAGCAGTATTTTGTGCATCCTTTGAATAGACTCTGAAGAGGATGAATTTTTCAATATGAGAGATTACCTTGCAACACTGTTTTCGGGGAGAAGTAGTCGGAACTACCTCTAGTATCCTATAGATCTGACCTCCTAGAGTAATAATGGCACTATGGGGTCTAGACTCATAGACAACATGATGTTTTCACATATATGGTTGGCCCAAAACAACATCACAGACATCAAGAGGGGAAACATCACACACTACCTCATCCTTGAAGGGTTGGATGCCATAGGATAGGTGGCACTGTTGGCTGACACAAAGATCTTGTTCCTGGTGAAGCCACCCAATGTTGTATAGTTGTGGGTGTGGTGTTATCAACAAACCCAAATTTTTTATGACTTTAGTTGAGATGAGGTTCTTTTGGCTTCCATTATCAATAATGAAATGCAATGAGGTCCCAGTCACCCACATCTGTGAATGGAAGAGGTGATCCCCCTCTTCAAGATCTACTGGTTCTTCTGGTGTAATTTTTGTGGTCGCAACAATAGCAATGGGGTATACGTCGATGATATGTTTGTTTTCAATATTTTCTGGATTATATTCTGAATCAGGGTTCGTCTCCATGTCTTTGACCTGGGCCACCAATGACTATTTTGAGTGACATTCATCGATGTTGTGCCACATGATTTTGTGGAAGTCACACCACTTCCCATTGTCATTATTCATATTTCCTTTACCCTTATTGTCTTGTGTCTTGGAATATTTGTCTAGAGGTTGTTAGTTAGGTTTGTCTTTACCGTACTTTGGTTGTTTCATATTTGCAGACCCGAATTCCTATTTGTTTGGGTGCCTAAATTTCTGGTTGATTTTGACAGCATATCGATAGGAAGCTCCCAATAATGAGATGTTTAGAAAATCCATTTTGATTTGGATGTACCTATGCAGAACCCCATGGTATTTCAGAACCAGATGTCGCTCAAAGTCTTTGATACCCAGCTTGGTGTGCAAGGTATGGAAATTATTTTTGAACTCTGACACTATTTGGTTCTTCTCTTGTCGTAGTGTAGTCCATCTCATGTATTGGTATGCATAGTTATCAACAGGATAGTGTTGTTCTTTGACCACATCCACAAAAAAATCCCAAGTGGGATCGACCCCATATATTCCAAATTCCTCTGTGGAACTATTCTCTTGGTAAGTTTCCCACCAATGTTTGACATGGGGGAGAGCCTTGAGGAGTGCAAATGTGATCGTTTCCCTATCGAAATTTTTTTGAATAGAGAAATAACCTTCTAATAGATTTAACCATTTTTCTAGGGCATCCACATCTATCTGACCTTCAAATATGGGAATATCAAAATTAACTTGTACCTTGAAGGGAGAGGTTCCTCCAAAATGGTCGCTTGATGAAGATGCACTTGTTTCTATCGACACACGTTGAAGGATGTGTGCAAAATTCTCCATCATTTCGTCCCTCTGTCACGCGAGATCTTTCTCAAGCAACAGGTTAATAGAATATTTTTCTTCGTCATTTTTCTTTTCTTCTGCCATCAATGGTTTCTTGGGCATGCAAGAATGATTGTCCTCAAGAGAGACAAGCTCAAAACCCAACTGGATATACTCGGACATCATCGAGGACATGCACTGAAAAATGATAAAGAGCATCCTGCTCTGATACTACTGATCCAGATTATTTTTGAAATGAAATGAAAGTAGAGAAATTAAAATGAAATACTCATGAAAATTGTCAGAAACAAAGAAATACAACAATACTTGATTTCTATTAATGAAATAATTGTAAAGAGACTGTAAAAATACAGAGTGCAAGACTTGCTAGAATGGTGGTAGCTTTATCTCTGAGAAGAGATGTGACGACTGCGCTCATTCACAAGAACATGATTACAATGAGGCTCTGAAGGCCTTTTAATGATAAACATGAATTCCAAAACCCTAGACATCCAAAAACCTAACCCTGGGAGATGAAACGCCAAAATTCATGTGGGCCTCGTTTGGGTAAATTAGTGCATTAACTTCCCAAGGTCGTAACTTTTGCATATGATCTTAGTTTTAGGTGCGTGATAGCCCATTGGAAAGGTATTTTCGATAAATACACATTATGCCATCAAAATCTGACTTTATCTGTAGTTTGATTGTGGCACGCCAAAAAAACATTGTTTAGGGCCCCAAAATGACCCTGGAAGTACAAAAAGATGTGCTGACATGAAAAAATACAAAATAATCCAGTTGGATTAGGTGGGAGGCCACTAGTATCCACCTGGAAGATGTGTAGGGCTTCAGACAGCCCCGGAAGTGTAGAACCCACCATTACAAAGAAGTACAGAAGAACGTGTTGAACTAAAAACTGACAAGAGGAACCAGTTGGAATAGGTGGGTGGACACCTATATCCACCTGGATCACAAATGATATCCAAACGACATCACACATGGAAAATGCGACAACAAGTGTAGGTGAAAATGTCAAATGTCGATCTCAAGTGTCAAAGCATAGGCGCCAAACCAAACATTTTAATTCCTTTTCACATGTGTCAAACCATAGAGAAACAAAATGCCAAGCATGATCGTTTTGATTGTTATGATTATAACTATTCAAATGAATAACCAGGTGTTTGAAGCACCTCCATGGTGTTAAAATTTCATGCCCATAACTTAAATGCTAATCATGGATTTGTTGTCATGCCAGTAATTAAGTGCAGAGGATGAAGATGTCTTTTAGAACGTGTGCATGGGTTTTTGTTGTGGCGAAAGTGTCATCTTGCCATCGTTTGGAATATGTGTTGAATGTCTTGGTGGCATATCTGTGTAAATTCACAAAACTTCTAAACCTATCTACATTTGTTGAAGAGCCTCACACTGGTATAGTGACATATATTAGCGATGATACTTCAAAGTTTGTTCACCTTCCATTGTTACACTTTGAATTTCATGCTTTGGATAAATTTGCGTGTGATTTTGGGAATTTTCTTACTACTCTATCAAAGGAAGATGCTACCAAATTAGCATCTTTGGAAATATCTATAAATAAAACATCAGGTGACTAGAAAATAGACACTATTAATGAACATGTATTAAGACATTTTTGTAATGGTTCCCATGTAGTGTTAAATCCCATGGTAGTAATCTTTGGTGGAATTGTTTCCCAGGAGACCATTCTCAGGTTAAAAGTCTTCTGGATCATATTCTTGAGTGTCTGGTGTTTGAGAGTTGCATGGAATTTGAATATTGTGTTGCCTGGTCTCGCCAAAAATTCGAGGAGTATTTTGAAAATCGTGTGAAACAACTTTTTCTTACATTTCCAGAGAATAAAATGACATCCTGAAATACACCATGTTGGTCTGCTCTTAAGCACTTTCCAAAGCCCATGTAGTTCACATCAAATGATCTTGCTCGCCTTTCATTTATTGTTGCAACATTGATATTGCGAGCACATAATTATAGAACTCTTGGGACACCTAGAAACAATAAATTAACAAATGGTTTGGTCGAATGACAGAGCAATCATAGGCAAAATTTTGCTAGCACTTGACTTGTTCAAGTTGGAAGGGAGTTCCATAAAGGTCCAATAGTTGCCATTATCATTTCTAATATATGTCTATGCTATCTCCACATCAGAAAATTAATCTTCGGATCCACATTTACAGAGGATAGTATCGAATCATATCCAGATTCATGGCATCAATTGAAATTTCAAAATCGACTCCAGATTTGATAACATGTGGTAGGGGATTTATTAGTCAAAGGAAAACCCCATATTTCAAGGAGACTCCATCATCAATTAGTTACTTCTTAACTGGATCTCAGATGATTTAGGTATAGATCATCTTTGTTCAAGGAATTTCCTTTATTGTAGATAATTATTAATAATACAAGGAGGATCTTGAGCATCTACAACATATCTATTACTTTATCTTCTCTAGATTTTGGGCCTGATAATTTGCAGCAGTTAAGACAACCAATGATTTGTACCATATTTGATGAAACAAATTAGAGATTTGAGTAGGTTCTTTTGTTCCTGAGGTTTATCATCATTAGAATATTATAGTTCCATATTTCAAGAAAATAAATCATTAGTCAAAGGGACACATCTAGCAATCAGTGACAAATGGCAGTTTTTGAGCATTTCTAATCCAAGGGAATTTGGACATTATGCTTCACAATTAGAGATACCATGCAATAGTTTCCATATTTGATTTATTTGAAGATTGAATTTGATTTCTATAAATCAGAGATAGTTTGTTTCTCTATATATTTCATGGATTGTAAGAGTTGGGGGGTTGGTTCGAGGAGGAGAAAGGGGGAACTTATCATTTTTGTAAGACTGTTTTGAGCTTAACTGAAATTATCAAGAACATACGTACTTGAGTTTTTCATATCAGAGATTCATACGGTGTGATTTCCGTAGTCTGTCATTCTTTTCTATGTGGATGTTTCTTTTCAATTATCCATGAATGTGTTTTTCTTCATTACTTGAATAAAATTATATGAATGCAGAATTCATCTTAGTTTGATGCTCTATTTCATGTCTTTCAAGTAATATCACTGATTCTTCTAAAGTCATTTGAAAAATTCATTCATAGATAGATGCTCTTCTTGTGATGGGTTGTTTTCCTTCTTGATTACTGATAAACTATGTGTCTAAGGGAATTATATCAATCTTTCCTCTGAGATCTGCACTCTCTACAACCAGTTTCTTGGTAATTTTATTAGAATTGATCATCTAGACTCCATTCCCCATGGTCCTTTTCCTCTTGCCCAACCAAACCCCATTTTGACCCTATCCTCATTAATGATATAGCCATTGTACTGATTAGATAGCATGTCATTCTTGACTGATCTATAAAGAGAGAGCCCTCTATGAGTTGGAAGGGCTAGCTTCCAGCCTCAATTTTGCTTGTGGTTACCTCTGTGACTTGCCTCCATAGCCAGGGAAATTTATGGAGTGATAACATGTCCCACAAAATTAGTATCCTTTACAAATTGAGCAAAAAGGGATTTAAAAACTACTTCCATAATGTATCCCAAAGATTCTTTATTACACCATTTCCACCAATGTGAATTTTCTTGATCCAGATATCGAAACCCTATTTGAAGTGTCAATAAGTCATCCTCTATAACATGGAGGGAAACGTAGTGTTCCATTTGGTCAACCCATCCTGTCAAATGAGACCCATCAAAAATTTTCATATCTATATTAGGTAGTTGATGCAACATTTTGGGGGTGTAATGTTCCCAAGATAAGGTGCCAAGAACATTTCGTTTTTCATGATTTTTCAATTGTTTTCTGGTTGTGGCATTTCGTCAAACACTTTGTTGATTTAGTATTTTAGGTTGCACTAGGGTTTAATATGATCATTTTAATGTGTTTTTGCAACAATAATCAAGAATATATAGAAATGGAACATACCTCAGCCAGATGCAAGATCAAAAGCACAAGAGATAACTCAAAATACCTCAGATCTGATATTATTCATTATAGAAGAAGACCCTGATACAATGGATCTGCAGATCTGGTACAATATAACTAAGAGGTCATAGAAAAATGAAGATAACTATAAATATAGGTCAAGAAGACAATATATAAGCCTCCAAAGGATGAATACAAGATGAATACCAAAACAAGATGAACCAGGGTCAAGTCCAAACCCCCCTGACTAGAGGTACACCATCCTGGATGGTTGTGAAGGACTAATATTTCGGCCTAGCTGAAGGAATTCTTCAAATGGAACCAAAATCTATAGAAAGATATATCGGGGCAAGTGGAAACCTTTTTTGAAGTCTCAATCCGAAATACCAGGAGTTGCTCCTCCAAATGTTGAACCCTCAAGTGAAACTGTGCCCTCCTGAATATTGTCAAACCCTAATATTTTGGCCATGTTGAAGAAGACCTCCAATCATTGTGAAACTCTCTAGAATAATATATCGGGCCAAGGAAAACCTCATGGTGAAGTCTCAAGGTGAGATCTGAAGTTTCACCCCTCCAAACGGAATAGATTTGATTCTTAGTAATGCCCTCCTTCTCTTCAAATCGTGCCAATACTCTAGGAAATCATCTAGATCGTATAACTCTCTCAAATGGCACTAGAAATGATCATCAAGGACCTGCAAGAAAAACCCAAGTGCTCAAATCTCCAAAAGCCTTCTCAGGCTCCTAGATTGAATCTTCCTCCAATCACTGGTGCGCCCCCCTTGCTGGAAACCTCAATATTATGCCATGTTGTTGCCCTGAATAGAAGAGAGTACATGTAGTTGAAGTAGAATGGTGTGGGTGGAGTATTGCATCCCTGAGACCAAGCTTGAAACAAGATAGGTGGAATCTTTCACCACCGAGTTGTCCTCTAGGGTTTGTTAAGTCAAAACCCCCAAGGCATGGGCTCACTAGCTAGAAGCCAGATATCAAAATGATAAACAACATGAATGAGACAATAGAGGCCCTTGTTTCTCTTTTATCCTTCCTGCTCACATTGTCTCTCCAAAGTGACTTTACTTTATTTAATTATTAATTAATGAATTAAATCAATTTAATTAATTAATTAACCATTTTACCTCTGAAAAGTACCTTATCTCTCCTTATGGCTTCCTTGGCCACTGAAATTCACTTCTCATCATCCTATCCTGTAGTGTTGTTCCTCCCAATTCCAATGAGTTATTACACTACGAGGTTCCTCCAAGTATTATGCCCAATATGACCTCCTTAGTGAATTTAATTAACTTATAGCCCAAAATAACACAAAATCATGGAAATCATTGGAATGCAGCAGAACCAAAGCCAAGTTGTGTGGAATGGATCATAATGATGAAATAAGATGATCGATGCAATCCGGACCCCAAAATACCCCTCAATAGTCAATGTACTCTCTATAATCTCCATCTGTCTACTCTGGTCATCATAACACTCTGTAATATAATGATGTCCCAAAGTGGGGACATTACAGTCCTCCCTACTAGAATATTCCTTGTCCTCAAGCAATAACTGAACCCATCCAAATACAATAATGAGGTCCCATGTCCACCTGTGGGACACATAGTAGGACCCATCCAAAGATGAACTATCATGCACTACGCCCCCTGGGTCCCATATCAGGATGTGAAATGCAATACCCCGTGAAGCATGATCCTGAATCATATCAACACTAGGAGTCTCTTGCACATGACACATGGCCTCATCCCGAAATGAATCCATCCTTTGAATCCATATCAATACCAACACGCTCTCCATCAATTGCATATGTTGCTTCCATAGTGAGGTACTGCAAGACCTCCATAAGGCACCCTCAAGTGATGTGCTCTCCTCAACACTAAAGATAAATTCCAAATAACTTTCCCCTACAAGGGTCCACTCGCCTCTATCAGTCAGGGAAATGCTCAACCCTGCAATCCTCAGCATGCTAGTCTCTGCTAAGGAGCACCACGTTGGTGTTGCACTACTCTGACCATGAATTTATGCTCCTTGTATACATACTAGATCCCCCACTCCTAGATCCTCAAGATGGAATACCTGTGGAAACTAGACCTATTGTCCAGAAGTTGCATCTGTAAAACAATCTTTGTTGAAGTAGTACCTACCCAACCATCTCCATGCTTTATCATGATGATCAAAAGGGAGAAATTGTCTTGCTCCGTAGGACAAGCCCCTGCAATCCCACTCAAAACCAACCCAAAGTGAAGTATGTGGCTCTCTGGTGAAACATGGGTCCTCATAAAGTGAAACAACCTACTAACAAAATGAACTCCTAGATCCCATGGAAAAATTGGAAGTTTATCACTTCCAATCCCCGTTAACTGCTCCTGTGTCATATTGATCACTTTCAGAACCCCTTCATGCTCATCCTCATGAGAATCTATATCTGTGTCTCCCTATGAGATGTATGTTATCCCCTGGCATATGATGCTCACCATAACACACAAAGCCTCAACCGTCTTCATATGATGATCCACCCCTATCCTGATGTATGTCGTAAAAGAACTCATGTCAAGTGGTCTCGGCCTACCCACTCTGCATGTCCTATGCCACTGTCTATCTCTCCTCATGTTGTTCTCAATGATAAAAGTGTCAAGAAAGGCTAACAGAAACTTCTGTGGCTGACTGTAGGAATGGAAGGTATCATATGCTTTGGTCAATCCCAAGGATTCAACCAAAAGATAATCCACCAGTACCCATGGTACATACTCTCCTGTAATCATCATTGAATCCCAATAATCATCACCCCTATGGTTGGTGCTACTGTGAAGGTGATCCCCCAGTACTATGTGCTACTACAAAGGAGAGATATCTCCATGCTCTACTAAGTGTGTCTCCTCCCTGCAAGCCAATACACCCATCTGAATCCCACTATACATCTTTGCATGTTTTTGTGAGCTATCACTCACCACTGTATGCTCCTGCATACTCATGTAATCTCTTGTATACTCCCGCAACATCATGGATCCTGGGTGTACTACTGGATCAAACTCTACATGAAGGTCAATCGCTCCTAGGACAAAAATGGAAGTGTCCTCAAAACTTCCCCTGGCTCGGGAGTGCCCATGCGTATGTGAGTGCTCGACTGTCTCAAAGATCCTTGTGGAGGGTAGCTCCAATGCCACCGGATCATAACTCTCCATACTCATCAATGATCCTGGGTACTCCTCATGCTTCTCCATCAACTGGTGCTCCTCTCCTAGACCACCAACATCCTCTAGCAATGTGATTGAATGATATATCTGAGTCTCCACTAAGATAGATGTAGTGGATCTCTGACGAATCTCCTCAAGAAGCTCCTATGATGGGGACTCTGATTCTTTAAGGGTTGTTTGTGTGCCTCTCAAGAATCCTCGAGTACTCTCCAACTCATGAGTGAGTCTGTCCACCTCTGACTCCTACTACCTCAAGGCCCTATGATACATCTTGCCAATCCTCAATAGATAGTCTTTGTCCATCAACAAATGTTGGTAGTCGGCCCTCATCATAGAAACTCTCTCCCTGAGCATATGAAAGTCATCTATGGCAAGTCCCCCATATGAACTATCATGTGCCAACGATGCCCTCCAACAACAATCGACCACCAATGCATGTGTGTCATCAATGCACCTAGTGGCTGCCATGATCATGTCCTCACTGACTCTCAATTGTCCTGTCAGGTAGCATGAATCATGATCATAGTCATGCTGAGGGACTACCTCATGTCCCTCACTACTAGTTTCAACACTGGAATTCCCAAAAAAACTCTCTGCAAAAGATAAAGAACTAAATTGATCCATGTCCACGATGCTACTAGGTCCTCCTATATGTGACTTCACATCATCACCAACTGCTAGCTGCCTCTGGATCACATTGTAACCTATATGAGAAGTTGTATCCTCATGTTCACTCATCCTGCTACTATCAACTGCGCCTAGATCCCATACAAATGTATCTAGACACATGCTATGGTCATCCCAACCAATAAGGAGTGCGTCCTCAGCACTGCAGGCCGGTCCTGGAAGTAAGTGTTCCATCAATCTGTCATTCTCCATAACCTACTCAACTAATGGAGTCTCCAAAAGAGGTGACTCAATCTCCTCATGTTGATAGGTATGTATAAGGTCCACTGTTTAAAATTCATGTCTCTCCTCCTGGGTCTGTGGATCCATATGTCCATAGTGTCCATCCCTCACACAAGGCTCTTCCATCATCTCTAAAATGCCACAGATATCCTCATGTGTCATGGCTATCATGGGTGTCAGAAAAGATGACAAATGTGTCACGGTCATCATAGGGAGCTCATTAGGTATAGGTGCTAACACGTGTGAATCCCCACTAGTGTCACCACTTTGTTGAAGTGTAAGGTCATCAACACTATGTGATATGGCTGTTGAAGTACAGGTGTTATCATCCTATCCATCCAACTATCCATCCAATTGTCCATCCAACTGTCCATCCAATATGAAAGAGTCACTCTCCTCCCCAAGCATGCAAGAATCACTATCCTCTGTGCAAGAGTCTCTAGCGCCATCGTACTGCTCCAAATAAGAATCTATCTCTGCATCCTCACACACCTCATCATCACTATCATAGTGCACCTCAATACTGTGTTTCTTACCTTTACCCCTACATCTATGATCTGGCTCCCAAGGCACTTTGCAACTGTAGCAAAGTTTCCTGCTCCTAATAAGTGTGGGGTTAATCTGTGCTTCCCTCCATCTAGTTGTTATGGCTCTATATTCCTATGGTTTTTTGACCCAATATATAATCTCATCTTTGCTCCACCTAGGATTGTTCATGGATAAATATTGTTGGAATGTTACTTGAGCCCTAAACCCCTCACTAAAGTCGTAGTATTCCCATTCACAATGTAAAACCTCTCTAGAAAAATCCTTAATATCCATATCCATTGTATTTATGCATGCGCTAATCCCCACTGGATTAGAGGATCAATGCTCTAATACCACTGTAATGTTCCCAAGCCAAGGTGCCAAGAACATTTCATTTTTCATTATTTTTCAACTGTTTTCTGGTTGTGGCATTTCGTCAAACACTTTGTTGATTTGGTATTTTAGGTTGCACTAGGGTTTAATATGATGATTTTAATGTGTGTTTGAAACAATAATCAAGAATATATAGCAATGGAACATACCTCAACCAAATGCAAGATCAACAACATAAGAGATAACTCAAAATACCTCAGATCTGATATTATTCATAATAGAAGAAGACCCTGATACAATGGATCTGTAGATCTGGTACAATATAACTAAGAGATCATAGAAAAATGAAGATAACTCTCGATATAGATCAAGAAGACAAGATATAATCCTCCAAAGGATGAATACAAGATGAATACCAATACAATATGAACCAGGGTCAAGTCCAAACCCCCCTGGTTGGAGGTACGCCCTCCTGGATGACTGTGAAGGACCAATATTTCGGACTAGCTGAAGGTGTTGGACAACTAGGGGGGGGTAAATCATTTGTTACCGTGCTTAAACAATTATGCTTATTTTAGACTCTTTACAAAGAACTCAATGAATATCACAATAATGCAGGGAGGTAAGAAATAGAATATTCAACATCAATCACACACATAAAATATATAGAGACAGATATTTCTTGAGGAAACCCATAAAGGGAAAAACCTCTTCTTCTTTATATGATAAGTAATCTTTATTTTTTGTACATTATCATTCTTACAAGCACCAACTCATTGTGAGGCTACCACCTCTGTTTTGCAAGCTGCAACTTGGTGAGAGCACCAACTCTCTAGTTTCTCTAGCACCCACTAGAAGGAAACACCAACTCCCTAGTTTCTCTAGCACCCACTAGAAGGAAGCATCAACTCCCTAAGTGTTCTAGAACCAACTAGATGGAAGCACCAACTTCCAGTCACACAGGCACCGACCTATATAACAGAGAACAATAATTCTCCCTTACACCACCCTGCCACCTTGGTTTTTTTGGCTGCAACCAGATGGAGTCTACAACTCCTTGTGTTCAAGTACCAACATGAAACTCTAAGGAAAACAGTCCTCCCTAGCACCTCCCTAGAACCTCCCTAGCACCCTGAAATATAAATCTTTGCTTTCTTGAATTTATCATAGTGATACAACATTTATCTATGGCTTACCAGTCTCATCACTGTTCTGCTACACTGCTCTTCTCTACCTGCATCAGTGTCTCGCTCCTCACGCCTGTTGAGCTTTATGTTCTTCTCTCAGATATGAATTTATGTTCCTTACTTCTTCTGTGATTTATTCTTTGTGTCTTCTTTCCATTCTATGCACCACGCATCTTCTGTGTGTTTCATCTCCTGCACATAACATGCTTCTACATGCATGAAACGCACTCAACAGCTGTGAACATCTCTTCTCTGTTCTCCATTTTTATATTGTTTGTGCACCAACTTCATCCTATGCACTATGCCTCTGCATTCTCTTCACTATTCCATTGTTTTACCCTGCATGTTGTTCATTGCATCTCTTCCTCAAAACTGCATGGCTAACTATCAGAGTGCCTTCACTTCTTTGTTCTGCATATATCTATCATGCAAAGTCCTCTCCCAGATCATACACCTAACTCTTCGTCCTCTTTGGAGATTATGTTGAATCTGTTCTACATCAGTAGTCGTTATGCTAAGACTATTCTTCATCAGTGGTCGTTCCCAATATTCTTTTCCTTTTTTTGGCAGTGCGACCCTTCATATTCTTTGTCACAGTTGATCTTATCATCTTTGTTATAGTTACAGACTTAAACACTTTATCATCTGTCAATTGTCTCTATGATGAGTCTTCATTCCACTGGCATTTTCCTTGAGACTCTTCGGCTCCTCTGGCAGTCACCTTGAGATTCTTCAAATTCTCTGGTATATGCAATCACTCATTTTCTACAGTTACAATCAGTCTGTCTCTAGCAGTTACTGAGAGAACCTTTGCGCGCTCATGTCTTTGGCACCTTTTTCCCTTTCTGAAAAATCTATACAGTGGGTGCTAGCTTTTCTATCTAAGCCCCTTCCTTTCACATGACCATAGATGGTGACCATATGCCTAACCAACAGTCGTTTCACAATTTCTCATTTTGGCTGATTGACTGGGAGTCACCTCGATTTTCCCAACTCGCGAAACTCCGAGGTGGATCCTAGAAATGCTAGCTCCTTCCCTTCTCTTCCACTGATGTGACCACTAGCTGTGACCACATCCCTATTAGAAAAGGCATTTCACGATTTCAGAGATCTCTGTTGTAAATCCCAGCGACGTGCTAGCTCCTCCCTTAACCTTCATCAATGTGACCACCAGTTGTGACCAGTGGCCAACCAAGAGAGGTGCTTCACGATTTCGCATATCGTGAACTCCTGCTATGGGTTGCCTCAAAAATCCCAACTCGCAAAATTCTGAGATGCTTCATATCATATCAATGGTTGATATCTCTCCCTCTAATCGACGACTGCGATCAAATCGCAATTTAGCGTTTCGCAACTTCAAAGGTTAGAGCACCTCCTTTCTTCGACTCTTGATTTCCCGATACCTGATCTAGATCAATGACCCATGATATTTCGTATTTCAATGGTATAGATCTCCTATTCGAGAACTTAGACCTCATTCTTCATCATGCTAGATCAACGGTCCACGATCCTTAGTGATTCGATGGTCCAGATCATTTTGCGAATTCGCATTTCGTGAGTTCCTCCAACTCTCACCTTTGACTCTTCTAGTTCGCGAGTCAGTGAAATGTTGATCTCTTGCCATGTTTCCTTCCCAACATCAACGGCTAGGATCGAATCCACTCTATCCCTTGCAAATATTTCAAAGTTTTATTCTTCAAACTCCGGAATCTGCTGCCACCTATCAACCTTGACGATGGACGGTTCCGATGACTTCGAAACTTGTCTTGTGCACTTTCCTTGGAATCCAACAACTGTTGGTCCTAGTATTCATATCTAACGACTCAGATCTTTCTGTGATGCAACTTTTCTATCTTATCCTATCCTTCCACTCGAAATTGATATGATGGCTGATGAAACTTCGCATTTTGGGGATTTCAAATCTCAAAATTTTAGGAGTGTAACCTCCTTGCATCTCTATATCTGAAGTGAATGTTGTTTGTTCGATCAGGATCTTGGATCGGCGGCTTGATATTTCTATGATGCAACTTTGCTAGCTTATCTTGTTCTTCCACTCAAAATTGATCAGACAACTGACAAAACTTCGCATTCCAGGGATTTCAAATCTCAAACTTTCCTGAGTGTAAACTCCTCTCATCTGTAGACCCGAACTAAACATTTTTCATCAATCATGTTCTCAGATCGACGACTCAATCTTTCTGCATTCTCCTCCTGACTGGACACTAATCCGATGACCATTGTCACTCCTCCTCCTGAGCTTACGCTTCCTCCCGAATTGGAAGAATGTCTAAGTGTCAAAGGCCTCGACCTTTGATCCTTATGTGAGTCCTGATGACTTGGACCTCGTCTGCGCTTCTGGAAACTGCTATCTCTTCTAAGATTTATCATCTCTGCATATTGTTCGCTTCTCCTCCTGACCTTACACTTCTTTCTGAGATTTGATATCTGCATACTCACACTATTCCTCCTGATCTTTTATTTTCATACTGTTCGCTTCTTCTTCTTAACTTATGCTTTCCATGTTTTCCATCATTGCTTCTTTTATTTCCTATAAACATACCATCGTTGTTGATGTTCTTGCCATCAATGACAAGCACACTCTGCCTGTAAACATGCCAACAATCTGCCCCTTTGGCATTGATGGAAACCCTGAAGGACTTCATTGTTCTACTTAGACCTCCAACTGTAGGATCCGGACCACACCTTATCTCCCCCTTTGACATCAATGTCAAAGAAAACATGCTCCCCGTGAGTTGTTGCAGTACCTTTCGGAGGTATCATATATTCAACCAACACAAACTCCCCCTGACAGGATGGATTCTCTTATTTGAGTCATGCAGGGTATTTGTATCTAACTCAGAGTCTTCTCCTTCTAATTCTTGGACCTGTTCATCTTTAGCTTCATCTGTGTCCTCTGTAGCAGACTCAATATTGCTCACCTCTCTTACTGGGACTCCTTCATCAACCTTTTCTTGTCATAGTTGAATGAATCCCCCTATCACTCTTCTCTGATCTTCTATTACAATAAATTCATTTTTCTTCCATGATGCCTACAATCCAAGGTTTTTATGACCATATTCATCACAAGAAAAAACCATTACAAACACTCTCATACATGCTTTCCCTTTTTACAAATGAAGGACTTGCATCAAGTTTCTTAGGAGTATTGATTTCTTCCTTTTTGTATCCAAGATCGGATTTGTCATTTGGTGATCTCTGACTATCCAAGATCTCAGCCAGGATCATGGAACTGTTCAAGAGATTGATTTGGGTGTTTGACTTCTCAAACTTATTTCTAATATTCACAACTTTTGTTTCCAGCTTATGACATGATTCTTCTTCTACTTCTTCTTTTCTTGCATGGGAGGATTCAGTGTCAACATCATTATCTGTCCTTATGCCTTTATCCACCACTTGTAGTGAGTTTACATTTTTTACCTTACAATCTTTGGACATGAACACCTCTTCACAGCCTCTGTCACACATTCGACTTATACTGAGCAAATTTTGTTTCAGACCATCTACAAGTAGAACATCCTAAGAATCTCCTTTGCCATTACTCAAACTCACCATCCCTTTACCCTTGATTTTACCTGGTTTATCATTTTCAAAGATCACATTTCTTGTTTTGCTTTTTCTTATAGGAAGAATCTTATCCTTTTCTCCATTCATGTGCTTGGAACATCCACTGTCTGTATTCCAGGAGTCCTTTTGTTTTTGAGTTGAAATTACTAGACCACATTTTTCACTATATTTCTTTTTCCATGTGCTGACCTTTCTAGCTAAGAGATTTATCCTTGGATCTTCTTTGTAATTCTTCAGATGGCAATTTGCACCTTTGTGGCTGAATTTATGACAATTATAACATTCAAGCTCATTGTTCAATAGGTCAAAGTGATTGTTGCAACGTTGTCTACTCATTGACTGTATATTATTTCTTGACCTCCTCGGTTGCATGTCTCTAAACTTAATTTGACAAATTGAAATCTATGGTTGTTTGTTACTTGGTTGTCTCATTCTTTGTTGTGGTAGATATTTATTCCTTGGGTGTCTTGATTTCTCATGTCTAAATCTTAAGGAACAATTTACATCTTTGTGGCCAAAGTTAGAACATTAGAAACAATATCCATAGAAAAAATCTTTGTACCTGGAAAATGGTTGTCTTCTTTGAGCAGGTCGATTTCTTCCATGCTGATGATTTCCTTGAGCAGAGGGTGCATTATTTATTTGTTCTACAGATTCAGTTCTGGCACCTTTTTCTTTACTCCTCCTGGGCGGTTGATTATCTTCCTTTGTTTCTGCAAGTTTGTTGTTCTCATTGGTTGTAGATTTCACAAACTTCATGGATTCTTTGTTGCTTGGCTGGCCACTACTTGATCCCTCTTCATAACCCAAACCAGTTTTCAACTTTGGATTCCTTTTCTGATTCAGAATGATGGCTAATCCTTCTAAGGCTTTAATGCTTGGAAGATTTTGGACATACAATGCTTTAAACTTCTCCATCTCTTTTCTGGTTTTTACTACCTCTTCTTCCAAGGCTTCACATCTTGTCTTCTTCTCTCATAACTGTTGTTTCAGAATGTCTTCTATTTTCTTTGCCTCTTCTAATTCCACTTTTAGCAAAACAAAGTCTTCACTTGGTTCTTTACCATTCTTTTCAAACTGCATCAACAATTGTTTTTGTTTTCTCTTCTTAAGTCTGAGTCTGCCAATCTTTTCTAAAGCATTGATCAACTCTCCTTCCAAGTCAACCACAACTTCTTCAATATTGACATTACTTCCTATGATTTCATTATCATAATCCTCTTTTTCCATAAGCACAAAGTCATTAGCCTTATCTTCACAGGAAGAGTCACTATCTGTGTCTTTTGAAGAGTCATCATTGTTTACACATAAACTTTTATTTTTACCAAATCTCTTGGATTTGTACTTCTCTTCTCCTTCATAGTTTTGGTCCTTCTTCTTGTGTGTATACTTATATGCAAAGTGACCTATCTTTTCACAATTAAAACACTTGAAGGGCAACTTGCCTTGGTACTTTCCTAATCTTTTCTTTATTCTTCTCACAAATTTTGCTTCAATTTCATCAGGTTCAGAATGCTCATTCTTATCTGCTTTAAATGATGCTTCTCTAGTGGTAGATTTATCTTTACTAATCCTCATTTCATAAGCAGTTAGAGTTCCTAGGAGTTGATAAATAGATAGAGTCTTAAGATCATTCAATTCTTCTATTGCAGAAACTTTTGGATTGAATCTATCAGACAGAGATCTTAATATCTTCTGAACTAATACTATGTCTTCAATCTTCTCACCAAGACCTTTCATGGCATTCACAAGCTCCTCAACTCTTAAGAAAAAATTATTAACTGTCTCATGCTCATTCATATTTAGTTGTTCAAAATATAATCTGTAGGTTTGAAGCTTGGCATCCTTTACCTTCTTATTACCTTCATAACTCCTAATGAGTTTGTCCCACATTGCTTTGGCAAATTCTAAGTGCATAAATTTTACAAATTCTGCTTCTCCAAGCCCACTCAAAATAACATTCCTAGCCTTAACATTGAAGTTCAATTCTAGCTTGTCATCCTTATTAGCTAGTACAACTGGCTTTACATAACCAGTCTCTACCACATCCCAGACATCTGCACCTAAAGCCATTATGTAGGTTCTCATCCTAACTTTCTAGAAGGAAAAATTTGTTCCATTGAATAGAGGGGCCTTGTTGGTTGAAGTTCCTCCATGGCTAGTCATGTTTAAGCTCTAAGATCTACCCTTAAATAAAGGGAACTTGATCTGATACCAATTGTTGTAAAATTGAGAGGGGGGGGTGAATCAATTGTTATTGTGCTTAAACAATTATGCTTATTTTAGACTCTTTACAAAGAACTCAATGACAATCACAATAATGTAGGGAGGTAAGCAATAGAATATTCAACATCAATCACACACATGAAATATATAGAGACAGATAATTCTTGAGGAAACCCATAAAGGGAAAAACCTCTTCTTCTTGATATGATAAGTAATCTTTATTTTCTATACATTATCATTCTTATGAGCACCAAATCATTGTGAAGCTACCACCTCTATTTTGCAAGCTGCAATTTGCTGAGAGCACCAACTCTCTAGTTTCTCTAGAAACCACTAGAAGGAAGCACCAACTCCCTGGTTTCTCTAGCACCCACTAGAAGGAAGCACCAACTCCCTAAGTGTTCCAACACCAACTAGATGGAAGCACAAAATTCCAGTCACACAGGCACTGACCTGTATAACAAAGAAAAATAGTTCTCCCTTGCACCACCCTACCACCCTGGTTTTTCTGGCTACAACCAGATGGAAGCTACAACTCCCTATGTTCAAGCACCCACTTGAAACTCTGAGGAAAACAGTCCTCCCTACCACCCTGAAATATAAATCTTTGCTTTCTTGAATTTATCACAATGATACAACATTTATCTATGGCTTACCAGTCTCATCACTATTCTGCTACACTGCTATGCTTTGCCTGCATCAGTGTCTATCTCCTCGTGTCTGCTGCGCTTTCTATTCTTCTCTCAGATATGCATTTTTGTTCCTTGATTTTTATGCACTTTATTCTCTGTGTCTTCTTTCCATTCTATGCACCACGCCTATTCTGTGCGCTTCAACTCCTACACAACATGCTTCTACCCGCATGAAACACACTCAATAGTCGTGAACATCTCTTCTTTGTTCTGGGTTTTTATATTCTCTATGCACCAACTGCATCCTATGTGTTATGACTCTACATGCTCTTCACTATGCCATTGTTCTACCCTGCATGTTGTTCACTACATCTCTTCCTCACAACTGCATGGCTAACTAGCAGAGTGCCTTCACTTCTCTGTTCTGCATATATCTATCATGCCAATTCCTCTACCAGATCATACACCTAACTCTTTGTCCTCTCTGGTGGTTATGATGAATCTGTTCTACATCCGTAGCCATTATGCTGAGACTATTCGTCATTAGTGGTCGTTCCTGAGATTCTTTGCCTTTTTCTGGTAGTGAGACCCTTTGTCTTCTCTGTCACAGTTGATCTTATACTCTCTGTTACAGTTACATACTTCAACACTTTCCCATCTGTCAATTGTCTCTATGATGAATCTTCATTCCACTGGAATTTTCCTCAAGACTCTTCGGATCCTCTGGCAGTCACCCTAAGATTCTTCGAATTCTCTGGTAGATGCAATCAATCGTTTTATGTAGTTACAATCAGTCCATCGCTAGCAATTATTGAGAGAACCTTCACCCTCTCATGTCTTTGGCGCCTTTTTCCCTTTCTGAGAAATCTATATAGTGGGTGCTAGATTTTCTGGCTAAGGCCCTTCCTTTCGCATGACCATCAGCGGTGACCATATGCCTAACCAATAGTCGTTTTGTGATTTCTCATTTCAGGTGATCGACTGCAAGTCACCTATATTTTCCCAACTCTCAAAACTCTGAGGTGGAGCCTAGCAATGCTAGTTCCTTCCCTTCTCTTCCGCTGATGTGACCACTGGATGTGACCACAACCCTATTCGAAAAGGAATTTCGTGATTTTGGTGATCTCCATTGTAAATATTAGGGACGTGCTTGCTCCTCCCTTAACCTTCATCAATTTGACGACCAGCTGTGATCAGGGGCCAAGCAAGAGAGGTGCTTCACAATTTTGCATATCACGAACTCCTGCTATGAGTTGCCTCGAAACTCCCAACTCGCAAAACTCCGAAATTCTTCATATCAAATAAATGGTCAAGATATCTCCCTCTGATCGATGACTGTGATCAAATCATGATTTCACGTTTTGCGACTTCAAAGGTTAGAGCACCTCCTTTCTTTGACTCTCGATTTCCTAATACCTTCTCCAAATCAATGGCCCACGATCTTCCGTATTTCAACGGTCTATATCTCTTCTTAGAGAACTCGGACCTCATTCTTCGTCGTGCCAGTTCAACGGTCCATGATCCTTAGTGATCCGATGGTTCAGATCATTTCGTGAATTTGCATTTCACGAGTTCCTCCAACTCTCACCTTTGACTCTTCTAGTTCGCGAGTCAACGAAATGCTGATCTCTCGCCATGTATCCTTCCCAGCATCAACGACTAGGATTGACTCCACTCTATCTCTTGCAGATATTTCGAAGTTCGATTCTTCGAACTCCCAGATCTGCTGCCACCTGTCAACTCCGACGATGGATGGTTACAATGACTTTGAAACTTGTCTCGTGCACTTTCCTTGGGATCCAATGGTTGTTGGTCCACGTACTCAAATCTAACAGCTCAGATCTTTCTGTGATGCAACTTTACTAGCTTATCCTATCCTTCCACTCAAAATTGATCCGACGATTGACGAAACTTCACATTCCAATGATTTCAAATCTCAAACTTTCAGGAGCATAACCTCCTCACATATCTATATCCGAAGTGAATGTTGTTCGTTCGAACAGGATATTGGATCGACGGCTCAATCTTTCTGTTATGCAACTTTGCTAGCTTATCTTGTCCTTCCACTTGATATTGATCCGATGACTGACAGAACTTCGCATTCTGGGGATTTCAAATCTCAATCTTTCCTGAGTGTAAACTCCTCACATATTTAGACCTGAACTAAACGTTGTTCGTCAATCATGTTCTCAGATCGACGGCTCGATCTTTCTGCATGCTCCTCCTGACTGGACATTGATCTGACGACCATTGTCACTTCTCCTCCTGAGCTTATGCTTCCTCCCAACTTGGAAGAATGTCTAAGTGTCAAAGGACTCAACCTTTTATCCTTCTGCGAGTCCTGATGACTTGGAACTCATCTGTTCTTCTGGAAACTACTATCTCTTCTGAGATTTCTCGTCTCTACATATTGTTCGATTCTCCTCCTTAGCTTACGCTTATTTCCAAGATTTGATCTCTACATACTCACCCTATTCCTCATGAGCTTTGATTTTCATATTGTTTTCTTCTTCTTCTGATCTTATGATTTCCCTGTTTTCCATCATTGCTTCTTTTCTTGCCTGTAAACATACCATCGTAGTTGTTATTCTTGCCATCAATGACAAGCACACTCTGCCTGTAAACATGCCAACAGAAGGAAGCATACAAATGGCACCAAACTCTTCAGAAAGATAGATCGGGGCAAGTGGATCCCTCTGCTGAAGTCTCAAGCCGAAATACCAAGAGATGCTCCTCCAAATGTTGAATCCTCAAGAGAAACTGAGCCCTCTTGAATACTGTCAAACCCTAATATTTCTTCCATGTTGAAGGAGACCTCCAATCACTGTGAAACTCTCTAGAATAATAGACCGGGCCAAGGAAAACCTCCTGGTTAAGTCTCAAGGTGAGATCTGAAGTTTCACCCCTCCAAACTGAATAGATCTGATTCCTAGTAACGCCCTCCTTCTCTTCAAATCATGCCAATACTCTAGGAAATCATCTGGATCACATAACTCTCTCAAAGGGAACTAGAAATGATGGTCAAGGCCCTGCAAGAAAATCCAAAAGTGCTAAAATCTCCAAAATCCTTCTCAGGCTCCTAGATCGAATCTTCCTCTAACCACTGGTGCACCCCCCTTGCTAGAAACCTCAATATTATGCTCTGTTGTTGCCCTAAATAGAAGAGAGTACCTATAGTTGAAGTAGAATGGTGTGCGTGGAGTATTTCATCGCCGATACCAAGCTTGGAACAATATAGGTGGAATATTTTACCATCGAGTTGTCCTCTAGGGTTTGTTAAGTCAAGACCCCCAAAACCCCCAAGGCATGGGCTCACTAGCTAGAAGGCAGATATCAAAATGATAAACAACATGAATGAGAGAATAGAGGCCCTTATATCTCTTTTATCCTTCCTGCTTACCTTGTCTCTCCAAAGTGACTTTACTTTATTTAATTATTAATTAATTAATTAAATCACTTTAATTAATTAATTAACCATTTTACCTCTGAAAAGTACCTTATCTATCCTTGTGGCTTCCTTGGCCACTGAAAGTCACTTATCATCATCCCATCCTATAGTGTTGTTCCTCCCGATTTCAATGAGCTATTACACTAAGATGTTCCTCCAAGTATTATGGCCAATATGACCTCCTTAGTGAATTTAATTAACCTATAGCCCAAAATAACTCAAAATCATGGAAATCGTCAGAATGCAATGGAACTAGAGCCAAGTTGTGCGGTGTTAAATCCCAAAATGAAACCATCCTTTTGGTTGAGTTTTGTAGTGGATAGCATGGCTATCGGTAGTGTCCTCAAGTTATTTTTTGAGTTTTTATAGCTGCAAAAAATTAGGTCTTGGTTTTGTCTTAGAAAATAATTTGACCCATAAAGTCTTCTTTTCAAAATTTTCATAATTCACTTTCCACAGCCAACATGTGTCCAAAAGTTGAGTGTGCACTGTGGAAAGTGGCGCCTTTCAGCAGCTAAGGAGTGCTTTTCATAAGTCTTTGCGCTGTCGAAAGTGGTGAATTTCAAAATGTGCAAGAATCCGTTTCGCGGGTCATGCGCTGAGGAAAGTGCATACTTTCCGCAGCTATGGAGCGGTTTTTGCAAGGTGGTGCACTAGTGAAAGTGGCAAGTATGAACAGCTAACGGAGGTTTTTTCCACGGGTCGTTGGTTGAAGAAAGCGGGAATCACGTGCGTAATATCCACATCTAAAGGTAATGATGATATGATCATCCCACGTCAGGCAAATCCAAATCATGCGCTGATGAGAGTGGGTAATGATGGAAACTCAAGTTTGCACGCCAGAATAGGATTGCGATGCAAATTCGGCTCAGAAACTCACGCTCCACAATCATGGTATCAGGGATGAAAAGTTCGAGTTCAGTAATGCAGGTACAGAGGACGTACCACCGGCCTGACAACATCAAATCAAATTGTGGTTTTTATATCACACCCTGTTCGCAGAGGCCTGTCAAAATTTCAAATGTTTTAAAACAGAGCCGACCCCCGAAGTGCTTTCAACAGCGCAGAACCTCGGCTCGATCAACAGTTACAGGGGTTACAAATTATCGGGATTTTCAAGTTATAAAATGGTGAGGAAGCGCAGCGAGGCTCTACTCAAGAGAGAGCTGGATAATCTGTCCTTTTTACAGACACATCCTGAAGTCCAGAAGCATTTCTCGAATGCATGGTGTATTGAATTCGTTGAAAGGTTGCAAGTTGGTTGCCACCAGTCTACAGTAGAAGCCTTTGCCAAGACTTTCGATGGGAACAAGGCTCAGGTCGGGTCCATGGATATTGTGGTAGATGAAGCTACCATTGCTGCAGCAACAGGCCTACCAAGAACCAGTCAGAGCTGGTTTAAAACCACTGCTCCCAAAAATTTGGATTTCAGAGTTTATTTGAAAGAGGGGTATAGGCACAAGGCATGGAAAAAAGGTATGATAGTTTCTTATCTAGACGAAGAATGGTAGGAGTTGTTCAAAGGTATCCAATTGTACATTACATCGGAGGGTAGGTATGATAAACTTATGATGTACCACTTCAAAATCCTGGATCATTTCACAGGAAAGACCCCTCTTAATTTGCCTTATTTCCTACATAAAAGTTTGACTAAGGTTTGCAAGAAGATTAGAGCTCAACCCTTGAACATCAAAACTACTCTGTGTCACTTCAGCCTCATAAAATTGATTATCCTGGAGGAATTGAAACAACAGGGAAGGAGCTGGGAGAATTTCCTATTCAGGGAAGGTTTTGAAACACAAAACCGGGTTGCAAATGAAAAGGGGAAGGGTTCAAAGAAACAATCATCTCCTCAAAGTAGTTCAAGAAAAACAAGGACCCTGCCAGGACCTCCAGAAGACAAAATATCTGGAGTGAAGCCTCACAGGTTGAAGAGAAAGTAAAACTTTGAACAGACCACAAAGCATACCACAGAGTATCCTACAGAGCAGAGTACAGGGAAGAGAACCAATATACTAAACTTTCCCTATTCAGATTCAGAATCAGAGCAACAAGATCAATGCCCTATCACCAAGAGTCCTGAGCAGTCAGCTGAGTGTGCACAGAACTATGAAACCTTCAATCAGACAGAATAGGGAGAAACATCGAAAATCTCCAAGTCAAGGAAGTCTCAGAAAATCAAGCATTTGAAAGAGGTCATAGCTCAGCAAGAGGTCGTGGAGCGGGTGATTAAGGAAAGGTATAAGAAGTTGTCTGATAACTTCGCCAAGACCAATGTTGCGTTTGAAATATTGGATAAGGAAAGTGTTAGAGAGAAGAAGAGGAAAAAAAACTCACCAAAGACTACAATAGCTTGTGGTGGCTTGCCAAATGCCTCAAAAGGAAGATAAGGAGGTTGAAACAAAAACTAAGCCAAAAACCCCATCCATATCTGAAGGTACTCGCTCAAGTCGCCTTTAATATGCAAGGTGAGAAATCGGAGACACACTGAGTTTTGTTTGAAATCAAATTTTGGAGGTGAAAACTCATTTTGAGCGCAATCGGGAATTTCACCAACGCAAAACTATTATTTTATGACCCGTTAGCTGTGGAAAGTGACGGCTTTCAACAGCTAACCCGCGAAAAATTAAAGGAGTGCGTTGTTGAAAGCCGGAAAACTAATTTTTGAAGCCAAGGACAGGACAGTTCATTCCAAACAAGTTTTGAAGGGGCTCCAGTGTATCAGTGGGCTATCAGATCGCATGCAAAAGGTTCAGCATCAGAGATTCGAGAGAATTTTGGTAACACATGCAAAACCATTTCCTCAAAAATCGACCATAAACGTTGGGAAATCCAACTGTCAAAGATAGGTGTCCTGCTATTTTTCATCACATTGCAGATACCAAGAGCTGAAGGATGCAGATGGCGATTTTGGAGATTGAAGACAGTTCGACTTTTAAGTTTAGTTGTTAAAGACTTTATTTTCAAGTTGTTTAGATAGAATTGAGTTGTCTTTATTAAATATAGATCCATGTTTTTAGGATCTGTATAATTGTTTGTAAGAGGCTATAAATTCTTATTTTTGATATGAAACAAGGGTTCAAAATGGGAGACATTTTGATGCCATTGTATAGACTCTTTTTGCAGAAATAAAGTGGAGTTTCCTTTCGTTTGCAATACTAGAATTATTCATCTTTCATTCTCTGTACTTTAATTTCAGTTTATTCTAGTTCATAAAGACGGTTACCTCTTTGTTGAACTCATAGTTTTGAAATTAGAGGATTCCTTGTTGTCTTGTATTAGGCCCTACTTTCACTAGTATTGGCAAATCAAGAATAGTTTTCTCCATAATCTCTTTCAATTATTGGATCTGGTTATTGTTTACTGAAAGCACTGTATCTTTAAATGTGTGATGAGATGTTTCTTATACAAACCATTGAAGACCCCATTGTCCCAAACACCTAAAAATCATTATTTCTAAGTTACCAAGCATCCTTAGCCTACAACCCTAAGGAGTTTCTTGGAGTGATAACAAATTGGCGCCATTGTCGGGGAGACAGAATTCAAGCTCTGCTTTCCTGGGATATGACATAGAGCTGATCTTTGATGACAGACAAAGATTAGACATTTTCAGTTGGTTGTAATCATCTATATGGCGACTCCACGAAGGACGAATTCGGTGGTGACTCCACAAATTAATCCTGGCTCCTAAGAGGATCAGTACTAGGGTGAATCCTCAAGAATCACCGATCACACCAGTGTCCAATCCAGAATCAATTCTCAGAAAAGGAAAAACGATTCAAGGTCAAACTTCAAGAGAAGATCCAAAAGGTAATCCTCTTTTCAGTTCTGAAAAATCTACTGCATAAAAAGTTGAGTTCTTTTCAGAAAACACTGATGATAAAACAGCTGTAGATACTGTAAAAGGAAAAACTCTTTTTAATCAACAGGAAAATCCTAGTGATGATAAAAAATTGATAGACTTTAATTTCAATGAAAAAACTTTAGAGAGAAGCCACAATTCTTCTTCCCTTGAATCTTTCCATTCTCAGCAACAAGAAGACCACTTGAACATTTATACTGGCCTCCTTGCTGTTGAACATCTCCTCCAAGAGCTATCTGCTAAGGGTGAAGAAAATTTAGTTGGCCAGCTTGCAAATTTTTACAGAGCCTCTTATCAGACCTCTTTCCCATTGGAAGATTCTCCTCTTTCACATTCCTCCAGTGTTAAAGACTCGAAGAAGAAACTATCATTTTCCCCACCTCTGACAGTCATGGTTGCACCAAATCCTCCCTTGACCAAGATGCAACAAATCTTGGTTGCTAGGTATGCACAACTCATATTTCCAAATCCAGTAGCAGCCATGCCAACATGAGACTACCAGAAATATATGCCTAAATTCACAGGCAAAGGTGATGTGTCTGTTGAAGAACATATTGAGGCTTTTTACAGTTATGCAGAGAACCTTAATATTGAACAGGAAGATGTTTGGACATGAGTCTTTGTCCAAAGCCTAGATGGTCATGCTAGGAAATGGTTCAAAGAACTCCCTACTGGTTCCATTGCCGGAATCGAGAAGTTGGATGAGACATTTCTGAAACATTGGGGTGACAGAAGAGATTTTGTCTACTACATCACATAATTTGGAAACTTGAGGAAACATAGTAATGAATCAGTCTCTGATTTCACTAAGAGGTTTAACCGAATGTATGGCAAAATTCCAGCTAAGATAAAACCATCAGATGCTTCTGCCAAAATCACCTATTCTGATGCTTTTGATTCAGATTTCTGTCTATTGTTGAGAGAAAGGAGGTCACCAACTTTATCCCTCATGCAAGATGTTTCCCTTGAGGTGGAATCTAATATTCTGGCCTCTCAGAAACGAAAAGGATACTCTAACAGGAGAAGATCAAAGAATGAAGCCTCATCTTCATCACATGCTGATCCAAAACTCGATAAAATGGCCAAGATGCTAGAGTCTCTAACCTTTGAGATATCTAAGCTAAAGATCGAAAATAAACAGCCTGTGAAAAGTAGAAGTACTTATGATTCTGCAGGCAGAAATCCTAATCTAAATCCCAACAGTTTCAGAAGGAATAATCAGCCTACTCAAATCTTGCAGAGAGAAAATAATTCTAATGAAGATCAGAGGATAAAGGTCCCTCTTCAGAATGTTGTGATGGATGATGACAATGGTGACGATCAGCAAGATGAAGAAGGTGACATTCATTGTGTTGGAGAAGAGATAGGGAAGTCTTATCTAACACAACAAGATTATGAGGAATCATTAATGGTTGAACAGACAGAAGATGATCTCCTTGGTGATGGAATTTTCACAGTAGAGGATAAGAACAGATATAACCTCCGATCTAAATCTAATGTTGCTCAACCAGATGCATCAACCTCCCCTGAAAAGACTGCTGCCCCTGTTAAGCAAAAATACCATATATCAGAAGATCAGCTAGCAAAGTCTTCAAAGGCGAAAGCATTAGCTCCTCCCAAGAAGACTGTTTCCCCTGTCAACCAACAAACTCCAGAAAGTCAGCCTCCTGTTGAACAGCAAAAAGCTCAGGAAGCCCCTTCAAGTCAGGTAAATATTTCTGATAAAACTGTTGATAAGGTTCCATATTCTTTTAATTTCGAGGTTGAAATATAGAAAATTAAGATTCCTATTCCTCTTTTTGAGCTGATGAAAAATGAGATGTTTAAAAAGGATATCCTCAAAACTTTAGATCCCCAGTCTGTATCTCCTTCTGTCGATATCCTCAACATTTATGATGATAAGCCAACCATCAATCTGGGTCAGTTGGTAGAAGACAGAGATGAGATTTGTCCTCCCTTCTACATCTCTTTGAATATTCATGAGAAAACACTGCATAATTGTTTGTTGGATTCCGGTGCTTCGCACAACTTGATGCCAAAGGCTTTCATGGATGAGCTTGGGATGGAGATCACCAAGTCTTATCATGACCTTTTCTCCTTTGATTCTCGAAAAGTCAAATGCCTTGGGATGATTAAGGATTTGGCTGTAACCTTAACCCAAGCATCAATGAAGATAATGGTGATGGACATAGTGGGGGATGACATACCCCCAAAATTTGGATGTCTTCTATCAAGATCATGAATGAAGAGACTAGGTGGCACTCTTCAAATGGATCTCTCCTACGCTACTATCCCTGTTTTCGGAGGGGTGAACAAAAGACTTTACAGGGAATCTCAGTTGGCATATGTAATCAGTGATGAGAAGAATCCATCCAATCATCCTATTTATGCGGTCGACACAGATATGGGATCTTGTATCTTGCAAATTGATGATTCACTGCCTGATACATTGCTGCTCAGAAAACCCATAGATCAGATCACAGTTCAGCCCACAGAAACAGCAGAGGATGATCTCTAGACCATGTTTTTTGACGGTGCTTGCACTAAGGAGTCGGCTGGAGCAGGAGTGGTATTCATTTCTCCCTCTAAGAAAACTTCTCATTTGTCCTTTAAACTCGATTTTAAAGTGACTAATAACAAAAACTGCCTTTACCACTCCATGGGGTACGTTTATGTACGAGAAGATGCCCATTGGATTGATGAATGCAGGGGCGACATTCCAAAGAGAAATGGACATTGCTTTCGTTGGGGAGAAAGATAAATTTGTCCTGATTTATCTTGATGATATCACTATTTTCTCAAGCAGCCACGAACTTCATTTGCAGCACTTAAGAAGGACATTTCTGAAATGTCGAAGGTATGGCATCTCTCTTAATCTGAAAAAAAATCAAATTTTTCACTTAAGGAGGGGAAATTACTTGGGCATATTGTTTCAGCTGATGGGGTTAAGATTGACCCAAAGAGGGTAGAAACAATTAAAAATATGTCTCTTCCTAGATCAAAGAAAGACATTCAGTCTTTCCTTGGGACTATTAATTTTGTCAGAAGATTTATAGTGAATTTTGTTGAACTCACAAAGCATATCACTGCTATGTTGAGGAAAGACTCTGAGGTAAAGTGGACTGAAGTAGCCAGACATTCGTTCAATGCCATCAAGGAAGCCATCACAACATCCCCTGTGTTGATCAGCCCCGATTTCTCCAAGGTATTTTACATTTTTTCATTTGCTTCCAGTGATACGATCGTAGCAGTACTCTTGCAGAAGAATGTTGATGATCAAGAGCAACCGGTTGCCTTCTTTAGTAAGTTCATGAGGGATGCAGAGGTAAAGTATGAGTTGCTGGAAAAACAAGCATATGCACTTGTCAATTCATTGAAATATTTCAGGGTCTACATTCTTCAGGAAAAGGTAATAGCTTTTGTTCCTTCTAGTTCAGTCAAAGATGTTCTTGTCCAACTTGACATTGATGGAAAAAGGAGTAAGTGGATAGCCAAATTGATTGAGTTCGATGTTGAAATCAAACCAACAAAACTAGTGAAAGGCCAGGGCCTTGCCAAACTCCTAACAGAGGAAAATTGCAGGCTGCTTGACATAAATCTGATGAGTGTTGATGCAGAAAATGTTCCGTCTTCAGAAAACAAGGAAGGTGAGAGAATGCAGGTTTCAGCTCATCTAGCTGATTGCAAGTGGTACAGCCATATCATTCAGTTTCTGCAGACTTTATCAGTCCCATCAGATTTGACAAAGACTCAAAGAAGGGCTTTGAAGCTCAGATCTATAAATTTCTGCATCAATGATAATTTGTTGTTCTGGAAGAATCCCATTGGTTTGTTGTTGAGGTGTGTAAATCACGAGGAGGCAGCTAAAGTCATGTGTGAACTTCATAATAGTGAATGCGAAGGACATCACTATTGGAAAACCACAGCACACAAAATCTTAAGATCTGGTTACTATTGGCCATCCTTATTTTCAGATGTATACGAGTTTGTGAAAACATGTGACAAATGTCAGAGATTTGAAGGTAAACAAAAATTGAAGTCCCTTTCTCTCAAACCTATAGTAGTCACAGGGCCTTTCTAGCAGTGGGGCCTAGACTTCATAGGTGAGATTCATCCGCCTTCTAGTGGTCAACATCGGTGGATCCTGGTTTCCACCGATTACTTTACAAAGTGGATTGAGGCTATTCCCACCCAGAATGCCAATCATACGGTCATCATAAACTTTCTGCAGGAAAACATATTTGCCAGATTTGGCTATCCCAAGAGGTTGGTCACTGATAATGCTATTGCATTCAAAGATAAACACTTGGTGAAATTGTGTGAAGAGATGGGAATTCAGCTGGTACATTCCACAGCCTACTATCCGCAAGGGAATGGTTTAGTTGAGTCATCAAACAAGAGTTTAGTCAGAATCATAAAGAAGCTGCTTGAAAAAAATGCTAGAGGTTGGGATTCCAAACTGAAGTTTTCCTTGTGGGTTGACAGGGTAACATGTAAGAAATCAATTGGTACATCTCCTTTCAATTTGGTATATGGTACTGAGGCCATATTTCCTGTTCAAATTGCATTACTAGTTGCAAAATTCTTACAAGAAACTGATTTTGAACCAAGTGATTTGACTAGGAGGATTCATAATTTGGTAGAACTACAGCAAGATAGAGAGCAGCTCTTGGAAAAAACTAAATTGCATCAGGAAAGAATCAAGCAAACTTTCAACAAGAAAGTCAAAGTAGATGTCTTCAAAACAACGGATTTGGTCTTAAAGTGGGATGCAACAAGGCAGGAGAAAGGGAAACACGAAAAATTTGAGGCTCTTTGGACAGGTCCTTTTGTCATAACAGCGGTGCAGCAGAACAATACCTTTGTTCTCCAAACTCTTTCAGGCGAGCCAATATCAGGGGGCCCTTTCAATGGGCACTTCCTGAAGATCTATTTCTCATAAGGCTTCCTTTGAAGCCAGGTTCTTCTTGTACATATTTTCTTTTTCGGTTATGTTTTCTTTATTTCTGTCGTTCAAATAACTCCATGCCCAATGGTACTAGCAACTATTTTTCAAATGTCTATTTCAAATTTCAATAAGGCTACTGAGTCTAGCTAGGTTCTTGGTCACCTCACAGGGATATGCCCATCCCAGTTGGAGCCAAATGTTAACTTCCAAAATGAAACCATCCTTTTGGTTGAGTTTTGTAGTGGATAGCATGGCTATCGGTAGTGTCCTCAAGTTATTTTTTGAGTTTTTATAGCTACAAAAAATTAGGTTTTCGTTTTGTCTTAGAAAATAATTTGACCCATAAAGTCTTCTTTTCAAAATTTTCATAATTCACTTTCCACAGCTAACGTGTATCCAAAAGTTGAGTGTGCGCTGTGGAAAGTGGTGCCTTTCAGCAGCTAAGGAGTGCTTTTCATAAGTCTTTGCACTGTCGAAAGTGGTGAATTTCAAAATGTGAAAGAATCAGTTTCGCGGGTCGTGCGCTGAGGAAAGTGCATACTTTCCACAGCTATGGAGCGGTTTTTACAAGGTGGTGCGATGGTGAAAGTGGCAAGTATGAACAGCTAACAGAGGTGTTTTCCATGGGCCGTTGGTTTAAGAAAGCGGGAATCACGTGCGTGATATCCACGTCTGAAGGTAATGATGATATGATCATCCCACGTCAGGCAAATCCAAATCATGCGCTGATGAGAGTGGGTAATGATGGAAACTCAATTTTGCATGCCAGAATAGGATTGTGATGCGAATTCGGCTCAGAAACTCACGCTCCACAATCATGGTATCAGGGATGACAAGTTCGAGTTCAGTGATGCAGGTACAGAGGAGGTACCGCTGGCCTGACGACATCAAATCAAATTGTGGTTTCTATATCACACCCTGTTCGCGGAGGCCTGTCAAAATTTCAAATGTTTTAAAACAGAGCCGACCCTCGAAGTGCTTTCAAAAGCACAGAACCTCGGCTCGATCAACAGTTACAGGGGTTACAAATTATCGGGATTTTCAAGTTATAAAATGGTGAGGAAGCACAGCGGGGCTCTACTCAAGAGAGAGCTGAATAATCTGTCCTTTTTACAGACACATCCCGAAGCCCAGAAGCATTTCTTGAATGCAGGGTGTATTGAATTCGTTGAAAGGTTGCAAGTTGGTTGCCACCAGTCTACAGCAGAAGCCTTTGCCAAGACTTTCGATGGGAACAAGGCTCAGGTCGGGTCCATGGAGATTGTGGTAGATGAAGCTACCATTGCTGCAGCAACAAGCCTACCAAGAACCGGTCAGAGCTTGTTTAAAACCACTGCTCCCAAAAATTTTGATTTCAGAGTTTATTTGAAAGAGGGGTACAGGCACAAGGCATGGAAAAAAGGTATGCTAGTTTCTTATCAAGACGAAGAATGGCAGGAGTTGTTCAAAGGTATCCAATTGTACATTACATCGAAGGGTAGGTATGATAAACTTATGATGTACCACTTCAAACTCCTGGATCATTTCACAGGAAAGACCCCTCTTAATTTTCCTTATTTCCTACATAAAAGTTTGACTAAGGTTTGCAAGAAGATTAGAGCTCAACCCTTGAACATCAAAACTACTCTGTGTCACTTCGACCTTATAAAATTGATTATCCTGGAGGAATTGAAACAACAGGGAAGGAGTTGGGAGCATTTCCTATTCTGGGAAGGTTTTGAAACACAAAACCAGGTTGCAAATGAACAGGGGAAGGGTTCAAAGAAACAATCATCTCCTCAAAGTAGTTCAAGAAAAAGAAGGACCCTGCCAGGACCTCCAGAAGACAGAATATCTGGAGTGATGCCTCACAGGTTGAAGAGAAAGTTAAACTTTGAACAGACCACAGAGCAGACCACAGAGCATCCTACAGAGCAGAGTACAGGGAAGAGAACCAATATACTAAACTTGCCCTATTCAGATTCAGAATCGGAGCAGCAAGATCAATGCCCTATCACCAAGAGTCCTGAGCAGTCAGTTGAGTGTGCACAGAACTATGAAACCTTCAATCAGACAGAACAGGGAGAAACATCGAAAAGATCCAAGTCAAGGAAGTCTCAGAAAATCAAGCATTTGAAAGAGGTCATAGCTCAGCAAGAGGTCTTGGAGCGGGTGATTAAAGAAAGGTATAAGAATTTGTCTGATAACTTAACCAAGACCAATTTTGCATTTGAAAGTGTTGATAAATACTGAGAGGGGGGGGTGAATCAGTGTTTTGAGCTATCAATAGATTTTTCACTTTTCTTTCACTGGAAATCTTAGTCTACTTTATAGAGACCAGTTGTTGTATAATATTATGAAAACAATAGTGCTTCTAGAGATCTTATTATAAATTTATTCATTCATCAAATGTCTATTAAGCAGTAATTCAGTGCAGTAATAACAAAATAAACTAACAAGGATGAATAGGACACATGAACATCAGGATTTAAGGTGGAAACCCAAATCGGGAGAAAACCACCGCTGTTGTTGTCTCTGTCTTTAATGATTATTATTAAGAAAACATTCTACAACAATGTACTAGTGTAGACTCATACTAGTACGCATGCTTCTACCTACAGAAGGCCACAACCTTCTCTCGTTTACCATCTTTTCCTGGAAGGGAGCTTCAACCCCCTGAAATTAGCACCAGTTTCTACTGGTAGATTGCTACTACTGAAGGGTTTAACCCTCATACTCACTGCTGACCACGTTTCATTAATTTTCACACTGGATCAGGCAGTTTGATCTTGTAGTTATGACAGCAACTGAAATTATCTCAAGAGTAAACACAGATCTACAGACTGCCAGGCAGTTATAAAAAAGACACACATTAAACAAGTCAATAAACCTGGAGATGATGCATCTGCTCTCATGGTTGTTGAACCCACAGCTGAGATCTCTCTATCAATGTATATTTGTCGCCTGACTGCCACCAAGAGGTTCCACTTTCCTCAAACCTTCCATGCAACCTACACAAATGACCTCACCCACCAGTAGATATCCCTACTGTCAGAAAATGGCCTCTGTGTCCTCCAAAAGGACCTCTGCGACCTATCACCATCCTCCTTTGCCTCTACCGAATCACCTGTAGGAAGAGCATCGACCCCTTCTTAAGCCCATTGGTCTAGGACTCGTTCAACGCTCATTGGCTCCCATATTTATTGCCCGGAGGAAATCAGGCCCCTTTTTGAAATTTGAATTAAACCTATGCACGCCTTTTTTAATCGGGTTTCGGCATTCCATATGCTATCCCCTTCCAACTACACAATGGTCCATGTGACCTGCCTTCGTGTGACCTTGGTCTTATCACTCCATCGGAGTTTCGGCACTTGCGATGACAAAATGTTTATGTCCACAGGATTTGTGATTTCCCAATTTGCGATGTGCTTCAGCCCTCCTGACTGAGCCCTGGTCCATGTGACCATTACCCATGACCACAACCTAACCCCGTCGGGGCTACGGGGTTTGTGATGCATCAATGCATTCACCCGCGTGATTCCCGATCGTCCAAATCCCAACGCTCCTTTCATATGCTAACAGATGGCCTCCACTACGCCTTTGTCCTCCTTCGCTGCTGTGCTAACAGTTGTACCCCACTCATCGGGATTTTGCGGATCGCGATTTTTAAATGCACAAAACCTTTGTGCCCGGGATCTCCGATATCCCGATTTCCAATTAGCCGATGAACGACCTCCTGTCGGGCCTTTCGCCGATGGCACCAATCTCCTGCCATGCGTCCTCTTAGATGGACGGTCCCGATTGTGTCGGGATTTCGGGACTTCTGATGTCCTGTTTCTTTTGACCTTGGGAACTCTGATTTCCTGATTGGTGATATGCCGACTCGCTCCTAATTTTCGACACCTGTCCCTCTGAATGGACGGTTTTGATCCTGTCGGGGTTTCGCTACTTGTGATGTCACGATTCTCTTTCCCTCGAGAACTCCGATTTCTCGATGGCCGATATCCCTACTGCTAAACCCTGTACAGCTTTGGCTGATCTGATGGCTGTCGGTGATCTGGTCTGAGATTTGTCGGCTCAGATCCCTTCTCCTACGCTCTCCTCCTAAGGCTTAACCTCCGCGCAACTCCTCCCGATCTAACGATTGTCGGGATTTCTATATGATATCCGACAATTGTCGGTCCTCCTCTTCTTGCAGGCTCCTGTTGAGCTCCTCTTAGGCGTAAATTCTTCAACGGTCCAGATCACTTCTTATCCATGACTGTGATTAACTCATGATTTTGCATATCACGAAATCGGGGTTTTCGTTGCATTGTGTTCTTTGCGTATTGAAATCCTGATCCCCGAAACTCCGATGAAGAAAATCAGGAAACTCTAATGAATAAAATCAATAGTCCATATCTCATGCTTGCTTTAACGGCTGCGATCAAATCACGAAATCGCATATCGCGATTTTGGGGTTTTCGTTGTCGAGTGAATTGGACTTTTCAAAGTCCCGATCCCCGATTCTCCGATGGATTATCTCCCTCACAGCTTCTGCAGATCTGATGGCTGTCAGCGGCGCTCTATAGCAATCATACGCGCCCATACAAAACTCAACCATACATTGATTTCCTAACATGAAATCTCTTCTTCCTCCTTTGCCTCATCCTTTGCCATCAATGACAATATTTCCAACAATCTCCCCCTTTTTCATTGATGGCAATACTCTTCCTATTTTCTTTTTCCTCCCCCTTTGACATCAATGGAAAAGAGTGGACAATACCATGCTCCCTCTGAAACCATGTTATATCTGCTGAATAACCCTTTGCATATGATCAATGCTCCCCCTTAGCCAGAGCATTTAGAGATGTTCATTAACACCTTACAACCAATTGAGATGTCTGTTCTTAATTAGACCTGATCCTCTGCATGGCAGAGACTACTCCCAGTTTTTTTCGGAGATATTTGAACGCTTCCCTGGGTAGAGGTTTGGTAAAGATATCAGCAACTTGTTCTTTGGAGGGAACATACTCCAGTTTCACCTTTTGCTCAAGCACCTGTTCTCATAAGAAGTGATATTTGATGGGAATGTGCTTGGTCTTGGAATGCATAACAGGATTCTTTTCGATATCGATGGCACTTGTATTATCACACATAATAGAGATAGGAGATGGACATTTGATTTGAAAGTCTTGAAGGGTTTGCATCATCCAAAGAAGTTGAGTACAACATGATGTTGCAGCCACATATTCTGCTTCTGCTGTAGATAAGGCAATGGAACTTTGTTTC